>JAVJIF010005674.1:0-197961 GCA_038442645.1 Agave tequilana
AACAATTCTCAAGTCCAAGATCCTTACTCTAATTTTCAAGTCCAACCACAACAAGAAAAACCTGTTGACTTAAAAACGAATATGGAATTCATGATTCAGTCCTAAAATGATTGTATTCAATTCCAATGAATTGTCTCAAATCTTTCAATAGGCTAGAAGTAAAAGTGAGTCATTTGGTTAACACAATTAATGATAGAAATGAGAAAACTCTACCTAATACATTTTCAATCACTCCTGGTTCTCCTAGCTATATTGACGAAGAATCATGATATCTTGGAGATTTTAACCAAGATTCAATTTCACCACAAAACTTTGAACTTGACCAATACCAATCCATTAACAAATTGACAAGTTTTTAGTTCAACGATTGAACTTGAAGATGAGTGTGACACTGATTCTCAATATTGTGATTCAGTTTCATTTTTTGAATCTATGTTGACTCCAGTATCCTTACCCGATTTGAACCCAATTTCCAAGCCAACACTGATTCCTATCCCTATAGAGTTTGAACATGAATCACTTATTTTGGATAGTCACATTTTATTGTTGGAAAACGAATACGAACTTGAATTCTATGATTTGGACCAAACCCATGAACTAACTCCGACTCTCGAACCTAAAATTGATTTGAGTTTTATTTTTGAGTCAGTATCGGTTCCTATTCCTTTCATTGTTGAGCCCAAATCATCCATTCTATAAAATCACATTCCACTATTGGATCAATGTTTAGATTAATATGACTCCGTGATGATATCCCAAGATTGGTCATATAACAGGAAAAAATTTCATGTTAGGATCTTGCATGATCCTATTCATATTGGGGAGTATAAAAATGCTAATAAGAAAGAGGAATAAAAGTTGGGTTTCATGAAAATTCATAGTATCTAAATTGGATAGAAATGCTTGGCCCAATGAGACCGCTACCGTAACCACCATCTTGAGGTGACAATTTTCTTCCTTTCTCATTTTTCATGTATTATTGCATTTCATTCATATATTGAGGATAATGCATGAGTTAGGTATGGGGGAGGGATTACTAACATACTAACTTTGCTAATTAAAAAAAAACCTTTCTTTAAAAACTTTTTGAAAATAAAAATAATATTTTGACTTATTTTTATAAGAGATTAAGTTAATTTAAGGAATAAGAGGATCATAATTAGGATTTCCCATACTTGATTAAAATAAAATTATTTGTTTGATTTCAAGGTTAGGAAAAAAATTAGAAAAGTAATTTAGTCTTGGTTTTTACCTTGATGAAATATACATACTCTATACACTTAGGGTTCTAAAACAAAGATTCTTATGCCTTATAAAAAAATTTCTATATAAAAAAATTCCTCTGATTAAGCTGGGTATTTGTGCCTCATAAAGTATAAGTATTCACGCCTAAAAGTGGTTCATATAAATAAAAATTCTTAGTTTTGTGGCCTTATTTACTCGAGTCCTAGATCCTTGGGGTGTTTTCTTACCCAGTGCCCTAAAACCGTCTGGTTTGGGAGTCACTGGCTAAGGCTCGTTACATGGACGAATTAGAAACCTAACAGAGTTAAAGGATATTATCACCATAATAAAAAATATATAATAATAAGATATAAGAGTTAGAGTTAAAGAATCCTGAGCCAAATTTTCACAGTCACAAGGTGCATATGATTTAGGGTAAAATAATAGACTAAGTGAGAAATACAATTTTAATCCTTACTTTGATTGAAAATAAGTTTTTGAATAGAGATTAAGTTTAGCAATGACTAAGTTTTGATAATCCTATGACTTATGATTGGTCTCTAAATATGCATATTTCATACCACATCTTTACATTTATTCAATATTAAATTCTGTTAATAATACCTCTCTTGTATGTTTCTAAGTTCATGGCATGAAGAAGAAGCCCAAAATCTCATTTATTTGGTGATTTAAAGCCTACACATATAGCCATTGACTTTGAAAGGTGATTCTGTCAAAACCAGATGCCTATATCCAGAAATCAGGGCTACATCTGACAGGAGAGAAAACCAACAAGATGTGACAGGCAGCGCAGCACGCGAGGCCATGAGATGGCCGTGCAAACGTGGCCATAGTCGCGTTTCGACGGCTTCTTTATGGAGCCACGCGTCAAGATTTAACGTGCGGCCCTGTGATGCCCCCTGGTCCCCCCCTTAGCCTATAAATACCCAGGTTTTCAGAACAGAAGAAGAGGAGAGTTTTTAGGGTAGTTTCCTTTCTTTAATTTTGATTAGTTATTCTTCTTCCTCCTCTTTTGTATTTTTAATTTCTTGTAGATCATGTAATAGGGAAAAGAGTAGTACATAGGATGAAAGCAAGAGTGCTTATAATGGAGGGTGACACTCTATGAAAGGTTCTCTCTTTATTTTTACTTATTTTCTTCTCTCTAACTCTTTACATGTGTAGCTATTTTCTTTCATGCATCTAATAGCCTCTACTTGGCCTTGCTCTTGCAAGAGCCATTGATGGCTTATGATGATGGATTATAATACTCTAATATCTAACTCTCTAGCAAGCTAACATTACTTTATTCCATACTTACTCTAGTTTATTTTTTATGGTTTAAGAGTAGCTTGCACTCGTTGAGTTAGATGTGAAAGTAATCTTATAGGTCATACTTTGAAACGCTTTTGAACCAAGGACTAGTGATGGCCAAGGATACATGTGAGGCAACTATCACTAAGAGATTAGCATGGTTAGTGGAGCCATTAGTAGTTAGTAGGCATGAGTTTTCTTTACTTATTCACTTTGTTTTAATATATACCAAAAATTACAGATGCATTCTTTTCTATATTTCACACTTCTTTGTTTTCACTGTATCCTTCTCTTTCCATTCTTTGTTTTTCTTCTTTTTATTTTTAAAATATAGAAGAATCGTTAACACATACGTGAATATACCGGTAAAGCTTCTATCGCTTCCCGTCCTTGTGGATTTGACCTGTTTAGTCTCTATGCTATAATAGAAGTTTCGAGGAAGCCAAAGCACACACATTTAACTCATGATTTCAAAATATACACTTTTTGTTCTTGGTTTCACCCCGATCAACTTATAGATTACTTGAATTTTTACATTAATAATTCAAATATTTTTTCCTTCAAAATGCATTTCAAAAAAAATACGAACAATTCATTTCTTATTCTTCATGAATTTTGTGGGTGAAATCCACTGAAAACTCTCAGGAGACAAAACTCATCTTCTAGGGTAACCTAGAGGTTTAACAGCTTGTTGCACATGCTAAGTGCAACCGTGATTCCTACGAAAGTGAGTTAATATTAGGTCAGTTTTATTTTTCTTTTCTTTTTGTTTTGCTCAAGGACGAGCAAAAGATAAGTGTGGGGGTATGATTGTGCATTGTACATTTTGTATCACTTATGTCACATTTTCTTCATTTATTTTTAAATAACACTCTGCTTTTCATTGTATTTTTTCAGTGGTATGCAATGTAATTAACGAAGAAAATAGAGAGATTGATAGATTTATCCAATAAAATCCAGATAATTCAAAATTCATCAAAAAAATCAAGGGTATTAATTCAAATCTAAAATTCTAGAAGCTATTTTATCTGAAAAATGGATACATCAGATAAGATAGTATCATCTAATTTCAAGGAGAAAATGGATTGCTTGAAAACTCTATCAGTTTCGCTGAAGATAAATAGATATGTTATCAATTTTAGAAGACAAACTGAAAATTCAAGAGAATAAATGGATAGAGAGAAGATCAAAAGGTGAGATGAAGCAATTAAAATTCAGATTTAGACTGAATATATTTTAATATTTTAATCATAACTTTCGGTACCAAAACTTAAATCTGATGATTCAAGATGATCCAAAAAGAAAACTTAAAGGCTACAATTCTTATGTTGATCACTCTTTCCAAATCTGTCATTTGATAAGTCATATTCAGCAATCAACATGATAACAAGCTGCAGATCAGAATTGAATTTCTACATAAAATATTGGATAATGTTTGGAGATAAAGAGAGGATTCAAATTTAGAAATAGCCAGCTCCCTTATCTTCATACACTTCCTATCCCTCTGATTTTCTCCTATAAATACCCTCATACCTTGAAGGCAGAAGGGGCACCACTCCAGAGGGAGATTTATGTTAGTTTAGTTTAGGTTTTCTTTTCTTCTTCAATGTAATTTTTATTTTTTATTTTATTTTTAAGTTAGAGAGAGTTACATGTTTAAAAGAGAGGAAGAGTTATTGTAGAGTGAAACTATGTAAATTGCGAAAATTCAGAGTTCATCACACATCAGATAAACACTTTCCATATTCTCTTTATTTTCTCCCAATCACCTTCTGAGTTCTCTGAGATTTCTTAGAGGTTGCATCTTCTGGATAGCACGGACTTTCTCTCGGTCGAGATGGATTCCTTTAGATGTCACAACGAACTCAACAAATTTGCCACTGGCTATCCCCAGGAAGGACTTAGTTAGGTTTCATTTTTAGTTGATACGCTCGTATGACATTGAATACTCTCTTTAGATCTGCAATGTGATCACCTTTAGCACGGCTATTTACTGCATTATTGTCACATAGCATTCTACGATCTTGCATATATGCTCATGGAAGATTGTATTCATTGCCCGTTGATATGTTGCCCCTATGTTCTTCAAGTCAAGGATATCACTGTGTAGCAATACCCCCCAGTAGCATTCTGAAAGATGTAAGCTTTTTCTTCAGGGTACATCTTGATTTGATTGTATCTTGAAAATCCGTCCATGAAGGACATTCTTCGAAACTGACGTGTTGTCGATCATATCATCCATGATCGAGAGAGGAAATTTATTTTTGGGGCGGTAGCGTTTAGATCATAGAAGTCGATGCAAATCTGGATCTTCTCATTTTTCTTGGTGACTGGCACAATGTTGGCTACCCAGTCAGGGTGTTGTTCTTTCCAGATGAAACCAGAGTCTATGAGCTTTTTAACTTTTGATTCAATTGCCTCCATTACTTCTGGTCAGAACCGTCATTGTTATTGCTTGACTAGTTTCACGTTTGGATTAATGTTGAGGCGATGTATAGCCACTTGAGGATCAAGTATGGGCATGTCCTTGTAGTTCATAAGCGAAGATGTCTATGAAATTTTGTATAAGATGTATTAAGTCTTCTTTCTCGAAGAGCGATAAGCTCTTACTTTGAAGATGGGTTTGGGGTTAATCTCATCTTCTAAGTTGATCTGAATCACTTTATCATCCGTGAGTGGCTCAAGCTGCTTGAAGCGGATGTCCCAGAGAGTATTCAGGTGTCTGATCTAGGGATCGATTTCTGACTGGATCGTTTCTTCATCTTCGTTTTCATCCTCCAGATGGCTAGTTGAAACATATTCACTGAAAGATCTCAAAGATAGCGCAGACACTGATATCTGATTTCCATGATAACGTGTCTAACGAGTGATCATGATATAATAATTCTTCAGACTTAGAGCCCGATGGGATTGGAGTTGACACGTAGCCTAACCCCTCCGAGAGTTTGATGATAGTAGTTAGGGGCCTTCCTTTTGGGACAAAAGATCAGAGCAGTGTTTGTCTTCCTTGGCCAAAGTTCAAGCCGGACCTTTTCATCAGGTCATACCCCCATATTTTGCATCATACAACATGCATTTGGCTCGTAATAAGAGAACTGTGGGGACACAAGATCGTCTTTCGAGCTTTCACAAGGTACTTGTTCAGACTCGATTCTCCCAAATAGATTAGCTTTTAACCTTTGCGTTTAGCTGGCACCTTTAAGAAAGCTCCTTGTGCATCACTGGTCTTTTCACGCACCATGAAGGATGAGTTGATTGGTGCATGCAATGATGTCAGACCATTTATTGCTGACCATTAGTCACTATCCACATCAGTACTAGTGTCTAACGGTACAAAATTAGAAGCATAGCAGAAAAGTAAACCAAATCAAAGTTTTCATTGACAAACCATTCGCCTTCAACATTGATAGTGGTATTGAAATCAATCTTATCAATGCTCATTACAAGAGAATTTATTTCCCAAAGACATTCTTCTTTTGCCGCTGGTTCTGTATCCACTTCATTACCAGATCCTAGTTCTTCCGTCTGGAGATTCTCATCAGTCTCAAGAGAATCTTGGTAAAGGAGGGAGTCAGTGAAGTAATTCTCTAACCCTTGAATGGATGCTTTTTAGCGATCAACATTCTCACTTTTTCCCCGTTCATCAGCATATTTCATCACTTGATGAAGGGTAGACGGGACGATGGAGTTACGGTGGATCCATAATTATCCCAGCAGCAGGTTATAAGACGTGTCGGCATCAATGACATAACACGTCACTTCAGACTTCAAATCCCTGATCTAGCATCTGAGTTTGATCTTGCCCGTAGGGCATGTACCATTGGCATTGAAGGTGGTGGTCTGTGTAGCGCTCAATCGATGGGTGGGAATCCCCCACGTGTTGCATGACCCTGCCGGGCATAATGCTCAACGCGAATTCTGGATTAACCTGAATGCATCTCACTTCAGATGATCCAATATACCCGTTTATAAGGGTCTATCATGTTTTCTCTTTATTTGCATATCCTTCGAAGAGAATGTGATGCGTGGGGAACGTCTGGAGGCCTGATGACAGTGTCCATTGTCTTTCTCCTCTAGGATGGCAGAAATTTGGGCTAAGAAAATCTCAGAATCTTCCAATGCTTCTCTTAGAGCTTTCCTCATGGATTTCTGAGAAGCTCGTATAGAGTGATCCGAGCAGGGATGTTGACCAGTTGAGCCAAAACATCAAAGCAAAAGGGAGTTAATGGTCTCGCATCATCTTTTTGAAGGGTTTTGGCATAATGAAGCTCCTTCTATTTTTTCACGGGCTGCTTTGTGGACTACTCGGCTGTCTCCTACCCTGGCTGAGAAGAGCTTACCACTAGGTGACCATACTGTTTCAAGTACCGATTGTTGGATCGGGTCTTCGACGTGGAAGGAGTACCTATATCAGCAGCCAAGGCAGACTCCTCCTCTTCTGAACTGATGAGGAAAGCAACATCTTTCTCAGTTTTTCTTGTAGAGATATCCACCACATTACTAGAGGAGCTTTAGCCTTCCTTTAGATTTCTTGTGTGTAACAGTTATTGTCACGCCCCGCTTCCCAAAATACGAAGAAATAGAGTCGCGACGAGAGTCGGCGATGCATATACGAAAGGAAAATACCTCACGTATACGCGCTAAGCCTAAAGTAACCTGAACAAACTACAAAATCTATTATGATAATCAATATCACTGCAATATGACATAAAAATATCTAACACAATGATAACAGATGAATAAAGGAAAGAAAATGGCAACTGAATGCGATAAAGGTAGAATCAGAAAATAACAGGAAGATAAGAGAGATGAGAATACCAGAATCAGAGAGAGAGACTGAAGCTCCTCGCAATATGTATGGTCTCATCGAACACCTGACAATAGAAACAAAACGTCAAATATCTGGACGTGCAAATCTAGGATCGTCAGAAAGCGACCTAGTGAGTGTGTGTGTAAAAAGGACTGCTCGTGCATATAAACAATGTGCACAGAATAATAACAAAATAAACTACAAACATAAGATAACTAAGTAACATGATAAACAAGCAACTGAATAACAATAACATGAATAAGCGTGCAGATAAAAGATAAGTAAAATACTGTAAACAAACAACTGATGTCATGGTGTGTAACCTAGCATACGTCACTAGTTTGGTATACAATCAGGCCATGTGTACAATCTTATGTCTATCATTGTATACATATGCACAGTCAGGTGATTACGGTCAGTCACAATACATTATAAACAGTTTATCATTATTAATTATGTCAGCAAACACCAATTGCCACCTGTAATAGGTGCATCCCATACTACGCCCATCTCACGTGTCAAATCAGGGTCCCAAGTTATTGAAATTAGTGAAAGAGACATTGTCCATACTTTAGGTGGGTCCCGTACATACCCTGGACCACGGCCTCAGTTTCCTGGCGCTGAACCAGGTCGTACCGCTAGGTACTGAGTAACAGTAATCTCACTGTGAAAATAGTGGAACAATAACAGTACAGATGGGATGTCAGTCATCTCCCAGGAACCCTGCAGTGGAACCCTCAGTCGGCTACGCAACCTGTATCCTAGATCCACCTAAAATACAGACGATGTCTCCTCCATCAATTTTCCCAATCCCGGTGTAAGTTGTTCAATTACTTTATTATTGAATTCAGTAGAACAATCAATACTCATGTTACCTATAACACTAGGACGATACGGTGACAGTAACGATAATCGTACAGTAACAGTCAATTAGTAATCGTATACACGGTGAACAATATCAGTAACAGTGAACATAACAGTAACTGTGTATACGATGAACAATGGGACTGTACAGGGTGTTACGGTCAAACAATCTTTTTCCAGTAACTTTCAGTAATATGAAATAATACAGTAACAGTCAAGACACCTCTAGTCAATATACAATCTCATATATAACCGACCCAGAATCTCATACTTGTACTGAATACAATACTAATGAATCTACAAACTCATAATTTCAATAGTCATCATGAATATCAAGTATCAATTCATATCGAGTAATCTGGTACAATAAATCACCGTCTCGATACATCAATAATCAGTGATCAGTTCTCTCACCCTATCAATCAACTCCGATCCTCAAGTCATCAATATATTCACATCTTAATAACTGAAGTAACCAATACTCTGACACATCTATTCAGATCTCCACACTCCAGTCTGATCAACGTCATCATACACTCTTACTTCTATCAAGGTCAAACATAAGCCCAAAAGTTGGCAACATATCCGATATATATCTAGGATCTATCAGGTCAGGTCAATTCAATCAATGCCTATTGCTCAAAATCAGATCCATCCACCTATAACCAAGATCATCACTAAAGGGTAAAGTCCTCAATCCATAAGAAATCTAGAAACAGTCAGAATAAGAGTTAGTCGACTAGGGGAGGAGCAAGTCGACTAGGTAGTGTTTAGTCGACTAACAAATAGGATAAATCGACTATACAAGGTAATAGTCAACTAATAGAGAAAGGCAAGTCGACTAGTATAAGTATTGGTCAGCAACAGAGGCTACATAACTTTCTGAACAAGCACCTAGTCGACTAAGGATATGACAAGTCGACTAATATAGGATATTAGTCGACTATAGAAAATGGCAAGTCGACTAGTGCAGGTTACAGTCAACAAACAGAGAGTCGATAACTTTCCTGGATGGTCACCAAGTCGACTATAGAGCTATGGTAAGTCGACTAATAGGGCTATTAGTCGACTAATAAAAGGAAAGTCGACTAATAAACCTACCTGCATGCCTATTGTCTGAAATACACCTACACATATTCCCACATTCTATTTAAATGCACCCATGCTTCACTCATGTACACAACGCCAAAGCATACAGGTTCCTACATTACATCTATACATACATTAAAATACAAACTTAATCAAATGTACATTATAATGAGAGAAATAGAAAGAGGAAGGGGAGCACACTTACATATAATAATTCATGGTCACCCAATTGCAAGTTACACACGCAACTATATTTCATGCACAGTACCCACTCTTAATAACTAAACATATCATTAATTGAAACATAACACCCATAATTAAAATACAGAGAGGGAGAAGGAAAACTCATAGATGGGCAAGCAAGGAGGTATACGGCCATCGACGGTGGCCCGCGGAGGATTGATGATGCGCCGTGGATGTTCCGGCGAGGCGACGGAGCGTCCGGGAGGTGACGGGGGTTGTCAGTGTGCTGCCGGAGGAGTCGACGGCTCGTCGGAGATCGCCGAGAGGGGCGTGGGTGCATTCGCGCTCGCCGACGGTGTTTCCACGGCAATCCATGGGGTGATGGAAAATGGCTCCCACACAAGCATATAAACCTACATGAAATTAATACACACACCCAGTCTCTTATAATTAACACACACAGATTAATGTACAAACACTTATACATATATATATTTGTAAATAATTGAAAAATATCACACCAACATACCCAACACATCAAAATAGAGAGGGGGAGAAGGAGAGGCTCACGACAGGTCATGGCCTGGGGGTTGGTTGGAGGGTACCTCGGCCTCGCCAGAGAGGAGGACAGGCCGGGAGGGGGTCCTGGGCTGTTGATGGTTGCGCCATGGAGATAGAGGGAGCACAGCAGGGGCCTGTAGATATTTGAGCTCGGGGATGATGGGTAGCCACGACCAACCAAGGAGGAGGTCAGGGGTTTGCAGGTGGAGCAAGGCCATGGTGGATGGTGGCGCGCGGGGGTGGAGAAAGGCGCAGGGAGAGGGCTGTGTTGTCGGCTGGATGAAAGAAGAGAAGCAGAGATTTGGATAGGGATTTGGTTAGGTTTTTAGGATTAGTTAGTTTAGATTTGGATTTGGGTTGTTGGGATTAAGATACTTGGATAATGGGTTTCGGGTTGAAGGGTCACGGGTTTGGATCATGGGTATTCGGTATAAGTTGAGATAAAAGGGTAATGGGTAATGGGTATAATATTGATGGGTTTGGGTCTTGGGAAAATAATAAGATGAAAATAGAAATGAAAGAAAATGAAAGGGAAAAGAGAGAGCTAGGCTCATAACCACACATAAAATAATAATAATAATGATAATAATACGATAAAATACATACATGACTTGTGACCACCCATATACTAATATACATACAATTCACGAATATAAATATATCATATGTATACACATGCACATATATAAAATGAATTGATCACTAAATAAAAATTGAATAGCAAATCCCAGAAATACTTAAGATGTTAGTAGCAACTTCGTACTAATAATAAAGAATAATAAATCTCATGATACAAAATGCATATATACATATTAAAATACCATCATTATTGCTAAGTCATGTATTACAAAATAAGGTATTACATTCTACCCACCTTATAAAAATTTCGTCCTTGAAATTTCAATAAAGTAGGGAATAATAAAAGAATCAAGATTAAGAGAGAAACAAACAAGCTCCCACGTCGCCTTACTGGGACACCACGATTCCGCTGCGTGCTCTGATCTCTGCAACTAGCTTCAGAATAGAGTGGCAATTCCAAGAGATAAGATCAAAAATAAAATAAGAAGAATAGGAATCAAGAGTACTCTAGAAAAAGAGATGCAATCAGAGATATCGAAAGATCAAAGAGATGGATTTTCAAAGGGAAGACAGTCAATTCCAAGTGGACTCAATATCATTGTAGGAACCCTATATGTATATTGCAGTGTAATTATAGCTCGTTCAAGTTATCGGTAAGAATCAAGTCCGTTTTATATCGAACCTGGCTCTGATACCAAGGAAACCCTGTCACGCCTCGCTTCCCAAAATACGTAGAAATGGAGTCGCGACAAGAGTCGGCGACGCATATACGCAAGAAAAAT
Source organism: Agave tequilana (assembly GCA_038442645.1). Classification (NCBI taxonomy): domain Eukaryota; kingdom Viridiplantae; phylum Streptophyta; class Magnoliopsida; order Asparagales; family Asparagaceae; genus Agave; species Agave tequilana. Next base: position 11,407 of record JAVJIF010005674.1, read on the forward strand.
ACCTCACGTATACGCGCTAAGCCTAAAGTAACTTGAACAAGCTACAAAATCTATTACGATAAATCAATATCACTACAATATGACATATAAATATCTAACACAATGATAACAGATGAATAAAGGAAAGAAATGGCAACTGAATGTGATAAAGGTAGAATCAGAAAATAACAGGAAGATAAGAAAGATGAGAATACCAGAATCAGAGAGAGACTCAAGCTCCTCGCAATATGTATGGTCTCATCGAACACCTGACAATAGAAACAAAACGTCCAATATCTGGTCGTGCAAATCCAGGGTCGTCAAAAAGCGACCTAGGGTCTGTTTGGTTGTCGTAACTGGCCGTAATTCGTAGTTGTAATTGGTAAAGTCTTTTACAATTATAAATGAGTTACATGTATGTAAATTTTACGGTGTTTGGTTGGTAATATAAAATTGTAAAATGGGAAAGTGTATTGTACTTTACGGTGTTTGGTTGTCGTAATGTATAAGTCGTAAGTGAAAAAGTTGACCACAAAATTAACTATTGGTGATTTTAAAAGTTTTAATACTGCAAATAAATATTAAAAAGTTAAATATTAAAAATTTTTAATATTAATATAAAAAAATATTACAATTTGTATGACCACAAAATTAACTGTAACTGGGCTGTAAGTGAGTGGTAACTGGGTTGCAAGTGAGTGTTAGTTGAGCTACGTAAGTCTTTTACGAATTACGGTCCAAACACATGCCGTAGTTGGAACTGGGTAGTAAGTCATTTACAAATTACGGAGTTTTACCGAAACAACGGCCCCTAGTGAGTGTTGTGTGGTGTGTGTGAAGAGGACTGCTCGTGCATATAAACAATATGCACAGAATAATAACAAAATAAACTACAAACATAAGATAACTAAATAGCATGATAAACAAGCAACTGAATAACAATAACATGAATAAGCGTGCAGATAAAAGACAAGTAAAATACTGTAACAAACAACTGATGTCATGATGTGTAACCTAGCATACGTCACTAGTTTGGTATACAATCAGGCCATGTGTATAATCTTATGTCTATTATTGTATACATATGCACAGTCAGGTGATTACGGTCAGTCACAATACATTATAAATAGTTTATCATTATTAATTATGTCAACGAATACCAATTGTCACCTGTATAGGCGCATCCATACTATGCCTATCTCGCGTGTCAAATCAGGGTCCCAAGTTATTGAAATTAGTGGAAGAGATATTGTCCATGCTTTAGGTGGGTCCCATACATACCCGGGACCACGGCCTCAGTTTCCTGGCGCTGAACCAGGCTGTACCGCTAGGTACTCAGTAACAGTAACAGTAATCTCACTGTGAAAACAGTGGAACAATAACAGTACAGATGGGATGTCAGTCATCCCCCAGGAACCTTGCAGTGAAACCCTCAGTCGTCTGCGCATCCTGTATCCTAGGTCCCCCAAAATACAGACGCTATCTCCTCCATCAATTTCTCCAATCCCGGTGTAAGTTGTTCAATTACTTTATTATTGAATTCAGTAGAAACAATCAAATACTCATGTTACCTATAACACTGGACGATGCGGTGACAGTAACGATAACCGTACAGTAACAGTCAATCAGTAATCGTATACACGGTGAACAATATCAGTAACAGTGAACAGTAATAGTGACCGTGTATACGATGAACAATAGGACTATACAGGGTGTTACAGTCAAACAATCTTTTCCAAGTAACATTCAGTAACATGAAATAAAACAGTAACAGTATAGACACCTCTAGTCAATATATAATCTCATATATAACTAACCCAGAATCTCATACTTGTACTAAATATAATACTAATGAATCTGCCAACTCATAATTTCAATAGTCATCATGAATATTAAGTATCAATTCATATCGAGTAATCTGGTACAATAAATCACCGTCTCGATACATCAATAATCAGTGATCAGTTCTCTCACCCTATCAATCACTCCGATCCTCAAGTCATCAATATATTCACATCTTAATAACTGAAGTAACCAATACCCTGACACATCTATTCAGATCTCCACACTCCATTCTGATCAACGTCATCACACACTCTTACTTCTATTAAGGTCAAACATAAGGTCCCAAAGTTGGCAACATATCTGATATATATCTAGGATCTATCAGGTCAGGTCAATTCAATCAATGTCTATTCCTCAAACCAGATCCATCCAACTATAACCAAGATCATCACTAAAGGGTAAAATCCTCAATCCATAAGAATCTAGAAACAGTCAGAACAAGAGTTAGTCGACTAGGGGAGGAGCAGTCGACTAGGGTAGTGGTTTAGTCGACTAACAAATAGGATAAATTGACTATACAGGTAATAGTCGACTAATAGGGAAAGGCAAGTCGACTAGTATAAGTATTGGTCAGCAACAGAGGCTACATAACTTTCTGAACAAGCACCTAGTCGCTAAGGATATGACAAGTCGACTAATATAGGGTATTGGTCGACTATAAGAAATGGCAAGTCGACTAGTGCCGGTTACAGTCAACAAATAGAGAGTCGACAACTTTCTGGATGGTCACCAAGTCGACTATAGAGCTATGGTAAGTCGACTAATAGGGATATTAGTCGACTATAAAAGGAAAAGTCGACTAATAAACCTACTTGCATGCCTATTGTCTGAAATACACCTACACATATTCCCACATTCTATTTAAATGCACCCATGCTTCACTCATGTACACAGCACCAAAGCATACAGGTTCCTACATTACATCTATACATACATTAAAATACAAACTTAATCAAATGTACATTATAATGAGAGAAATAGAAAGAGAAGGGGAGCACACTTACATATAATAATTCATGGTCACCCAATTGCAAGTTACACACGCAACTAATTACATGCACAGTACCACTCTTATTACTAAACATATCATTAATTAAACATAACACCCATAATTAAAATACAGAGGGGAGAAGGAAAAACTCACAGCTGGGCAAGCAAGGAGGTATAACGACCACGACGGTGGCCCGCGGAGGAGTGATGACGCGCCGTGGATGTTCAGCGAGGCGGCGGAGTGCCCGGGAGGTGATGGGGGTTGTCAGTGTGCTGCCGGAGGAGTCGACGGCTCGTCGGAGATCACCGGAGAGGGGCGTGGGTGCGTTCGCGCTCGCCGACAGTGATCCACGGCAATCCACGGGTGACAGAAAATGGCTCCCACACAAGCATATAAACCTACATGAAATTAATACACACACCCATTCTCTTATAATTAACACACACAGATTATTATACAAACACTTATACATATACATACATACATACATACATACATATATATATATATTATATATATATTTGTAATAATTGAAAAATCACACCAACATACGCCAACACATCAAAATAGAGAGGGGAGAAGGAGAGGCTCACGACAGGCCATGGCCTGGGGGCTGGTTGGAGGGTGCCTCGGCCTCGCCAGAGAGGAGGACAGGCCGGGGAGGGTCCTGGGCTGTTGATGGCTGCGCCATGGAGATAGAGGGAGCACAGCAGGGGCCTGTAGATGTTTGAGCTCGGGATGACGGGTAGCCACGACCAACCAAGGAGGAGGTCGGGGGTTTGCAGGTGGAGCAAGGCCATGGTGGATGGTGGCGCGCAGGGGTGGAGAAAGGCGCAGGGAGAGGGTTGTGTTATCGACTGGATGAAAGAGGAGATGGAGAGATTTGGATAGGGATTTGGTTAGGTTTTTAGGATTAGTTAGTTTAGACTTGGATTTGGGTTGTTGGGATTAAGATACTTGGATAATGGGTTTCGGGTTGAAGGGTCACGGGTTTGGATCATAGGTATTCGGTATAAGTTGAGATAAAAGGGTAATGGGTAATGGGTATAATATTGATGGGTTTGGGTCTTGGGGAAAATAATAAGATGAAAATAGAAATGAAAGAAATGAAAGGGAAAAGAGAGAGCTAGGCTCATAGCCACACATAAAATAATAATAATAATGAAAATAATATAATAAAATGAATACAAGACTTGTGACCACCCATATACTAATATACATACAATTCACGAATATAAATATATCATATTTATACACATGCCCATATATAAAATGAATTGATCACTAAATAAAAATTGAATAGCAAATCCCAGAAATATTTAAGATGTTAGTAGCAACTTCGTACTAATAATAAAAGAATAATAAATCTCATGATACAAAATGCATATATACATATTAAAATACCATCATTATTTCTAAGTCATGTATTACAAAATAAGGGTATTACAGTTATCTATTGTTGGCTTTCGATAATGTCAGGGTGAACCTACATTATCTCTCCTCAAGGAGTAGGGACACGAACAAGGCCTTTCTCTTTTTTATTATGGGGATCAGTATTGATTACTCTCAGTTTCTCTTTCAGGATGGGAACCACTCCAGCTGGTACTGATGGAGTTCTTTGCCAAATTGAAGGGATGTTAGTTAGTCGTCATTTTCTTCTACTCTGGACAAAGTTTGACGACATCTGCGTCGATTAGAACTTGAAGAACATCACTGAAAATGTAGCAATTCATCGTAGGATGCGCCAACATCCTGTGATATAAGTAGTAGTTGGAGCGTCAACATCCTATGATATAAGTAGTAGTTGGAATCATCAATCTTCTCGACTTCGTCAGGCTGTTTGACCTCTGACAATCTGAGTTTGTTACTCTTCTAGAATAACTTGAACAGAGAGACTGCGTGCTCATCCTTGAAGGAGTATGATTTACTGGCAAGTGCTTGGCCAGGAGCTCACCCCCTCTGGCAAACTGAGGTTTCAAAGGTGATTTCACCTCTACTTCTAGAGTATCTCATCTTTTTGGCTGTGAAGATAACTCTAGAGTGCGTCGTGTTGATTTGTCGGGTCTTGGTTTACTGCCTTTCTCTTCAGCCTTGACCCGGCGACTATTTTCTCTGCCTACTTGCCTTGTTGCACCAGTTGACTTTCAAGTGCGGCATTCTGCCACACTTATCTGGGCGAAGAGTGTAGTCTGGAGGTTGTGGTAGCACATTTCTGCTTGTGTGGATTGGGACATGCCACTTGGACAACGGAGAGCCATACTCTGAAATCTCTCCACCAAAAGCTTTGATGGACTCTCCTTTCTTCTGCTTCATGGTGAGGAGAGTCGGTATTGCTACCTCTATATCATCTTCAAAGAAGCGAGCTAGAAATAGTTTTTCCAAGTCGGCCCAAGTTTTGATAGAGCCGGCAGGCAGCTTCATGAACTATTCGAAGGCAACTCCCTTGAGGATGTTGATGAATAAACGAGTCATGATGGCATCGTTCGATACTACATTCACAATTTGGGATTTAAAATAGTATATGTGCTGGTTTGGCCACCCTTTACGGTCAAAAGTATGTAGGGTCGGCGCCTTGAACCTTGGAGGGTAGGGATCTGTGTCCCATTCTGCTGGGTAGGGTCAGACTACCCCCACATCTTGAAGGTCACCTTAACGCGCAAAGGCTTCGAGGCATTTCTCTAGATTGCTCATCCTTCTAAAGTGATGAGATCCGCTTTCTGAACCATCTTTCTCTTCATATGAAGGTTTGAGAGACTCGGGATTTGAATGCTTTTCACTCTCAGTATCCTCAGAAGAAGAGCTTTCTCCTTCCTTCTTTTTACCCTTGGTCTTTCTTCTTCTTAAGCAGCTGTGCTAGCATCTGCTTAAGCGTAACGATAGATTCTTTTTAAGCTCGAATCATATCGAACTGTTCTCTCTGAACTTGAGCCTGCTCTTCGAATTGCTTGGCCACTTCTTCAGGGGTGCCCGCCATGTATATGTATACTTCTTTCCCGTGGAAAAGTTATGAGCTTGGGATTCTGCAATGGCAGGCTGCGTCTCATTCTCAATACCCCTGGCTAGGGCGCTATAGTTCACCGAGGTAATTGTACTAGTCTGGATGCGAGTGTGCTAATACACTCCTCTGATTCGCTTAGTATTCTTTTAAACCAGAAGAAGGTTCATCGTTAGACTCGCCAGAGCAGATGACCAATTGCTTCCCCTTGTTCTTGCTCGGTGTAGTGCATGGACCCACCATATTTGAAGTTACCTCAGGGTATTCCACGTCAAAGAAGGACTTCTTCTTGTGGGAGCAGAGTCTTTTGGCTAAGTTAGAGATGTAAAGTCACCTAGAGGGGGGGTGAATAGGTGATGGCTAATCTTATGGTCACTAAATGCGGAATTAAAAACTATTATGACCTAAACAAAACTTCTTACACTAAACACCAAGTTTAACACAAGAGTATAGCCGAATTCCCCCGTGAAGGGCTCTGACTAACTCCTCAAGATTCCCCTAGATATGGGTTGAGGTGCCACGTTGGCTCTCTTGGTTGAAAACTAGTGTTAGCAAACAATCCCCAAGCATATATCAATAAAGCACAATAAGAATATCAAGTATGTAAAGATAAACACAATAGAAGCATGCAAGATATAAATAAGGAGATAGAGAGAGAGAGAGAGAGAGTGAGTGAGCAATCGCAAACACAAGGGATTTGTTTCGAGGTTCGAGCACCCCTTGCTCTACATCCCCGCCTTCGACACACGAAGGATTTCCACTATAATCGATCCCACCAGATCACTCGGTGCCGCAACACCTACAAGCCCTCAGACTCTCTAGTCCCGTACACACCGCAAGCCCCACAAGCACGCCGAGGCCGCACCTCAAACTAAGAGTTCACACACGAACTCTAAACAACCGCGAACACACTTGTCCGCCTCCTCAAAGCAAAGAAAGAAGTCTTTGGTGATCACAACACTTTGATCACCTAAAAACAATCTCACAAGAACACTCCTATAGGATGAATATGTCAATGAGTTGCTCAAGTGTTTGTGAGAAAACAAGGAAAGAGATGGTGGAGGAAAACTCAAAGAAATCACTTCTAAACACTCTTGATAAAACTCCCCTTTTGATTGGAAATATTTGCTCTCAAATAAGTGGAGAAAACCTCTTGAAAGAGTAGGAAAAACTGTTATAAAAATTCACTTAAAATCTTAGAGAAAACAGCCCCCAAATGTCCCAATTTATAGAGTTAGAAAAACTAGCCGTTGGGGGTCTGACAGAGCTGTCGGTCGACCGGCCGATCGACCGCCAACGGTCATTTTTCTGACCGTTGGGGCAGCGGTCGACCGCCCGTTCGACCGAGCCTCTGGAACAGAGAGCAGGGCTCTCTGTCGGTCGACCGCCCGGTCGACCGGGCTTTCCAGAGAGCAGAAGCTCTCTGGCGGTCGACCGGGTCGGTCGACCGGCCCTCCAGTGCTCAAAGGCGTGCACGTCTGTGCACGTCGGTCGACCGTTGGGTCGACCGACTTTAGAACTCAGTCGACCGGTCGGTCGACCGGCTGAAACCTGGAAACAGAATTCAGGGATTTAAAATGTTGGTCTTTTTGGCTCAAATAAAATCCCATAAAATACTAAAAAATCTACAAAAATAGTTTTAACACTTTACTTTAATAAACAAACACGCTTGCACAGAATCAAGACATGTTACAAAAGATTTGAACTATTTTTGTAATTTGGAAAAATTGGCTCAAAACAAAAACAGTATTTTTTAAAACTTGATTTTTCAAAACTTGTTTTTCCATAATGAAAAGTCTTTTCTAAACTGAAAATTCTTTTATAAAAACAAACTAAATCAAGAGTGTGTGTGTGTGTGTGTAATATATACTTGAGCAATCCACCAACTATTCTATCCTTTACATTTTATCTAAAAACAAATCTTATAAAAACAAACCTAGACACAAGTCTTCATCTTCTTGAAGTCTTCACTTGAAGCCTTCTTGACTTGGTCCAAACACCATGAAAGCTCCAAAACTTGACTTTAAATCCTTTGTTGAAGCTATGCACCTACTAAGATCTTGATCATAAATCTATCACGAATTAAACACAAGATCATTAGTAAACATAACTACATGAGTTGATCATCATCAAAACTAGAGTGATAGGCCTTCGGGCCAACAATCTCCCCCTTTTTGATGATGACAAAACTCATGAAGTTATATATGCATGGATTAAAGTAAAGCTTCAAAGAAGCTCCCCCTTAACTAATGCATAACAATAAACAAATAAATATGGCAATGAAGCACATAAACATATATGCAAATATATGGAGATAAACATGCTAACAAGCATAAAACACATCAAATTCTTTTTCTCCTATTTGCAAAACAAAACATATATGCATAAACATAAATACTACTCCCCTTTTATGAATAAAGTAAGGAAAACATGCATATATATACCAAATACTTCTCCCCCTTTTTGTCAATCATCAACAAAGGGGTTAAAGTAAAAACAAAATCATCAAATTTTTCTCCCCCTTTTTGTCCGAAACATAGAATCAATAAGGGGTGAAAACAATCAATAAAAGATTATATGCGATATACATTCATGAAGAGGAAGACGCTAAGTTAGCTTCCCTACATATATGCATTACATGAAGAAGGGATGACTAATCCTAATTCATATAACACATAATCTGTAATGCATAAGAGGAGATGTGAAGCTCCCCCTACACACGTGTACCGCATAAAGAAGAGTTGTCAAGCTCCTCAATATTAGATACACTCAACATGAATCTATATGTAGAAGAGATGTTAAGCTCTCCTTGCATATAGGCAATACAAATCAAAAATGTTTTGATTATTAATTGTTCAAACAAATTTTGAATTTTTCTCAATAAAAAAAATTTTGAGATATCTTAGTAAATAAAAAAAATTTTAAGGTACCACTTATAATCAAATTTTAAGATACCAATTGTAAAAAAATCATGTTGATTTGTTGTTAAAAAAATCATGTTGATACCAATTGTAAATAAACATTACAAATTTTGAATTTTTCAAATAGGTAATACATATTGATATCAATTGTAAATTTATAACAAATTTGAAATTGAAGCATATTGATATCAATTGAAAAACAATGCATAAGCTTTATTAAAAATGTCAATTGAGATACCAATTGAAAATAAAGTTTTAACTTAAGCTTAGCATAAACTTTGTGCTTTAAATAAGTAAACCAATTGTAAAGCAAGCACACGAAAATCATATATATGTATGAAAAGAGAATACCAATAGCAATTGATATTATGAAAATAATGAAGCATACATATATAGAAAATAAAATATGAGTATATACAAAATTATCAATTTAGATACCAATTGAAAAGATCCAATGATACCAATTGAAAATAACAATGTAAATCAAGTATATAACTCATAACCTACCACCCTTCATATGCTCAAGATAAAAGATTTTCAATAAGGTTCGCAAGGCATACACGCCCATCCATCCGCCCATAGAAGGTAGGGGTTTTCAAAAATAGATTTGAAAATAGTATAGCATTGAAAATCACTACCAAATGAAGAATAATTAACTAGTTGGAGAGAATTTTTGAAAAACTAGTTAAAGATCCTTCAAAACATAAAATCAAAACATATAATTTTCATCAGTCATACCAAATACACAAGAATCGACACTCGAATCGATAAAGCTCAAAAATATGTTCATGAACAAGGTCATGACTAAACAAATGAAGTGTGAGTGTACAAAAGTCATGTAATTAGTATTTTCATGAAAATAGTCAATGAAGCTCAAAATGATCAAAACAAATATTCATTTTATTTTATCAAACAAAACATGAAAATTCATTTTTCAATTTAAAAACAAACTTCTAGGTATATGTATGATTTATCCAAAACTAACAATATGCATACATATCCCAAACATAAAAGTCTATTAAATAATTTGCATGAAGGCAAGAGACTCACGGGTATACATGTATATTTATTAGTTGTGAATACAAATTTCATATACATGAAGTAAAACATGAAAATTGGCAAAACATGTATAAATGAGAGAATCATCAAAACTAGCTTATACATGTGCATATAGTGGGTACAAATGAGCATGAAGTGCAAACATATATGAATCAAATGTTGCTCACTATTTGTACATGTATAAATACAAGTTTTGACAAATACTACATCTAAACAGGATTTTACCACATGAAGCACAAAACAAATAAAACATGAACATGCTGTATGATATTACAAATGAATAAGTATGTAAATAAAATAAGAGTTTAGAAATAGTTACCAACTAAGGAACTATGTTCCAAAACTCCAAACATGGTGGTTGTCCCACCAAACCTCCTTGATAGCGGTGCATCAAATATATGTCCTTCTAGTCCATGCAACCACCACCAAGGCACCATCCCTCTCACGTTTTGTGAGAGCCCGCACCTACATCACAAACAAAAGGTGGAAATTTTGGTACCCATTTTCTTTTGGGTCCTTGGGGGTTAGCTTTGTAAGGAACCCAAACATTTTTGTTAGCAAAATTTAAAATATTTATCTTATCATAACAAAACTTTGCTAAATGGCCTTTGCGGCCACAATGTGTACATTTGTACACCTTAGTATGCATATTAGTGTAGGTGTGGTCATGATGTGCAAAATGTGCATATGTATGATGATGATGTGCAAGAACATGTGGAGCTTGTTTCTTTGAAAACAAAGACTCCAATCTCTTATGATTAAATGCACACGAGCTCAAAGTTGAGCTCAAACAATTAATCTTATTTTTCAAAACATTAATCTCACTATTATCAATGGTGGCATGAAAAGCATGATGAGATATAAAATCATTTTTCTTTTTCTTAGAAACTTTTTCTTTTTCTTTTTCAACCAATTTTCTTTTCAAAGAAGTGTTTTCTTGAAAAGCAACTTCCTTTTGTTTTTCCACCAAAACAATTTTATTTTTCAAATTAGTGTTTCCTTCACAAAGATCACTTAATTTAGAAAGCAAGGAAACATTCTCATTTTTCAAAATCTCATTTTCATTTTCAATGCATGCAATTTTATTTTTAAAAGAATCATTTTCATTAAGCATGCAATCAAATTTCTTTTTCGAATTTTTATTTTCCTTTTTAATCATGTCATATTTTTCAAGGAGTTGTTGACAAAAAGAAGCAATTTCATCATATGACATGTTATCTTCATCTACCTCGGATTCGGTAGTTACCTCAAGGGGGTTATCCCCTTGGACCATGTAGCACATGTTGGAGGTGTTGCTTCCAACATCCGAGTCGCTCCCCGCATAGTATTGATCTTTTTCGCCAAGGGAGGTGAGGGTGTTCCATGCTACAAAAGCCAAAACGATGTTAGAAACCCTAGATAAATAATCATCATTTAGGGTTGATTTTATAGCATGAAGGCTTTTGCATTAGCCTCAAAATTCTTGCCATTTAAACAATATGAATCATTAGTGATGGCAAGGTAAACATGAATGCCTAGGGCCTTGAGGTACAAGGACATCTTAACCTTCCAAACTTAGATGTTAAGAATGTCAAAAGTGAGTGGTGACATGAAATCCATGGTGTCAGTACAAATATTGTGATTAGCCTAAAAATAGGATCTTTAACTCTAGGTTGTAAGACCCAAATCAAGAGCACTTAGCTCTGATACCAATTGTAAAGTCACCTAGAGGGGGGTGAATAGGTGATGGCTAATCTTATGGTCACTAAATGCGGAATTAAAAACTATTATGACCTAAACAAAACTTCTTACACTAAACACCAAGTTTAACACAAGAGTGTAGCCGAATTCCCCGTGAAGGGCTCTGGACTAACTCCTCAAGATTCCCCTAGATATGGGTTGAGGTTGCCGCGTTGGCTCTCTTGGTTGAAAACTAGTGTTAGCAAACAATCCCCAAGCATATATCAATAGAGCACAATAAGAATATCAAGCATGTAAAGATAAACAAAATAGAAGCATGCAATATATAAATAAGGAGAGAGAGAGAGAGAGAGAGAGTGAGCAATCGCAAACACAAGGGATTTGTTTCGAGGTTCGAGCACCCTTGCTCTACATCCCCGCCTTCGACACACGAAGGATTTCCACTATAATCGATCCCACCGGATCACTCGGTGCCGCAACACCTACAAGCCCTCGGACTCTCTAGTCCCGTACACACCGCAAGCCCCACAAGCTCGCCGAGGCCACACCTCAAACCAAGAGTTCACACACGAACTCTAAACCACCGCGAACACACTTGTCCGCCTCCTCAAAGCAAAGAAAGAAGTCTTTGGTGATCACAACACTTTGATCACCTAAAAACAATCTCACAAGAACACTCCTATAGGATGAATATGTCAATGAGTTGCTTAAGTGTTTGTGAGAAAACAAGGAAAGAGATGGTGGAGGAAAACTCAAAGAAATCACTTCTAAACACTCTTGATAAAACTCCCCTTTTGATTGGAAATATTTGCTCTCAAATAAGTGGAGAAAACCTCTTGAAATAGTAGGAAAAACTGTTGTAAAATTCCACTTAAAATCTTAGAGAAAATAGCCCCCAAATGTCCCAATTTATAGAGCTAGAAAAAACTAGCCGTTGGGGGCCTGACAGAGCTGTCGGTCGACCGGCCGGTCGACCGCCAACGGTCATTTTTCCGACCGTTGGGGCAGCGGTCGACCGCCTGGTCGACCGAGCCTCTGGAACAGAGAGCAGGGCTCTCTGCCGGTCGATCGGCCCGGTCGACTGGGGCTTTCCAGAGAGCAGAAGCTCTCTGGCGGTCGACCGGGTCGGTCGACCGGCCCTCCAGTGCTCAAAGGCGTGCACGTCTGTGCATGTCGGTCGACCGTTGGGTTGCCCGACTTCAGAACTCGATCGACCGGTCGGTCGACCGGCTAAAGCCTGGAAACAGAATTCAGGGATTTAAAATGTTGGTCTTTTTGGCTCAAATAAAATCCCATAAAATACTAAAAAAATCTACAAAAATAGTTTTAACACTTTACTTTGATAAACAAACATGCTTGCACAGAATCAAGACATGTTACAAAAGATTTGAACTATTTTTGTAATTTGGAAAAATTGGCTCAAAACAAAAACAGTATTTTTTGAAACTTGATTTTTCAAACTTGTTTTTCCAAAATGAAAAGTCTTTTCTAAATGGAAAATTCTTTTATAAAAACAAACTAAATCAAGAGTGTGTGTGTGTAATATATACTTGAGCAATCCACCAACTATTCTATCCTTTACATTTTATCTAAAAACAAATCTTATAAAAACAAACCTAGACACAAGTCTTCATCTTCTTGAAGTCTTCACTTGAAGCCTTCTTGACTTGGTCCAAACACCGTGCAAGCTCCAAAACTTGACTTTAAATCCTTTGTTGAAGCTATGCACCTACTAAGATCTTGATTATAAATCTGTCACTAATTAAACACATGATCATTAGTAAACATAACTACATGAGTTGATCATCATCAAAACTAGAGTGATAGGCCTTCGGGCCAACAAGAGACTGGGACTGCTAACAGCCGATTGAATACCGACGGCTTGCTCGCATGAGACTTACAGTGGCATTCAGAGAGTACTGTTGTGATGAGCCATTCACAATTGCATTGGGGAGTGATTTGATGGACACTTCTCTCCTTTGTTAAGTCTATTAGATCTGTCATAGGAGTATCCAAAGGACTAGCCTCAAATCCTTGGGGTGAGGGCTTTTTTGTTCAGTACGTTTCAAAGACATACTAAACTGAATGCGTGGAATAGTGGCAAATATCAGAACTTGTGGAGGCATAACAAGTGATTTTTCTATCACAATTGTATCAAGGATCTGCATTGAGTCCATTCTTATTTGTCATAGTGATGGATAAGCTTGCTAGAGCTAGTCAGGATGAGATACCGTTGTGTATACTATTTGCTGATGATATTGTTCTAGTTGATGAGACGAGAGCTGGGGTAAATACCAAATTGGAGTTTGGAGGCAAACTCTAGAATCTTGAGGTTTTAGATTAAGTAGGGCCAAAATAGAGTATATGGAGTGTAAATTCAATAAACAAGAAATCTGAGATTATAGTATTGTGAGATTAGATGGACAAGAAGTACCGATGAGCAGTCATTTTAAGTACTTGGGTTCTATTATTCAAAAAGATGGGGAGATTGATAGTGATGTCAACCATAGGATCCTAGCTGGCTAGTTGAAATGGAAGAGGGTAACAGGAGTTTTATGTGATTGTAACATTCCATTATGGCTGAAGGAAAAATTTTATCGGACTGCTATTAGGCCAGCTTTGTTATATGGCACAGAATATTGGGCTATAAAGAGATATCATGCCCAGAAGATGAGTGTAGCAGAGATGCGCATGCTTCATTGGATGTGTGGTAACACGCGGAGAGATAAGGTAGGAAATGAGGATATTCGTACTAAGATAGGTGTAGCCTCTATAGAAGATAAGATTAGAGAAAACCGCCTACGATGGTTTGATCATGTACAACATAGACCTACAAATGTGCCAGTCCGGTGAGTAGAGCGTATCAATTTAGGGCAAGTTAGAAGAGCGCAGGGGAGACTAAAGAAAACATGGATGGAGGTAATACGACAAGATATAGATGCTAAAGGTCTTAGTGAAGGCATATTGCTCGATAGGAATGAATGGATAAAGCTGATCAATGTGCTCGATCCGGCGTAATTCTCTTTTGGTTCATGTAGCCTACCCCAAATACTTGGGACAAATGGCTTAGTTGTTGTTGTACTAGACTGAACGTGGACCTTGCGTTTCTATAATGAAATGTAAGTCTGAGCATCATGTTTTGGCAGAGTCTACTTCAGAATGCAGCCTTCACGTTGAGTAGTAGGAATGCGAGAGTCACGTCCTGGCACAGATTGGACATAGGCCTCGTGTTTTGGAGCAAGAACGCGGACCTCATGCTTGGGCGTTAAGACGCGCGTTTGAAGAACACGGGTCTCGTGTTGCTTCGGTGAAATGCGGGTCTGAACCTCGCCTTCTTTATCTACATGAACACAGTTCTCGAATTTTGGAACAAAACGCGGACCTCGCGTTTGGGCGTTGAAACGCGCGTTTGAAGAACGCAGGTCTCATGTTGCTTCAGAGAGACACGGGTCTGAGCCTCGCATTTGTATCTGTAAAACAGATTACAACTGCAGAATTTTTAAATTATTATCGATGGGTGGTTGCCTTCATCAATGTTCAGCATTCCGATTGAGTCTCAGGGGTTGTTGAGAACCCCCGACAACCTGAAATTACAGAGTCTGGAGAGGAGAGAGATGGTAGGATTGGCCTTCATCATCGTTCTGTCTCAGAGCCAGAATACTGGCCCTACGGGTCTCCTGAGCGATGTTGACGTGGGTCGTATGGGCTACACGGAAGGTTTTCAAAACCTTGCTGGACATGGCACTGCTTGCGTTGTGAGCAATGGCGCAGGCCACTCTTGGAGAAGTCTCCGAAGAGACTTGAGAGCGGGTCTCCTAATAGACTTTGTGGTACTGCCGCATTGCTTTTGGGTTTATAGATCCCAAAGAAAAAACTCTTCAAATTTCTGTTGGTCGAATTCGAGGATGAGGGATTTGACTGTTGATCCAATGAGCTTGACGTCAGCTTGCGCCACAACATTCTCGTCAGTAGAGAAACTGCCCCCCAGCAGAGTCGCCATCTTTTATTTGGTCAGAAAAATGCGAAGTAAAGTTCTTATTAATTATAAAGAAACTTACAACGGATGCAATCCAATTACAAAAGAGGAGAGGATATTTGAATCTCCCCTTTGTTTAAAGTTAGGTTCTTCGTGAGGCGATGGAGAGTGAATCTTATTCTCCGTTGACCGGCCAAATGACAAGCTTCTCTTGGACCATTTTGAGGATGCAAAATAACTCCACTTGGACACGGCAAGTGTTGGAGTTCTCCTTTGAAGAGGAATTATTTCTTTCTGTCCCCCCTTTGAATACTCAAAGTTTCTATCCTTTGTAGCTATTTTGCTCTTTTTAAAAAAAGAAAAAAGAAAACAACCCCCCTTCAATAGCTTTCATAGTTATTTATATGGTATTCAGAGGTGAAATTGTCCCCTAGAATCTCTCCAATTTGGGGATTAACTTTTCACATTACGTGAGTATTAATTAACCCAGTAATGGGGCAATTACAATAGAATTGCGACCCTTATAGGTTCCGCTCTGTTGTTGAAACGCAGAGTTCCCAGACTGGCATTTGAATTGAGATGCGGGTGTGGATGAGTTCTGCGTTTAAGTTGAGAGCTCTGCGTTTGAACTGGAACGCAAGCTTGGCTGAGCTCCACATTTGAACTGGAATCCAAGCTTAGCTGAGCTCCACATTTGAGCTAAAACGCTGGACATGTTGAGATCCGCGTTTATAATTGGGTGTGAAGTCCTCGTTTGTATTGAAATGCAACTTTTGTGTTGGAGTGAAATCTGCATCTGAGGACTTGTCGTTAGTAATTTTTAGACAGTCTACTATGGTGGCATGAGAGGTGATGGCCAGCGGTGGAGCTTGGCCAGAGGTGGAAGTGGTGGTGGAGAGAGCGGTGGAAGCGGTGGTGGAGGTGGTGGAGAAAGTTATTGCAGAGAAGTTGATGAAGGTGGAGATGAAGATGATGATGTTGATGTGAGATGATTGGTTACTAATGTTGCACATTTATTATCATATTTCCATACTTATTATAGAATAAAATCTGCTTTGTCCTAATTAAATGTTTAATTTATTTGCAGGCCCATTCCTTAAGGAGATGAAGAGAAACAAGCCCAAAAGCCCACCAAATTCTGATTAATTCAGAATAAATTTGAAATGAAGAAATCAGGACAAAATCTTGGCATATAAGGAAGGTTTAGAAGAATCCTCCTTGAATCAAGATGAAGAAATCAGGGCAAAATCTTGGCATATAAGGAAGGTTGAGAAGAATCCTCCCTGTGGGCAAAATCTTGGTATATAAGGAAGGTTGAGAAGAATCCTCCCTAAATCAAGGCAAAATCTTGGCATATAAGGAAGGTTGAGAAGAATCCTCCTGAATCAAGCACAATCAAAGGCTATTTTGTCAACTTTTGAAGAAAAAAATAAGAAAATCAGAAGAAGATAAGGGAAATACATCAGACCAGGAGATTCCCCCAATCTTCCTGGGATCTTCTCCTTTAGGTTTTTTGCCTATAAATACTGGTTTTAGCTGAGCAGGGAGAAGGAAGGCAGAGATTAGGATTTAGCCTAGTTTTCATTCTTTGTAGTTTAGGTTTTTCTTTTCTTTTTATGTAATTTGTATGTAACTTAGGGTAGAAGAAGATTCATGTAAGTAAGAGAGAGAGGCTGATGTTGAGAGTGACACCGACGATGTACCCTCCTCCTTTCTTCCATTGTCTCTGCAAATAATAAAGGTAAAAGTTCTTTTTATGTTCGTATTTTCTTTTGTTTCGTCTTCCTCTTCTACTTTACCTTGGTTGTTGTTGTTGAGTTTACAAGTGAATTCCAAAGCAAGTATAACTAAGCTACGTGAGAGCCAGCGATAGTTCATGAAGACGTTCTCCTCCTCCAAGATCCGCATCACTTCGTTCTTGCTAGGCTTGACGATATAATGTGCACGGGGACTGAGCTCGAGCTTATGATCTATGCGTTGAACGCCTCCGAAGCAAAGGTAGAACATTCAACGGTTTCCAGGTAGGTCATCACTCAACCTAGGTAAGTATTTCTTCATCTTCTTTCTTTTCGTTTATTTCTGTAAATTAAACCACCACACTCATCTTCCAAATCTTTCATCATTTCTTTTCCAACTCATTTGTACATAGTCGCTTTTGATTCTCTACCTTCTTCATCTATCGCTTTCTTTCTAACTTTAACATAACTTTCTTTTTCATTTTCATTTCTTTAAACAAAGAAGAATTTTCGTTTTATCTTCATTAAGATTTCAATAAAGAAACGTAAACGCTTCTATCGCAAAACCCTCCTTGTGGATCACGACCCGCATAGCCACTTGCTATAGCGGTAAGAATTGAGCACTTGCACATCTTTATTTCTAAATCTAAAATTTCGTATTTTTTGTGTAGGTTTTGCCTCAATCATGAGATGATGAAGGAAGGAGTGGGGAGAGGAGATGGTCGGAGCTTGGTGGGCCACCGCCGGCGTGGTGGAGGTAGCCGGAGGCGTTGGGTTAGGTGGTGGTGGCACCGGTCTTGGATGAAAGAGAGGGGGAGTGGGAAATTTAGAGTGTAATTGAGAGGGGGGTGAGAATTGAGAGAGGATTGGAATAGAAAGAAAGAGAGAAAAAATTTGAGAGAGAGGAAGGTCTGGTCTCTGTGTTGGCTAGGGGAGAAGAGGGAAAAAGAAAAGGAGGAGAGAGGAAGTAGGTGGGAGAGATATTTTGTGGAGGTTTTATATGGAGGAGAAAAATGGGGAAAGAAAAAGAAAAAGAAAAAGGGAGAAGAGCAGAAAAAAAGAAAAGAAAGAAAAATAAGGGAAAATAATTAGGTATAAAACCCCGAATATGGGAAAAAAATCGAAATGTGGGAATAATAGAGTAACTCAGAAAGGTCCCCAAATATTCTTAAAAATAGCAAATATTATATAAAGACCACGTTAATTGGATTCAAAAAGTTCAATCCTGTTTTCAAATTAAAAATCCTAGAATCAACCAGCGATACTGGTCGACACCAATACGGTTAAATTTTGATAAATTCAGAAAAAAATCTCCAAAAATGTGTTAAGATAGAAAATACGATCCTAAGGATCAATCTGAAAGAAATTTCTAGAAATTCAACTCCCTTTGTAAATTAAAAATCTGAAATCGATGGCACTAATCGATCTGATTTTGAAGATTTTACAGAGTAATTCAGAAAAATTCTAGAAAATCATGAAAAATCTAAAATATTGAAAGACAGTGTTTGAAACTAAAATCAATCAAATTTGATGACCAGAAAAGTCAAATCAGTTAGTACACTGGGATCGGGTCCCCGGTTTAAATAGGGCTGGCTCTGATTTGAGAATCTGAATCAGATATCAAGCAATGATATAAGTAATCATAAGATAAAAGTAAATACTGGGGAAAATCAAAACATATGATTGAAGAATCAGAACACATATCTAGGTACGTATTCTCGGAACGGGGTGTTACAGTTAACGTACAGCACTAGGCGCCATATGCTCGGCATGGTTACCTCTCAGAGAAGCTAATGCACGCGTGTGGTGGAAGGTAAACTGCTCCGTATCACCCATGATGAAGCCGCTCTCATGGTGTGATTACACTCATATAGAGTTAGCGATAAAGTGCTGAGCGCTAGGCTCACCTACAAGGCAAGGCTGAGAGACCTGACAGTCTATGCGTCCAAAGGGCTGAAGAGAGCACATATGGTCTAAGCGCACTCCCGGTAGCTACCACAAAAACCAAAGGGTGCAAGGGATATAACCTATTAGGAAGCCAGCCCGAGAAGTGGGCAGAAGCCTGAAAGCTAATAGGGCCAGAGGACCATGTAGGTACCTGCATAAAATAATATTAGTACCACACGAACACCCATATAAATATGGTAATAAAGCAATAAAAGAACACACCACAAGCAATATATATATACATGTATCAACCTACACTAAGACAAAAATTTGTCACAGATCTACTACATATACCGTCCTAGGCACTAAGCCATATACAAATACAGGTATACAATCCATAGATTTACAAATACAATACACAAAAATACAAATCAACCTGTCGAAACGGGAAAACACAGAACGAGGTGAGAACACTCGCCTAAAAATCTTCAAAAACACTACGAAACCCCGGAATACCAGAAACATGTGCATGTATAATATAATATAATATATAGAGAGAGAGAATAAGAGAGAGGGGAGAGAGAAGAGAGAAAGAAACTAAAGAGGGAGGGAAGGGGGCGTTGGAACTTGCCCTGTTTATATATTATATCAGATTTCACACACACACACACACACACACACATATTATTCTTTACATATATATACATCCTCATACTTGTGTTGCAGGTTCTTGATGGAAAACTTTGAAGATGTGACTTTATCATAAAGCTTATGAAGCACAAGTTTGTAGAAGGTTATTTACTATTTTTCTGTAATTTTTACTATTTGTTAAAAATTTGTAAAAGGCTTGAACACACACACTGATACTAGGTAAAGTCGACTTATACCAATTTCCTAGTCGACTAACATCTTCTCTAGTGGACTTATTCTTGTCCTAATCGATTAAGTATGTCTAACAGAGAGTTTAGGTTTCTCTGTATGTCAGATTAGTCGACAATAAAACATTAGTAGTCAACTATTTCTGTTGATAACTGTTTTCAAATTCAAAATATATCACAGTTAACTTAGTGTCTGTTCAAACTCTCTGAACCTAGTCGACTAATACCCAATACAGTCGACTAAGTCTCTTTTACAGAAACATATATGTCTGATTTTGTCAGTGCTAGTCGACTACAACTTCCTACAAGTCGACTATGTAAGGCAAATATACTTTGGCTAGTTGACAATCTCTGATCCTAGTCGACTAATAAGGCAGTTTCTGACTGTTGAACAGTTTTGATTTTCTTGTATTTTTTTCATACTTTTCTATTCAAGTTTGAATTGAATAACTACCCCAACTGTCCTATTTCCTTAGCTATAAATTGGGTATTATCCTTGGGTTCATACACTTCTCTTATTCACATAATTTTTAGTCAAAATTCTGAAAGTTGTGATCTTCATAAAATAGTCTCAACTTTCTATCTTTCTTCACTCCATTTTAATCCTTAGTGAAGAAATCTGAAAGTCTCCTTACAAGAACCTTGTAGATTCACTCACATACAAAAAGCAAGGCCTATAGGACAATTTGTATTCATTCAAAGAAAGGTCTTCTTGGTGATAAGAAGAGGTGTACAGATTTGGTGAAGGAGTTTGTCAAGTGGTGTACTGTGTTGTGATTTTGTGGGTTTCAAAATCAGGATAAGAAAAATCTCAATCGGGTTGCTTGGAGATTGAATGTAGGTGAAAAAGACTAAATCAGGATAAAATCTCTCGTGTTTGCATTTGCATTTTCTAAGATTTATTTTGTACATATTTAATTTTTTGCAAGTTAGTAACTTTTCTTATCCCCTCTAGTGTTTGTATTATCATATCTTAGATCCTACATTTGGTATCAGAGGGAGAAAAAATTATGGCAACAAGGACTTTTCCTACATCACAATTCCCGGAAGGACATTCCACACAACGTTCACCACTGTTCGATGGTTCAAATTATAATTATTGGAAGTCCAGAATAAAAATCTATCTACAATCTATAAACTATGAACTTTGGAATATTATGGAAGCACCATACGTAAAGCCTAGTACCAATTTTGATGCATGGAGTGAAGAACAGAAGAAGTCAGTCAACCTTGATGCAAAAGCGATGAACGCACTCTTCTATGTCTTGAACAAAGAAGAATTCAATCGTGTGTCAACGGCCACATCAGCGCATCAAATATGACAAATATTATAGGTAACACATGAAGATACAAACAAAGTAAAAGAGTCTAAAATTTCTATTCTTGTCCATAGGTTTGAACTATTCAAGATGAAAAGGAATGAAACTATTACAGAAATGGTTACAAGGTTCACTGATATTACAAACTCATTAGTAGCCATTGGAAAGGAATACACACAAGTAGAGAAAGTTAGAAAGATTCTTCAAGCACTTACATCAGATTGGAAGAAAAAGACTACTGCTACAGAAGAAGCAAATGATCTGTCAACACTGTCATTAGAAAATCTCATTGAAAATTGATGGCACATGAAGTCCAAATTAAAAATAGAAAGAAGGATGAACAATAACATCAATCCAAGAAGAAAGTACTTGCTTTTCATGCATCTTTAGATACAGAAAGTTCAGATGATGAAGAAGAGGAAATGTCCATGATTTCAAGAAAATTTTGAAAGTTCTTGGAACAAGATAATTTTAAAAGGAATAAGGATACTGATGATAATCCTCTATGTTTTAAATGTAATAAATCAGGCCACATGAAGAAAGATTGCCCATTGCTTAAATCCAAAGGGAACTTTAAAAATTTCAATAAATTCAAGAAGAAGAAGAAAGCTTTTTAGAAAACATGGGATGACAGTGACACATCTTCCTCTGATGAAGAAGAAGCCACCGAAACAACCAACATTTGTTTCATGGCTCAGGAAGAAGAGGTACAAGAATTTTCAAATTATGATGAATTATTAGATACTTTTAATGAATTATATGTTGATTTCAAAAATGAAAAAGTGAAAAATAAAGTTTTAATAAAAATGAAAAAAATTAATAAAGAAAATTTGTTTCTTATTACACAAACATCTTCTTTAAATTATCAAATATCTGACTTGGACAAAGTCATTTCATCTTTAAAAAGAAAATGAGAATGTGTTAAAAGAAAATATTTAGTTGATAAAGGAAACTACATCTTTAAATTCTAGAGTTTCTATTTTGGATAAAGAGATATCATGTTTTAAGATTAAATATGAAGAAATCTTGAAAAATATTACAAAATTTAATAAGGACAAAGAAAATTTAAATTAATCTTTTCAAAAGATTCAAAATAATCATTTTGGTTTTGAATTTTCTAAAGAAAAATTCACAAAGACTACAAATGTTAATACAAAGAATAATAATGTTTTTCATAAATCTATTGGTAAGAAAGATTATAATGATTCATTAAAAAGAACAAAGTATAAATATATTTGGATTCCTAAGAATTTAAATTCTTTTGAGAAAGATGCCTATCTTACATCATATGTGAATCATGTTTGTAATTCAAGCAATTATGCTTATACTAATACATGGAAACCAAATTCTAATTGGATTTGGGTTTCCAAAGACTAATCCTTTTTGGACCCTATCATAATGGGTACCATACAAAACGTTTTATATTTTAGGTATTTTATAAAGATAGATGGATACTTGATAGAGGTTGCTCCAAACACGTGACAGGCCAAATTCAACTGCTTTCTTCTGTTCAAAATAAGAAAGGAGGAACAGTAACACTCGGAAACAATAACAAAGAAAAAGTTATTGGTATCGGCTGATTGGTAATATATCAAAACCTTTTATTGAAAATGTACTCTTGGTAAGGGATTTAAAGCACGACCTTTTAAGTATCACTTAGTTATGTGATAAGGGTTATAAAATAAATTTTGAAAAAAAATGCTTGTCTTATATATATTCTAACATGAAGGATATTTTATTTAAAGGAACTCGTAATAATAATATTAATGAATTATTTATGACTTGTCTATCTTCAGATGATGTTTTATGTCTAATTGCCTCTAAAAATGATTGTTCTCTTTGGCACAAAAGACTTGGTCACTTAAATATGAAAATAATTTCAAAATTTTCAAATTTTGATTTAGTCAAAGGTCTTCCAAAACTATCTTTTAAAAAGGATTATTTCTGTGATGCTTGTCAATTAGGAAAACAAGTTAAATCATCTTTGAAATCTAAAAATTTGGTTTCTACACATAGACCTTTAGAATTATTGCATTTAGATTTATTTGGTCCTACTCATATTCCATCTTTAAATAAAAAATAGATATGTTTTTATTGTTGTTGATGATTACTCTAGATTTACTTAGGTTATATTTCTAAAAAATAAAAAATGATACTTTTGATAAATTTGCAAGTTTTTGTAAAACAATTCAAAATTAAAAGTCTCTAACCATAGTATCAATTAGAACTAATCATGGAGGAGAATTTGAAAATGAATCTTTTAATAATTTCTGTGACAAGTTTGTATTATACATAACTTTGCTTTTCCTAGAGTATCTCCTCAAAATGGTGTTGTTAAAAGGAAGAATAGAACATTGTAAGAATGTGCTAGAACTATACTTATTAACAATAACTTGCCAAAGTATTTTTAGGCTGAGTCAGTTGCTACTGCATGCTATGTTTTAAATAGAGTTCTTATTTGACCTATTTTAAATAAAACATGTTATGAATTATTCTTTAGTAGAATACCAAAATTTTCTTATTTTAAGATTTTTGGATGTAAATATTTTCTTTTAAATACAAGGATGCTTTGGATAAATTTGATGCTTGATTCAATGAAAGTAATTTTGTTTGTTACTCTAATCATAATAAAGCATATAGAATCTTTAATAATAAAAAATATCTATTATTGAAGAATCTTTATATGTTAAATTTGATGAATCAATGGTATCTAAACCTTCTATTGTTAATTCTAATGATGATGAGATAGTAGATATTACTCCTATTGATAATATTATTACATCTCATACTAATATTGATGTTTCTAATAAGAATGAAAGTTCTACTGATTTACCTAAAGTATTTGTTGAAGTAAGAGATCATCCTCATGATTTGGTGATTAGAGATATCTCTCAAGGTGTTCAGACTCGATCCAAGGTAAATTATATGATAAATGTTGCTTTCATATCTTTAATTGATCCTAAGAATGTGAAAGAAGCATGTGTTAATAAATTTTGGATCACTTCAATGCAAGAAAAATTGAACCAGTTTGTTAGAAATGGTGTATGAGATCTTGTACAACAACTTACTAATTATTCAATTATCGATACCAAATGGGTCTTCAAGCACAAACATGACGAATCAGGTCAAGTTGTAAAGAATAAAGTAAGGTTAGTTGCACAAGGATATAATCAAGAAGAAAGTATTGATTTTAATAAAACTTATGCACATTTAACTAGACGTGAATCTATTCATATTTTATTTACTTATGCATGTTTTATGGATTTCAAACTATACCAAATGGATGTAAAAAGTGCTTTTTTAAATAGATTTATTAAATAAACAGTTTATGTTGAACAACCTCCAGGTTTTGAACATGAAAAATTTTCAAACCATATTTTTAAATTTAAGAAAGCTCTATGTGGTCTTACAAAAGTACTTTGTGTTTGTTTGATAGACTCAAAAGTTTTTTTAAACTCTGGTTTTAAAATTGGTAAAGCAGATACAACACTCTTGATTAAATATGAAAATAAAGATATTTTGATTATCTAAATCTACGTTGATGATATCTTATTTGGTTCTACTATGATAATCTTTGTCAAGAATTTTCTAAGACAATGCAGAGTAAATCGAGATGAGTCACATGGGTGAACTAAATTATTTTCTCGGTCTGCAAATCAAGCAAATGAAAGAAGAAATCTTCATCAATCAATCAATGTAAGTATGCAAAGAAACTTCTCAAAAAATTCAGTATGAAGAATTCTGGAAGTAAGAGAACTCAATGGGTACTACTACATTTTTCGACAAAGATGAGAATGGTAAGGGTGTTGATCAAAAGTTATATCGAGGTATGATTAGTTTACTCTTATATATTACTGCTAGTAGACCTGAATTATGTTTAGTGCATACTTATGTGTTAGATATCAGTC
The DNA here is from genome assembly GCA_038442645.1 of Agave tequilana. Taxonomy (NCBI): domain Eukaryota; kingdom Viridiplantae; phylum Streptophyta; class Magnoliopsida; order Asparagales; family Asparagaceae; genus Agave; species Agave tequilana. The sequence continues at coordinate 36,581 of JAVJIF010005674.1, forward strand.
GAATCCTAAAGAGTCACATCTTAAAACAGTGAAAAAGATTCCTAGATATATTTATAACACTGTCAACTATGATTTATTTTACCCAAATCAAGCACATTTGATTTAATATCATATAGTGATGCTGATTTTGTTGGTTGTAAATCTGATTGAAAAATTACTACTAGTACTTGTCACTTCTTGGGACATTCACTAGTATCATAGTTCAGTAAAAAGCAAAACTCTTTGTCATTATCTATAACCGAAGCAGAACATATAGCTGCTAGTGTTGCATGTACACAAATTTTATTGATGAACCAAATCCTACTTGATTATGATATTTTAAGCATAAACTCACCTATCATGTGTGATAATACCAGTGCTATCAAGTTATCTAAAAATCTCATTCAATATTCACGTACAAAATATATAGATATCCGATATCATTTTTTACGTGATCATGCTATTAAGGGTGATATCTCTTTAAGTTTTATATTTACAGATAATCAAATAGCAAATATTTTCACAAAGCCTCTGAAAGAGGACGTTTTTATGAGATTTTGAAGAGATTTGGGTATTTGTACAATTTTTGATATTCTGATATTTAGCTATCTTAGAAATTATATGCATATCATTTTTGTGTTTATTAGTCGACTTATAAAAATATTAGTTGACTTATAGCCTTACATAGTCAACTAGTTACAGTGTAACTGACTAATAATCTTTAAAAGAAACTTGGTGTTTTTTTGGCTCTTCACATCAGTCGACTAGCTTCAATACATAGTCGACTAACATTGATATTAGTCGACTATCTTCTTATATTAGTCGACTGGTTTTCTGAAACTGTGTTTTACCCTTCTCTCTTATCAAAACCGGGTTTCTGCCTTATTTCCCACACCAGTGTTGCTGCTAAGGTTTTCAGTCGACTTCGGTTCTCTCAAGTTCTCTCTCTCTATCTCTCTTCAATTCCTGCAAATTCCAACCATCATCCCTTTTTTTCTTATTCCTATGTCTAGATCTAAGAAAACTAAGTTTTCAGCTTTAACTTCATCTTCACAAACTGATTTTAAGGCTTTTCTGAAAACCCTACTTTACAAGATGATTATCTCAAATTATCTCAATTAGAGATCTTACTTGGTCATTTTGTCAACTATAATGACTTTACTGAGTATGACATTTCATCATATTTACTTCAAACTGACCTTCATGACATGTTCTCTTTTGAATCTAAACAGGGTTATTATTCTTCCTTGATATATCTATTTTACATTAATCTTAGCTATAAGGATAATGATAACAATGTTTTGTTAACTACATTAGTTAAGGGTGTTGAGATTAAACTAACTCCTAAGTCATTAGGCTGTATTCTAAATATTTCCTATCATGACCTAACTCTTAGTGAGATTGAGATGACCAATGATGAAGTCTTTTACCGCATCTATCTTCCCGGTCAAGGTCAACCTATGACAAATAAATAAGCTTCAACCAATTTCACGACTTATTGGTCGTATTTTAGCTTACAATATTTGTCCCAAAACTGAAAGTTATAACTATTATTATCGTGATTTAGCCTCTCGTGTTTATGCCATTATGGCTGGACTTGAAGTTAACTGGACTAAAATCATGTTTGACATAATGGTGAAAGAGCATCTTCATTTCTTTCATATGATGCTTTTCTCACGCATGTGTTTCGTAAATATAAGATTGATCTTTCATCTGAAACAAATGTTGTCAAACTCTTTGAACCTTTTGATCGCTCTGTTCTACATCATATGAAGTTACTTGAGACTCCTCCTAAACCCCACTTTTCCTTCTCAAAGTTCTCAATGTCCTCCTCAATCTTCATCTCAATCACCTCCAACTCATTTTTCTAAAGCCTACTATAATACACTCACAGCTGAGGTATTAGAGATCAAAAGTCAACAAACTTTAATGATGGAATCTCAGACTGCTCTACTCAACAATTAAAGCATGCTTATGGAATATTTCTTAAACATGCAAATTAAGATGGATTCCTTTGAAGCCACTCAATAGGAAATGCTTGGGATTCTTAAAACTCATTTTCCTCCTCCACTTCCTCCTTCCGGATCCAATATGTAATGGTCAGATGGGACTTGGTTTTTAATTTAGTTGCTTGGATTCTCTTTATGTTTTCTAATTCCGATACTTGTTTTTGCTTGAACACTTTTTGTAATAACTATCACTTTTTATTTCTATATGTCTTTTATCTTTGTTGTATTTCTCTTTTTTTTTTAATGCCAAAGGGGGAGAATTATCTATCATGTTGTGATATGTGTATCTCATGTTGTGTCTCATGTTGTATCTCCTGTTGTGATATGCATATCTCATGTTGTGATATGCTATATGTAGGGGAGAATAACTTGACATCCATATTAGATATATGTGTTCTCTGCAGGGGAGTCAATAACCAATATATATCCTTGTTCTCCTTGTGTTATATATATCCTCACATATGAATACATATTTGTTTGTTATCATCAAAGGGGGAGAATATTGGAACTAGCCATGTTTATATATTATATCAGATTTTGATGATAACAAACCTGTATGTATATATGTGTGTGTACACACACACACACATATTATCCCAGACATATATATACATCCTCATACTTGTGTTGCAGTTTTTTGATGCAAAACTTTGAAGATATGACTTTATCATTAAGCTGATGAAGCACAAGTTTGTACAAGGTTATTTACTATTTTTTTTGTAATTGTTACTATTTTTTAGAAATTTGTAAAAAGCCTTGAATACACACACTAATATCAGGTATAGTCGACTTATGCCAATTTTCTAGTCGACTAACATCTTCTCTAGTCGATTTATTCTTATCCTAGTCGACTAAGTGTGTCTAACAAAGAGTTTAGGTTTCTCTGTATGTTAGATTAGTCGACTATAAAATATTAGTAGTCGACTATATTTGTTGATAACTGTTTTCTAACTCAAAATATATCACAGTTAACTGAATGTCTATTCAAACTCTTTTGAACCTAGTCGACTATTACCCAATACAGTCGACTAAGTCTCTTTTACAGAAACATATATGTCTGATTTTTGTCAGTGTTAGTCGACTACAACTTCCTACTAGTCGACTATATTAGGAAAATATACTTTGGCTAGTCGGCTAATCCCTGATCCTAGTCGACTAATAAGGCAGTTTCTGACTAGTGAACAGTTTTGATTTTTCTGGTGTTTTTCCTACTATTCAAATTTGAATTGAATAACTACCTTAACTGTCCTATTTCCTCTATGAATAGGGGTATTGTCCTTGGTGTTCATACACTTCTCTTGTTCACATAATTTTCAGTCAAAATTCTAAAAGTTATAATCTTCAAAAAATAGTCTCTACTTTCTATCTTTCTTCACCCATTTTATACTTTAGTGAAGAAATCTAAAAGTCTCCCAATAAGAAGCTTATAGATTCACAATAAAAAGCAAGGCTTATAGGATAATTTTTATTCATTCAAAGAAAGGTCTTCTTGGTGATAAGAAGAGGTGTACAGATTTGGCGAAGGAGTTTGTTAAGTGGTGTATTGTGTTATGATTTTGTGGGTATCAGGATAAGAAAAATATCAAGCAGGTTTCTTGGGGACTAGATGTAAGTCAAAAGGACCGAACAAGGATAAAATGTCATGTGTTTACGTTTGCATTTTCTGAGATTTATTCTGTGCATATTTATTTCTTGCAAGTTATTAACTTTTCTTGTCTAGAATTTTTAACATAGTATTCACCCCCCTCTAGTATTTATGTTGTCATATCTTAGATCCTACAGGGGAAGACCCATGGCCATATAGCCGTGGCCTGGCTGGCCGTCGGCCATAGTGTGGTCGGCTAGAGAGAGAAGGAGGGGGAGGTGAAAATGGGTGTCGGGGTTGGAGATTTTGGTGGTGTAGTTGGTGATGGAGATGGATTTTGTGGGGGTTGTTTGGAGGTGAAAATGGTGGGTGGTTGTGGTGGATCTTGGTAGAGAAGAAGAGGAAGTGGAGGTGGTGCTTGGTGGTTGGTGGTGGAGGAAGTGGTGGAGATGGGGTGATGCTGGTGGTCTTTTTAGAAGAGTAGGAGGTGGTTGGTGGTGGTGTTGTTGTTGATGAAGATGAAGATGGTGGTGAAGAGATCACAAGAGTAGTTGTCAGAGCGATGGTCGTAGCTAGCTTGGAGGTGGTGACGGTTGATTAGTCTACAATTCTGCATTATTATATCACATTTTCTTACTAATTTATGAATAAAATGTCGGTCTAAACCGTGTTTTGGTCTCTCTTGCAGATAATCAAGACAAGGAGGGCAAAAGGATAATAAGAGCTTAATTAAACCAATATTTAGGTAATTAAATTCAGATTTCTTGGAGGCCAAGTAAGGGAGCTTCTAGAGATGCATTGAACCTAGACCCTTGCGCACGTCAGACGAATATCCGGGCGAAAATACCTGAAACTAAGTATACCAAGAAGGTCCTAGAAGCAACAGGGAACTCTCACCAAAAACCAGGGAAAAAACCTAAGTCCCTGGTATGGCCGCAGAAACAAAGCTATGGCCGCGTTTCCGCCGCATATGGTGGGCCCACGCGTCGATCTTCGACGCGTGGCCCGTCTCGTCTTCTAGAATCCCCTTTTCGCTATAAATAGCCCTGCAGAGGCCAGAACGCAAGTAGATTTTGATTTAGGCTAAGTTTTCTATCTTTTAGTGTATGGTAGTGTAGGTGTTCTTCATCTTTTATTTTGTATTTTCTTTTCTTTTTAGATCATGTATTAGGGCAGAGAGATTCAGAGAGAGAAAGAGAGAGATTGATGTAATAGATGGTGACAATCTATGTAAAGGTGTCTCCTTTCTTCTCTATTGTAATCTTCTCCATCTTTTATATGATGCTTAGCTAATTTCTTCTTCTCATGGCAATCTAACTACTAACCACTAACCATCTAACCACTTACTTGATAATTCACATGAATCTAATAGCCTCTACAAGGCCTTGCTCTTGCAAGAGCCATTGATGGCTCATGATGATGGATTCTAACATTTCTAACACCTAACCCACTAACTTACTAACTTGCAATGTCTTTTTTATTTCATACTCACCTCTAACCGGTTTTGATGATTTAATAGTAGCTTGCAGCTTGTTATGTGGTATGGATGTATTGTTTGAACGTAGAAGAACAATCTTATGGGCCATGCTTTGTATCATCTCTTTAAGCCAAGGATTAGTGATGGCCAAGGATCCATGTAAGAACTATCACTAAGAGGTTAGTATGGTTAGTGGAGCAATTAGTAGTTAGTATCCATGAGTTTTCTTTTACTTTATTTTAAAACCAATTCCAAACTCTTTTATCATTTTTTTTCTATCGTTGTTTTTACCATCCGCTTATTTCACCTTTGTTTCATCTTCTTTTAGTTTTCAAAACTATTTCTCTTTATTTTCACATTGCCACTTTCATCGCATCTTCTCTACCTATCACTTCTGGATTTTCTTTTATTATCTTTATCTTTTTCTCATTCTTTTACAAAGAAGAACTTGTTAACAACCGACGTGAATAAAAACTGTTAATGCTTCTATCGCCTCCTATCCTTGTGGATTTGACCCGTTGAGCCAATGCTATAATGGAAGTATCGAGGTAACATTAGCACATACAAGCTTTTACACTAATTTCATAAGACACACATTTTCAGGTGCTGGTTCCGCTCCGATCAAATTTTTGGCGCCGTTGCCGGGGACGGGAATGGTTTTGATTTCACGTTTTTGTTAACATTTTCTTCTCTGTTTTGGTGTGCAGGTTAATCTTTACAGAAACTTAGCATCGCAGAAGTATAGTCTTGCTTGCATATCCCTTCTCTAGAAAGTAGGGACCCTGCTTCCTTATTTTTGCAATGGAAAAGCCAAAAAGGCCGCGTAAACGCGACATTGTTGGGGCATCTAAGCTTCATCTTTTGCAGGACTTTGCAAGTTGTATAAATTGTTGTATTCTTCTGCTCATTATCTATTTGATTACCTACACATTATAATAAATTAAAGAACTAAAATACGGCATTTAGACGCTTTTAAAACGGTTTAGACATTTACATTTAGGCGCGTGTCAATTTCAATTCTAATATACTATATTTTGTTCTGTTGTTGTGATCTGAATTGAGGTGTACATATGGCATTGCATATAGCATAGGACAAACACATGGGTGATTTATCATTTTGTGTTATATTCTTGTCTATATTGCACACTTGCACGAATTGGACTTAAGGGCAAAACCCATACAAGATAAGGTGGGGATTTCATCACCCTTCCTTAGCCCAAAAATCACCTCTCCACTCACACAACCCAAGCCCTAATAAAAATTGATAGACGTTGGCCCCTAGAGACATCTCAGACTCATTAAGAGATTGACCGAGGGTGGAACTTGTTTTGAATCTTGCTCTTGTAAAATCGGTGTCTAAGGTTGGGGATTAAGATGTTACGCCTCGAAAATACCGTGATTTGGCGTAATTAAGGCCCGTTGCTTACGCACGGATATCTCCCACCGTATTTTCCCCCTACCTGGCCGATTAGCTTGTGGTCGGATTCATACAACAACTTCCCCCGGCTAATCGACCAATTAAGAGTCGTCTAGGTCTAGGTCAACCTTAATATAGGCTTGGTTTTGATTTTTTTTTATTTTCTTTTTGTTTGTTGTTTGCTTTTTCTTTTTTATTTATGATTGTTTGTGAAATGAAATTCAACAATAACAATTCTTTCAATCCTAATATGAATCTATATTTCACACTGACCCCATTTGATTCGAATAATTCCAACCCGCCTTTTTATAATATGAACCAACCAAGTACACTGGGTTGGACTTATCCGAATCAATACAACCCATACCCCCAATCTTATAACCATAATTTCCAAAATAATTTCTACACTTCACAGAGTCAATGGGGATTCACCTCCCCTGAGTCTAATTTTCTACCACCTTGTCCACAATTTTCACAATTTTCACAATCTCCATTCCCTAATTTTGTTTCCTATACTCCTTTTCCTAGACCTCCCATTGAAGAAAAATATGAGTTAGAAAAGAGTATAGAAGCTAACCTATAAGAGGCCGAGCGACAATTTTAGAAAATGATGGCCTCTCCAATTCCATAATATTTTCAAGAGTCTTACTCAGTTCCACCTTCTCATAATAAACAACTATCTGTCGTGGAAACAAGTAAGGAACTCGTGCGTGAGTCAAAGCTTCAATCTCAAAATATGTTGGACTCACAATCTCCACTATCCTTCCAAAACCAAGATTCTTATATTCCCTTTCTGGACCATTCATTTGAAGAAAAATTACATCTAGAAAAGAGTATAGAAATCTTGCAGGAGTCTGCGTTACAATTTCAAAATTCTTCTTCTCAGTCTATTGATAGGTTTGAAACACAATTAAGTCAATTGGTCAACATTTCTAGGAATGAGAAAACTCTCTCTTATCAATCTTTAACCAATCAAAATATCTCTAACTCTATCAATTTGACCCATGACTCTTATTGTTTTGGAAACCAAGATTCTTACACTCCCATTCTAGAGTATCCACTTGAAAAAACATCACATCTAGAAAAGAGTATAGAAGTCTTGCAAGAGTCCGCACTACAATTTTAAAAATCTTTTGCCCAGTCTATCAATAGGTTGGAAACACAATTGAGTCAATTGGTTAGCATTTATAGGAATGAGAAAACTCTTTCTTATCAACCTTTGACCAATTCAGCTATCCCTAACTCTATTGCTCTGACTCAGGACTCTTATCATTTTGGACACCAAGATTCAATTTCAGCACACCCATCTGAACTTGTCCAAACTTTAAATGTTGAAAATCCCATTGACATTTTGGTAAGTTATCCTTTTCCTGAAATTGAACTTGAGCATGAATATGATCCTGAACTTCAACTTGGTAATTCAATTTCACTTCCTGATTCAATATTGATTGAGGTGTTTTAACTTGATTTCAGGCCTTTTCCCGAGTCAGTATTGGATTCAGTGCCAGTCCATTGTGAAATTGAATCACTAATCTTTTATGATTATCATATTAAACTTGACCAATTTCATACTTTTAAAAATCCCATTGATAAATTGGCAAGTTCTCATTTTTATGGAATTGAACTCAATGAGGAATGTGACCTAAATTCTCAGATTTGTGATCCAGTTTAAAATCCTGAATCAATAGTGACTCCTGTTTTGTTATCCAACTTGAGCAATATTTTAGAGTCAGTTTTGATTCCCATACCTGTCATTCTTGAACTTGAATCACCTATCCTAGAAAGTCACATTCCATTGTCGGAAAATGAATGTGAAATAGACTTCAAATTCTTGATTTGGACCCACTTCCTGAACCAATCTCAACTTCTGAACCTTTACTTGATTAGCTCTTTTTCCTGAGTCGGTATTAGTTCCTGTACTTCCTGAGTCCAAATCAATCATTCCATCTTTTATACTCCATTTTGGGACAAAGGTGTTGATAGAATTGACTCTAAAATTATTTTGAAAATTTGAAAATTAGATGGATAAATTTTTTAATAAAAATCATTCCAATATACATCATAATAATGGGTTGTATTATAGAGGTCTCTGGTGGGTTCCTCCGAACTCCACGCAAATTAGATTGTGCCACATTTCATGGACCAATCAGACCACCACCGGAACCACTACCTTGAGGTGATTTTTTCTTCCCTCTCTATTTGTTTCACGCATACATACATCACGATGCATTGAAGACAATGCATGAGATAAGTGTGTGGGAGGGTTTACTAACGTAGAGTTTTTAGATTTTCTTTCTTTTACACTTCTTTTAGGATATTCTTAGAATTTTCCTTTATATAGAATTTTTTCCCTTTCTTTTACAAAACTTTTTGAAATAAGAGACAAGTTTTGATCTATTTTTAAGAAAATTAAGATGATCTTAGAAATTAAGGAAGCCTTAATTATGACATTTAAACCTAGTCGAAATAACGGATCTTTTTTAAGATTATAGGCTAAGTAAGATAAATTGGAGAGATAATTTATCTTGAATTTTTTGCCTTAGATAGTATGAACTTCACACTTACACATTCTTGGGATGGAAACAAAGATCTAAAATGCCATAAAGCAAAAATAAATATAAAAAGAAAAAATAATATATTATATACGGAAAAAATCACTTATTAAGCTGGATAATTATGCCTCAAGAAGCATGATTATTAACGCCTAACGGTGGTCAAAAGAAACAAATAATTTCCCTCAGTTTTGTGGCCTTGTTTACTCGAGTCCTTAAACCCGAGGGATGTTTTCTCATCTGGTGCCCTAAAATCGTCTGGTCTAGGAGTCATCGGTTAAAGGCTCACTACCCGGGTAAATTAGAAAGCCTAAGAAAACTAAGGGAAGAAAAAAAAGAAAAATATATATATATAAATAGATAAATGGCTTGAATGGTTAGAGTTGAAATTTCAAAAATCTTTAATGTCACAAAGTGCATATTATCTAGGTTTTATGAGGGATAAAATATTCAATCCAATTTTAAATTCTTACCTTAATTGAAGACAAGACCTTGCATAGAGATTAAGTTTAAGGAAGAATAATTTTTGGTGGACTTATGATCTTAGATCACTTATATTTAAACTTGTCTCTCTTTCAAAATGTGTTTTCAAAATACTAACATTTGTCTTCTTTCTTTATGGATTTGTGGGTACAATCCGCTGAAAACCTTCAGGAGACAAAACTCCTCCTATAGGGGAAACCTAGAGGTTTAATGGCTTGTTGTACACGCTCAGTGCAATCGCGTAACCTGCGAAAGTGGTGTAATAACATTTGTAATATAGTTTTCTTTTTCTTGTTTTCCTCAGGACGAGCAAAAGATAAGTGAGGAGTTATGATTAGTCTACAATTCTGCATTATTATATCACATTTCTCTACTGATTTATGAATAAAATGTCGGTCTAAATCGTGTTTTGGTCTCTCTTGCAGATAATCAAGACAAGGAGGGCAAAATGGTAATAAGAGCTTAATTAAACCCATTTTCGGGTAATTAAATCCGGATTTCTTGGAGACCAAGCAAGGGAGCTTCTAGAAGATGCATTGAACCTAGATCCTTGCGCACGTCAGACGAATATCCGAGCGAAAATACCCAAAACTAAGTGTACCAAGAAGGTCCTAGAAGCAATGAGGAACTCTCGCCAAAACCAGGGACAATTTGCCGCAGAAACACGGCTATGGCCGCATTTTCGCGGCCATATGGTGGGGCCACGCGTCGATCTTCGACGCGTGGCCCCGTCTCATTCTCTAGAATCCCCTTTTCGCCTATAAATAGCCCTGCAGAGGCCAGAACGCAAGCAGATTTGGATTTAGGCTAGACTTTCTATCTTTTAGTGTAAGGTAGTGTAGGTGTTCTTCATCTTTTATTATATTTTCTTTTCTTTTTAGATCATGAATTAGGGCAGAGACATTCAGAGAGAGAAAGAGAGAGATTGATAAAATAGATGGTGATAATCTATGTAAAGGTGTCTCCTTTCTTCTCCATTGTAATCTTCTCCATCTTTTATATGATGCTTAGCTAATTTCTTCTTCTTATGGCAATCTAACTACTACTACTAACTATCTAACCACTTACTTGATAATCCACGTGAATCTAATAGCCTCTAAAAGGCCTTACTCTTGCAAGAGCCATTGATGGCTCATGATGATGGATTCTAACATTCTAACATTTCTAACACCTAACCAACTAACTTGCTAACTTGCAATGTCTTCTTTATTTCATGCTCACCTCTAACCGGTTTTGATGATTTAATAGTACCTTGCAACTTGTTATGTGATATGGATGTATTGTTTGAATATATAAGAACAATCTTATGGGCCATGCTTTGTATCGTCTCTTGAAGCCAAGGATTAGTGATGGCCAAGAATCCATGTGAGGTAACTATCACTAAGAGGTTAGTATGGTTAGTGGAGCAATTAGCTATTAGTAGCTATGAATTTTCTTTTACTTTGTTTTAAAAACCAATTCCAAACTATTTTATCATTTTTTTCTATCGTTGTTTTTACCATCCGCTTAGTTCACTTTTGTTTCATCTTCTTTTAGTTTTCAAAACCATTTCTCTTTATTTTCACATCGCCGTTTCATCGCCTTCTTCACCTATCACTTTAAGTTTTATTTTTTTATTTTCTTATTCTTTAACAAAGAAGAACTTGTTAACAACTGATGTGAATAAAAACTATTAATGCTTCTATCGCCTCCCGTCACTGTAGATTCGACCCGTTGAGCTAATGCTATAACGGAAGTATCGAGGGAACATTAGCACATATACATTTTCATTGATTTCATAAAATACACATTTTCAAGTGCTCGTTCTGCCTCGATCAATGGTGTGCTGGGGTTAGATGAGGGAGAGGGTGGTGGTTGGTAGAGGTAACGAAGGAGAAGGAGACTGGAGATCAGTGTATTTGGAGGAGGAAGATGGTGGTGGTGATGTGGTGATTGTGGGTAGTTTTAGGGGTGGAGATGGAGGAGATCTAGGTGGTGGAGAGGTGGAGGATGGTTGTGGGTGGTGAATTTGAGAGAAGGAAGGAGATGGTGGTGGTTTTGGTGGTGGTTGAGCAAGCTGATGAAGTTAGAGTTGGAGGAGGTGAAGAAGGAGAATGGAGTAGGATGGCCGGAGTAGGCTGCTGCTAACCATTGGGTTGCCAACCATGGTGGTCAGCGGTGGTGGAGTGGGGAGAGATTGGATAGGAGAAAGAAGAAGAAGAAGAAGAAGAATAAAGGAAAAAGGACACACACAGAGAGAGAGAGATAGAGAGAGATAGAGTGAGATGGTGATGGATGTGATGGGTATGATGGAGGTAAGGGGAATGGTCAACCACGTTCGGGACTAGGGAAAAAAGTCAAAGAAAGAAAAGAAGAAAAGAAAGAAAGAAAAGTAAAAAAAACACTAATATAAATATATTATTATAATAGGAGAAATTTTAAATTATCCAGAAGAATCCCAAAAAATTCTCTAAAATAGTAAATCTTATACTGAGAGTCATTCTGAAATCAGATTCAAGAAATTTAATCTTCAAATTAAAAATCCTGTAATTGATCAGCGATATCGATTTTGAAGATTTTGCTGAATAATTCAGAAAAATTCAGAAATTATGAAAAATCTAAAATATTGAAAATCAGTATTAGAAACTGAAATTGTTAAATTAAACAACCAAAAAGGTCAAATCAAGAAGTACACTGGGATCAGATCCTGGGTTCAGACTCGGGTTGACTCTGAGTCCAAGAATCCGGATCAGATGCAAAATAATCATATACATAATTACCAAAAAAATAAATACTGGTAGAAAATTGAAAAATATGATCAAAAAATTAGAACATGTATCTAAGTACGTATTTTGTGAACGGGGTGTTACATTCTACCCACCTTTTAATAATTTCGTCCTCGAAATTTCGATAAGGGAAAGATGAACACAGAAAAGATAGGGACGAAGATTATAGCACTTAAGATATGAGTAACTGAGGGTAATACTCATAGTCAACTGAATAATAAACTTGGGACTTAGACATCTTCTTCACTTCTGCCGTATAAATTCTCTAACGGTACTATATAATGTTGATCTGATATCTGCTAATAAAAGAATACTGTCAAAACTTCAGTAGTCTGACCCACTCTGAATAATATGAAGCGACCTGACTTGGTGAGATGATCAATAATACTTCTTCTGGACTGCGAGATAAAGCTGATGAAATCCATAGAGATGAAATTCATAATACAAAATCTTTGCGTGACATAAAGCTGTGCTTGACGAAGAGTCTGCAATAGAATTCTCAGATGAGCTGCATAATTACCATTACTCTAAGAGTAGATCAGAATATCAAAAATAAAGAAAACTCTGATAAAAGAGATCATGGATAAAGAAAACTGATAATAACAGGCTCTGAATACTAAATGCTGATAACTCTGAAAGTTATAACTAAGAATTTAGAATAAACCGTAGCGAGTCTTGAACATCGTCTTCTAATAATGACCTAACTATAGATTAACATTTAGAAAATACCCGAGCTTCATAAAATTTATCTGATATAAAGAATTGCGATGTACTGGGATCGAAAGAATGCCAAAACAGGGTGAGCGCAACCACGACTTACCTGCCGCTACATCCCCAACTATTCATATCTTAAGTTGGTATAAAGACGACAAAATCAAAAGATGAAAAGATGAAAAGGATGCAGAAATCAAAGTAAGGACATTCAAGAAGAAATAGATAACTTTGTACTTGTAGTTGGATTGTATAACGGGATCCATTCAATCCAGTTGCAAATTTCTTTACCTTTAATTTGCTATCTGGACGTACTGAGGATGTGAAAGTTTAAGCTCTAATACCATCTTGTAACACTCTAATCCCGCCGATACGGAGATGTCACTGCGACGTATGTATATAGGACAAAAAATATCCTCACATATATACATTAAGCATTAGTACAGGCAGGAATCAGAGTGCGAATGCATAGTGATAATATGCATTTCAATAATAATAGTATAAGTACACTATTATCACAGAATATTATCCAATATTACATGAATATTATATCACCGAGAGGTGCAAAGTGTGAAATACAATGAGGTATACAAGAATGAACAGTATAAAAGGAGCTCACGAGCTACATCAGGAAATCTCAAGAGCCAAGCAGGGGGCCTGAAAGAAAAAGGACTCCAAACGGTCTGCGGATGATTCACACTTTCGCTGCGCATTTTGATCAGCAACTGGGAGAATCTATAAGCTCCAAAATCTGAAATCTGGACATGCAGGTCCAGGGTTGTCAGAAGCAACCCGACGAGTGGTGAGTGAGTGCCAAGTGGCATGTATAGACAAGCACATGTGTACATGATCAAGTGATGTAATTCAGGCATGCAAGTACATGCATTGACCAGAAATATGAAGGCAAATCAGGAAATCAGTAAAAAATCTTGAATCAAGTTAGCACACGTATAACAATAAACCCGAATAGAGAAATCATGCGTCAAAAACTGTGTCGTGAGCATAGGCACACATAAGCATGAAATGAGACGTCAAGTAATACGTTAAATATAAGTTTGGACAAAACCAGTTGTATAAGCTTAGGCTTTGGATTCACGAGATTGATAGTTGAGGGAAAATCCAAACAAGAAAATCCTGATATATATATATACATCATATATCTCATGTCACCATAACTTCAGTTCATACAACTCGTGTTGCCTCAAAGTAACAGATGAGAGTATCAAGTACAATTACTGTGTCACAGGAATTATGTGTAATTACCTAGAGGGGGGTGAATAGGTGACTAGCTAATCTAATGGTCAATTAATGCGGAATTAAAACTTATTAATGCAAACTAAAGCTTCTTAAACTAAACACCAAGTATAACACAAGAGTGTAACCGGATTCCCCGTGAAGGGCTCTGAACTAACTCCTCAGGATTCCTCTAAATAAGAGTTGAGGTGTCGCGTTGGCTCTCTTGGTTGAATACAAGTGTTAGCAAACAAACCCCAAGCATATAACAATATGAGCACAAATATATATATATATATATATATCAAGCATTTAAATATGAAAGCAATATAAGCATGCAAGATATAAATAAGTAAGAGATAGAGAGAGAGCAATCGCAAACACGGGAGATTTGTTACGTGGTTCGAGCACACTTGCTCTACGTCCCCACCTTCAACACTTTGAAGGATTTCCACTATAAACCGATCCCACCGGATCACTCGGTGCCGCAACACCTACAAGGCGAGTTCACACTTGAACTCCTTGGACTCTCTAGTCCCTTCACTTGTTCCCGCAAGAACTACACACCGCAAGCCCACTAGCTCGCCGAGGCCGCACCTCAAACACCGAGTTCCCACTAGAACCCGAAACAATGCGAACACACACGTCCGCCTCCTCAAAGCAAAGATGAAGTCTTTGGTGCTCACAACACTTTGATCACCTAAAAACAATTTCACAACAAAAATCCCTATAGGAAGGTATAGCAATGGATAGCTCAAGTATGTGTGCGAGAAAACTAGGATTAAATTGGTGGAGGAAAACACAAGAATCACTTTGAAAACACTCTTGATAAACTTCCCTTTTGATTGAAAATATTTGCTCTCAAACAAGTGGAGAAAACCATTTAATAGAGTAGGAAAAACTATCTTTAAACTCTCCAAAAATCTTATCTAAAACAGCCCAAGAAAGACCCAATTTATAGGCCTCTCAAAAACTATCTGTTACAGCCCAGTCAGCAGTTCTGACTGCTGTCGGTCGACCGGCCCGGTCGATCGCCAACGGTCAGAAATCTGACCGTTGGGCCAGCGGTCGACCGGCCCGGTCGACCGAGGCCTGGAACAAAGAGCAGAGCTCTCTACCGGTCGACCGGCCCGGTCGACCAGGGCTTTCCAGAGAACAGAGCTCTCTGGACGGTCGACCGGGTCGGTCGACCGGCCCTCCAGCCAGAACTGGCGTACACGTCTGTGCACGTCGGTCGACCGGCCCGGTCGACCGGCAGAAGCCAGACCAGAACTAAATAAGGATTAAAAGGTTATCTTTTTAGCTTAAATAAAATCCCATAAAATCTCTAAAATTCTACAAAAATAGTTTCAGTATTATACTTTGAAATATAAACATGTTTGAGCAAAATCAAGACATGTTACAAACATTTTGAACTATTTTTGTAACTTAGAAATTTTGGTATAACACAAAAACCGTATTTTTTCAAATTGGTTTTTTCAAAACTTCTCCAAATACAAAAACAAGATATTTTAAACACTTTTAAAGCATAGAGTGTATGAAAATGATCCACTACACATACATGATGAAATATCTATGTTTTTGACATTAAGACCTAAAATAGTTTTGGTTAAAACACATGTATATATTAAACTCTAAAAATCAAAACGGTATTTTTTTCAAAATGAAAACTCTTTTATGAAAACTCATCTAAATCTTGTGTGTGGGTGTATATGGTATACTTGAGCAATCCACCAACTATTCTATCCTTTACATTTTAACTAAAAGTAAATCTTAACTAAAACAAAACCTAGACTCAAGTCTTGATCTTGAAGGTCTTCACTTGAAGTCTTCTTCTCCTTCTTGACTTGGTCCAAACTTGATCCAAAGAGCTATACTCCTCTTGAGTACTTGATGTGGTCTTGATGCATAGGCTCTTGAATCAAACCGTGCTAACTCCAAAACTTGACTTTAAATCTTTTGTTGAAGCTAAACACCAACTAAGATCTTGATCATAAATCTGAGACTAATTAAACACAAGATCATTAGTACATAACTACATGAGTTGATCATCATCAAAACTAGAGTAATGGGCCTTTGGGCCAACATCATGTACAAGTGACGGGCAAGAGTCTAACCATTTCCTTCCAGTGTCTCATACCACTAGCAGTTCATACTGAGTCTGCACTCTAGTAGAACCCAATTCGAACTCTGATATATAGATATCATTATTCAGATGAGGGAGTGATTCAATAACACCCATTACTAAGTTTATTATTGTTTGATAATTAAGTTATATCTAGGTAGGGTCAGGTGTTGTGTGCTAAAGCATGCAAGTACCAGTCGTTGAATCAGAGATCAGGAAATCTAGTGCATTAACTTAGAAATCAAGTATAATAAAGTAGGGTGTTCAATCCAAGTCATATTACAGGAATAAGTGGATTGAAACACTATAACAGGTCGCAAACAAGAGTGGGCAAAACTAATAGTACAACCCAATATATGGTTTCATGAGACTAGTACGTCGAAGGAGTAATCCAAAGAAGGAAACCCTCATATATACTTTTAGTCTCATGTCCCCATAATATGAGGGTATATCAGAGTTACCCATTCAGGAGGATATTAAAGTGTTGTATATTAATTTATTCAATAATAATAATCAGTACCGTTTGATATTTCAGTCATCTCCCTACCAGTATCTCACATCACTGATAATCCATGCTAGAGCGTGTACCCTAATAGAACTCACTTGTGTCTGATATGTGAGTACCAGTATCTGAACAAAGGAGAAACCAAATATCAGATGTTTCTAATATCATTATTGTTTGTATCAAGTGCTAGATCAGGAGGACTGGAGTAACAGGAACGTGATGTTGGACTCCAGTAGCACCCTATCACAGACTCCATAGATACCCCCACCACGTGTGTGGTGTGATACTTAGCTCCTTGTGGTACTTAGCTTCATACATCATGTGTGTACCGGTTAACAGGTGCATTATGGATACGATGTAGGGACTCTAGAGATACCCCTACCACGTGTATGGTGTGGTACTTAGCTCTGCACACTGTTCCATAGTGTCCAGGTTACAGGCATGTCTTGTGATATGATGCAGGTAACAAGTCAGGGGTCGAGGTACCGGGTGGAGTACAATGATACAGCAGTATAAGTAAAGATTTCAAATTCTACACAACCAGGATTAAAATAATCAGTTAAATCATCAACAGGCAAGCGGTTAAGTAAGTGAACATTCAATCGAAGCTAAGTAAAGTTGGAGCAAAGCTAATGTATAATACTAGACGCCATCATATTCGGCATGGTTACCGCTCGCGACGAAGCTAACACACACGTGTGGTGGCAGATAAACTGCTCCGCATCACCTGTGATGAAGCTGCGCTCACGGCGTAACTACACCCGGCCGAAGTTAGCGATAAAGCACTGAGCGCTAGGCTCACCTACCAGGCGAGGCTGAGAGAGCTGACAGTTTATGCGTCCAAAGGGCTGAAGAGAGACCATAAGGTCTAAGCACATTCCCGGTAGCTACCATGAAACTCAAAGGGTGCAAGGGATATAAGCTATTGGGTAGCCAGCCCGAGAAGTGGACAGAAGCGCCAAGGCTAATAGGGCCAGAGGACCAAGTAGGTACCTGTATAAAATAATATTAGTACCAGACGAGCACCCGATAAACATGGTAATAAAGCAGTAAAAAAACACATAAAAGGCAGTATATATGTGCATGTATCTAGCTACACTAATACAAGCATTCATTACAGATCTACTACAATTACAGTCCTAGGCACTCGGCCATATACAAATACAGGTTTACAATCCAAAGAAATACAAATACAATACACGGAAATAAAAATCGATCCGTCAAAGTGGGAAAACACAGAATGAGGCGACAACACTCGCATAAAAATCTTCAAAAACACCGCGAACTCCCGAAATACCAAAAACATGTGCATGTGTGATAATATATATATATATATATAGAATAAAGAGAGGAGAGAGAAAAGAAAGAGGAAGGGGGAAGGCCCACAGCCATGTGGCGGCCAGCCAAGGAGAGAAGGAGAGGAGGAGAAAATGGGTGTTGGGGTTGGAGATTTGGGTGGTGAAGTTAGTGATGGAGATGGATTTTGTGGGGTTGTTTGGAGGTGGAAATGGTGGAATGGTGGTGGTTGTGGTGGATCTTGGTAGAGAAGAAGAGAAGTGGAGGTGGTGCTTGGTGATTGGCGGTGGAGGATGTAACGCCCCGATCCCAAGGGTACGGGGACGTCACTGCGACGTATATACGCAGGTCAGAAAGTGCCCCCACGTATATACGCTAAGCATCTAGTACAACAAGGATCAGAGTACAACAAAGCGTGGTATTCATTCATAAGCCAACTTAAAAGTACAAATACAAAGCTATCACAGGATATGATAAACTATTACACATTACAGTGTCTTTTATCACAACCAAGTCCAAAAGTACAATCTACAATATGAACACAAAATGCTCACGAGTTGGATGAAGATCCCGTGAGTCAAAAAGAGAAGTCTGGCACAAAGGACTGGAACTAGTCTGGCTGCTCACTAGAAAAGCTTGATCTTCTGTGGACGGTTCCACTTCGATCCAAGCTTCGGAACCTGAACATACAAATCCAAGGGAGTCAGGACCTCCCAACAATGAACAGGCTACAGCCAAATGGCTAAGAGACAAGAGTAGGAAGGTTAGAACACAAGTATAACGGGTATGAATAAGTAAAACATAATATCCATAAAACAGGAAATCCAGGTAAAGTTGATTACAAGCAAGATTGATTGTATACGCTTAAGTCACGGTCCCATGAGACTAGTACATCAAAGAATAATCCAAACAAGGAAACCCTCATCTATATACCTTTATCTCATATCATCGTAATCCAAGCACATACAACGAATAACAAAGTAGTTATAACAGGAACACGTAACAGGTATAATAAGAATACAGGAATCATAACAAGAATCATGACATAACAAGTATAACAGGAGTCATAACTGGAATCTAATATTATTATTACTCGTCTGTCCCATATATCTAGGTATGTGTTTTGGTATATATCCCAACACACATACATCCATATATAAGAAAGTCGAGGGTTGTTACCGGAAGTAGATGGAGAACTGATAGAGCTTCTTATAGTAGTTCCCGTACACTCGGGACCAGTTTGAGGGCCCTAAGTCCCCCTAACACGCATCTTCTGTGGGCCCAAAGTCCCACTAACACGAATCGTCAATATTTTATTCCATTACTATAAGCAAGGTATCATTCCGGCATCCATCACTTCCTCCCATTCCCCATACAAGTTGTCCTTTTTATAGCTTATTAACATAATTATCAGATTACGGGAATGAGTAGGATCATAACAAGTGTCATAACGGGAATTATAACATGCATAACTGGAATACATAACAAGAGATCAGATACTACATTCCCGTTATCGTGATAATTATAAGAATCAAGTGTATCATGCTTGGTGTCAAGAGATAGCATGATAAGTGGTGATATACATCAAGTAACAAGTCATGAAGTACAAGATACAAATACATGAACCAAGTATAAGATCCAATTTAAGACAGAAATTAACTATATTAGACAGCCAAAGTTAGTCGACTAGGATGGATTGGGTAGTCGACTAATAAAGGGGTTAGTCGACTAACATTCTGGTATAGTCGACTAAAACTGGGTTCCAGAGAGTTGGATTTTGTTTCAGGAAAGTTAGTCGACTAGGTGGAAAGAGTAGTCGACTAACAATGATGTATAGTCGACTAATAGTTAGGGTAAGTCGACTAACAGTGATTTCCAGAGAGTTGGGTTTTCAGGAAAGGTTAGTCGACTAATAATCAAGATAAGTCGACTAAAACTGTGTTTCAGAACAGGGGTCGTTTCAAATGAGGATTTCAAGTCGACTAACTCTTAGGTCAAGTCGACTAATCGTGGTCTGAAAACAGGGTACAGAACAGAATTTGATGGTTGAATTTGAAGGCCAAAAGCATGATTTTGAAGGCACAAGTGTACATGAATTGTAAACACAAGTATACTAAAAAGTTTACAAGTCTTGGTGAGTAAAAATACTCACTTAGATCGGTTACTTGAAGCTTTACGCGTTCGAAGAGATCGTGGTCGACAAATATCACCAAAAGGATCCCCGGCGATGTTACCGTCGAAGAAAGACACGGCCCAAATCCAAGGTAGTGGTTGAGGTGAAGATGATGGCCTTGGTGATGTGTTGGAGTTGGTGGTTGAGGTTGAGATGAAGGAGGAATTAGGTGGAGGCCAAATCTTTGTTGAAGTGAAGAAAAAGAAATAAAAAGTAAAGGAAAAGTTTATATAGGATTTTGATTTTGTGAAGGAGGTGCAATTTATGTAGAAGAGAGGGGGTTTTTGCAAATAGGAGAGGATGAGGTGTCCCTCTTTTGGCCACTTGGCCGGCCATGGAAGAGAGAGAGAAAGAGGGGCATTAATGTGGAGAAGTGTGTGGAAGTTGTTGGAATTTGGAGAAAGTTGGAATTTTGGAAAAGGTTGGAATTTCTTGTGGCTTGTGGAGGAATGAAGGGATTTAAAGAAAAAGGAAAAAGGAAAAGAAATTAAAAGAGAAGATATTTCTTGGACAAAAAATGAAAATGTTGAAAAAGACTAATTTCCGGGTTTGAGTCGAGGATACGGAAAACATTTCGAAAAATACCGAAATCGTCCCGAAATCAAGTATCTCGAACGACTCGCAAAATTTACCAAAATCAAGAATAATATTCTAAGACTCATGGTGAAATTCGTTTGGAGAAATAATTTATAGTTTTAAAACTAAAAATCCCGGAATCAATTAGCTACCGACTCCGGTGGAATTTTCATAATTTTATAAAATACTCATAAAAAGTATTTAGGTGAGAAATGTGATTCTAAGAAATAATGTCTAAAGGACCTTCTAGAAATTCAAATCCGATTGCAAATTAAAAATCCGGGAATTGGTCAGCGGCACTGGCCGACACCGGTTTTGAAGATTTTCATTTAAATCAGGAAAATTCCAGAAAATCATAAAAAATATATAATATTGGAAAATGATATTAAAATTAAAATCGGTCAAATTCAGGGAGTAAATCGGAAAATATGATCGAAAATCTGAATACGCAACTAAGTACGTATTCCGGGAGCGGGGTGTTACAATCCATCCACCTTACGAAAAAATTGCGTCCTCGCAATTTCGTTAAGGGGTAAATTGAACACAAGGAGGACAATGGTGGAATCAAAGGCTTCATAAAACCAAAACAGGGGTAAGATGAACACAGGGGGACCAGGATTGGCAATGAGAGAATGATAAGGGAAATATTTAGAATGATAACTAACTCAAAATACGAAAGATCCAGGATAGTTGTTACCATGATATCCTTAAGGTTCCTGATCTGGACACTGGTCTTCACATTCTGCTGCATCATCTGATGCCTCTGCTGCCATGATGTAAGCTTGGCCTCTGCCGTAATCTGCTCTAGGTCTTGCTCCTCTCTGTGGGTTATCATACTGCTGAGGTGAAAATGGAGCTCTTCGGTCTACGGGTTCTGGATTCCTTCTCAGTGGTGGAGTTGGAAGTGTTGGGGCTGGAAGTGCTGGCCTAACTGGTACCTCATTTCCTATCCTTCTGAATGGGCAATCCTTTATTGCATGACTTCCCGTTCCACAGGCTAAGCACAGTCCGTTAGCCATTCGACAGTCTTTCCTATAATGTCCAGGCTTGTGGCAGAAATTGCATATAATCTGAGGAAGAGGAGGTTGGAATGGTCGCTTGATCATCGGGCCAGGGGTTGTCCTAGCTGCATCTTCCTCATTCATCAACTGAAAAGGCCTCTTCATGGCCTGGTTCCTTATCAGGTTCGCTTTCTTCTTCTCCAGTCCACGCTCCACTTCTCGAGCTATGGTGAGGACTTCAGAATAGGTTTTCAGCTGTTGGGGCATTAAGAAGACTTGAATGTCCATTTGTAAGCCCTGTTGGAATCTACTTGCCCGCTTCTCTTCGTCAGTCACCATGTATGGAGCAAAACGGCTAAGTCTTAGAAATTCCGCGGCATACTCATCCACGGACCGATTCCATTGTTGAAGTCGGATGAACTGCTCTTCCATGTCCTTCTGAGCGGTGGCAGGGAAGAATCTGCTATAGAAACTCTTGGAGAATGTGTCCCAGGTGACAGGCTTCTCCAATCTTGCCTCCTCAGCTAACCACCATGTTCTGGCTATATCCTTCAATTGAATCTTAGCAACCTCCACCTGATTCTCCTTTGGAACTCGAGCTGCATTCAACAAGTCTGAGGTATCTGTCAGCCATTGCTCAGCATCCAGGGATTTCTCTTCACCCGTGAATATGGCTGGTTGCAGCCGTCTGAAGTTTGAAATATTTCCCGCCTCTGTTCCTTTGGAGCTGCTAACTCTCGCCGAAGGAGTTCCGTCTGTTGTTGCTGATTCTCCATCAATGTCTGAATAACTCTCATAATATCGACATTCTCTCCCGTGGGTCCATTCGATGCTTGCCCAAAGTTGTCACGACCCGACCTTCTATCCATACCTAGTTGGTAAGAGATGACTGGAAAGAGCTGGAAAAATGGAAGGATTTTAGGACATAAGGGAAGGAATCAAGAAGGACTCGATAACTTTGTACATTGTAGTTGGCAATAGCAAATTACTGGAATTTGCTGCTTGTTTGTACTATAGGTGTGAGAGCCTAGGCTCTGATACCATCCTGTAACGCCCCGATCCAAGGGTACGGGGACGTCACTGCGACGTATATACGCAGGTCAGAAAGTGCCCCCACGTATATACGCTAAGCATCTAGTACAACAAGGATCAGAGTACAACAAAGCGTGGTATTCATTCATAAGCCAACTTAAAAGTACAAATACAAAGCTATCACAGGATATGATAAACTATTACACATTACATGTGTCTTTTATTACAACCAAGTCCAAAAGTACAATCTACAATATGAACACAAAATGCTCACGAGTTGGATGAAGATCCCGTGAGTCAAAAAGAGAAGTCTGGCACAAAGGACTGGAACTAGTCTGGCTGCTCACTAAGAAAAGCTTGATCTTCTGTGGACGGTTCCACTTCGATCCAAGCTTCGGAACCTGAACATACAAATCCAAGGGAGTCAGGACCTCCCAACAATGAACAGGCTACAGCCAAATGGCTAAGAGACAAGAGTAGGAAGGTTAGAACACAAGTATAACGGGTATGAATAGGTAAAACATAATATCCATAAAACAGGAAATCCAGGTAAAGTTGATTACAAGCAAGATTGATTGTATACGCTTAGGTCACGGTCCCATGAGACTAGTACATCGAAGGAATAATCCAAACAAGGAAACCCTCATCTATATACCTTTATCTCATATCATCGTAATCCAAGCACATACAACGGAATAACAAAGTAGTTATAACAGGAACACGTAACAGGTATAATAAGAATACAGGAATCATAACAAGAATCATGACATAACAAGTATAACAGGAGTCATAACTGGAATCTAATATTATTATTACTCGTCTGTCCCATATATCTAGGTATGTGTTTTGGTATATATCCCAACACACATACATCCATATATAAGAAAGTCGAGGGTTGTTACCGGAAGTAGATGGAGAACTGATAGAGCTTCTTATAGTAGTTCCCGTACACTCGGGACCAGTTTGAGGGCCCTAAGTCCCCCTAACACGCATCTTCTGTGAGCCCAAAGTCCCACTAACACGAATCGTCAATATTTTATTCCATTACTATAAGCAAGGTATCATTCCGGCATCCATCACTTCCTCCCATTCCCCATACAAGTTGTCCTTTTTATAGCTTATTAACATAATTATCAGATTACGGGAATGAGTAGGATCATAACAAGTGTCATAACGGGAATTATAACATGCATAACTGGAATACATAACAAGAGATCAGATACTACATTCCCGTTATCGTGATAATTATAAGAATCAAGTGTATCATGCTTGGTGTCAAGAGATAGCATGATAAGTGGTGATATACATCAAGTAACAAGTCATGAAGTACAAGATACAAATACATGAACCAAGTAAAGATCCAAATTTAAGACAGAAATTAACTATATTAGACAGCCAAAGTTAGTCGACTAGGATGGATTGGGTAGTCGACTAATAAAGGGGTTAGTCGACTAACATTCTGGTATAGTCGACTAAAACTGGGTTCCAGAGAGTTGGATTTTGTTTCAGGAAAAGTTAGTCGACTAGGTGGAAAGAGTAGTCGACTAACAATGATGTATAGTCGACTAATAGTTAGGGTAAGTCGACTAACAGTGATTTCCAGAGAGTTGGGGTTTATTTTCAGGAAAGGTTAGTCGACTAATAATCAAGATAAGTCGACTAAAACTGTGTTTCAGAACAGGGGTCGTTTCAAATGAGGATTTCAAGTCGACTAACTCCTAGGTCAAGTCGACTAATCGTGGTCTGAAAACAGGGTACAGAACAGAATTTGATGGTTGAATTTGAAGGCCAAAAGCATGATTTTGAAGGCACAAGTGTACATGAATTATAAACACAAGTATACTAAAAAGTTTACAAGTCTTGGTGAGTAAAAATACTCACTTAGATCGGTTACTTGAAGCTTTACGCGTTCGAAGAGATCGTGGTCGACAAATATCACCAAAAGGATCCCCGGCGATGTTACCGTCGAAGAAAGACACGGCCCAAATCCAAGGTAGTGGTTGAGGTGAAGATGATGGCCTTGGTGATGTGTTGGAGTTGGTGGTTGAGGTTGAGATGAAGGAGGAATTAGGTGGAGGCCAAATCTTTGTTGAAGTGAAGAAAAAGAAATAAAAATGTAAAGGAAAGTTTATATAGGATTTTGATTTTGTGAAGGAGGTGCAATTTATGTAGAAGAGAGGGGGTTTTTGCAAATAGGAGAGGATGAGGTGTCCCTCTTTTGGCCACTTGGCCGGCCATGGAAGAGAGAGAGAAAGAGGGGCATTATGTGGAAGTGTGTGGAAGTTGTTGGAATTTAGAGAAAGTTGGAATTTTGGAAAAGGTTGGAATTTCTTGTGGCTTGTGGAGGAATGAAGGGATTTAAAGAAAAAGGAAAAAGGAAAAGAAATTAAAAGAGAAGATATTTTCTTGGACAAAAAATGAAAATGTTGAAAAAGACTAATTTCCGGGTTTGAGTCGAGGATACGGAAAACATTTCGAAAATACCGAAATCGTCCCGAAATCAAGTATCTCGGAACGACTCACAAAATTTACCAAAAATCAAGAATAATATTCTAAGACTCATGGTGAAATTCGTTTGGAGAAATAATTTATAGTTTTAAAACTAAAAATCCCGGAATCAATTAGCTACCAACTCCGTGGAATTTTCATAATTTTATAAAATACTCATAAAAAGTATTTAGGTGAGAAATATGATTCTAAGAAATAATGTCTAAAGGACCTTCTAGAAATTCAAATCCGATTGCAAATTAAAAATCCGGGAATCGGTCAGCGGCACTGGCCGACACCGGTTTTGAAGATTTTCATTTAAATCAGGAAAATTTCAGAAAATCATAGAAAATATATAATATTGGAAAATGATATTTAAAATTAAAATCGGTCAAATTCATGGAGTAAATCGAAAAATATGATCGAAAATCTGAATACGCAACTAAGTACGTATTCCGGGAGCGGGGTGTTACAGAGGAAGTGGTGGAGATCAGGTGATGGTGGTGATCTTGGTAGAAGAATAGGAGGTGGTTGGTGTTGTTGTTGATGAAGATGGAGATGGTGATGAAGAGATGCTGGAGTTATCGCTGGTGTAGTCACCGGAGTCATGGCCAGAGCTAGCTTGGGGGTGGTGATGGTGTGTTAGGGTTAGATGAGGGAAAGGGTGGTGGTTGATAAAGGTGATGAAGGAGAAGGAGAAGGGGGATGGAGGTATTTGGAGGATGAAGATAGTGGTGGTGATGTGGTGGTTGTGGGTGGTTTTAGGGGTGGAGATGGAGGAGATCAAGGTGATGGAGAGGTGGAGAATGGCTGTGGTGGTGAATTTGAGAGAAGGAAGGAGATGGTGGTGGTTGAGCTTGGGGAAGAAGAAGGTGATAAAGTTAGAGTTGGAGGAGGTGAAGGAGGAGAATGGAGTGGGGATGGCCGGAGTGGGCCACCGCTGGCCAAGAGTCATCGGCCATGGGGGTTGGCAGTGGTGGAGTGGGGGAGATAATTGAGAGAAGAAAGAAGAAGAAGAAAGGAAAAGGAGGGGGCGAGAGAGAAAGAGAAGAGAGAGAGAGTGAGAGAGAGAGAGAGTGAGATGGTGATGGATGTGATGGGGGTATGATGGAGATGAAGGGGGATGGTCAGCCCACGTTGGAGACCTGGGAAAAGTCAAAGAAAGAAAAAAAAGAAAAGAAAGAAAGAAAAGGAAGAAAATACTAATATAAATATATTATTATAATAGGATAATTTTTGCGTAATCCAGAAGAATCCCCAAAAATTCTCTAAAATAGTAAATATTATATTGAGAGTTATTTATGGTGAAATCAGATTTAAGAAATTCAATCACATTTTTGAATTAAAAATTCTAGAATCGATTGGCGATACTAGGCGATACCGATTTTAAAGATTTTGCAGAATAATTCAGAAAATTTTCAGAAAATCATGAAAAATCTAAAATATTTAAGACAATATTAGAAACTAAAATCAGTTAAATTGGACTAGTAAAAAGGTCAAATCAAGAAGTATACTGGGATCCGGTCCGGGTTCAGATTTGGGCTGACTCTGAGTCCAAGAATCCGGATCCGATGCAAAAATTATCACACAAATAATCAAAAAATAAAAATAAATACGGGGAGAAAATTAAAAAATATGATCGAAAGATCAGAATACATATCTAAATACGTATTCAGGGAACGGGGTGTTACAAGTTGTGAAGGAGAAGCAGTTGCGTTGTTCAAGTGCGCGCTTGAGGCTGTGCTTCAGCCCAATGATTTTTCCTACTTGTCCGTGTTGAGGGTGTGTGGTGATCAACTTCGACAAGGTCTGGAGACCACCGAAGGATGAGGAACTTAATTGCCTACAAATCTAGCCGGATTCGGCAGAGGGGAGGCCAAATTCGGCCGTGCACCTACAGATCTGGCCGGAGCCTTCAGATCTGGGGGAGGCTACGATGATCCGACGAGAGTAGGAGTTTTTGCAGAACTCTAAGGTCCGGGCAAGGGCCGGTGAGAGTTTAGCTGGGTGTCCGGCTGAGGATGGCTGATTTTGATGGGGTGATCGACTAGAGATTGTCGGATTTTATGTCGCAGCTGTGAAAAGTGGTGACATATCGATGGTGGTTGGACTATTCACGGGATAACTAGATCAGAGTTGCAGATAATGTGTCAGCGATAGTCGGCCAAGAGATGGCCGTGCTGAGCTGCAGATACTGTAAGTGCGTTAAAGGGGAGACGCCACGCCTTTCGGTGGTGGGGGCTCCGGTCACGGGATGACCAAATTGAGCTGCAGATATTTTGTTAAATTCTTATCAATGGAACGCCGTAAGGTTTTTACCTCACAGTTTTATCTCAAAAAATTGATTGATAAGGGACCGACGAAACATTTATGAGCTGATAATAAGCAAAGAGAAAATATGGATGATAATAGACAACAAGAATAAAATATCTGAATTTACTATAAAATAACCTGCGCAAATAAATAAGTGCGACGAAATATTGCACAATAACCAGTAATAATCTGAACACAAATATGAATTACGATAAGTTCTGACTCTTCATATGATTTGGCCTAAAACATTAAAATGTAGTTACTTCTGCTATAAATGATATATGAAGGATTTGGGGTACCATCTCAAAAGTCTAACCTTTTAGGTAGAGTTGCATAAATTCTTATATACAATACTTATATACCCAAAGACCTTCCCCCAGTCTAGCCAATGTGGGACCTACTTGTTCGACCCAAATCCCAGCAATTCCCCCTCGAACAAAGAGTCTCCATGCAATTCTCTACACCGCGTGGGTGATGACACATCCATTGCAAAATAGCACCATTGTCAAATGTCTCGCGAGTCAAATTGCTTTACAGAAGCCCACTATTGTGACTTCTTGCACCAAATTGCAGGATAAACAACATCGAACATCATTCACACACACGACTAAGTTCGGAGCATACCTCTGATACCAATGAAGGATTTGGGACACCATCCCAAAAGACTAGCTTTTTAGATGGAATTGCTCAAATCCTTATATACCTAAGATCATCCCTATATCTAACTGATGTGGGACTATTTGTTCGACCCAAATCTTAACAATAAATAATATAAGTCTTAGAAGACAATTAACTCCAACCCTGCTCCGATATACACGTCGAGATGAAACCTTCAAACTGGGAGCGGATTCAATTAAATGCAACAAAAAACATTTACAACTACTTGCAGCTTTTAAAGCAAGCCTAGTTCTTTATCTTCTTGTCTCTGCAAAGTGATTGTGGTTTATTATTATTACGCTAGAAATTTACTGAGTCCTTAAATGGAATCTATTGAGACCTTCAGATTATGATTTCTTTCTTTCCTCTTGTCTTGTTGCTGCTTGCTTGCTTCCTTCTTTCCTAAATAGTAAAAGCATAACCCTATTCAAGTTACTTGCAAGTCTCCTCTAGAGACAGTGGAGCATAGCTGACATGTTTCTTTTGAACTTTAGTTTGGCAACAGGCTTTTGGCATCCAGAACTACGATTTCATGAGGTTTACAGGTCAAACATCAAAAACAGATATTATGGCCTATTTGACAATTAAAATAGAATTTCTGAAATCATATTTAAGAGACATCAGACTTAATGAAACTACGATTTTAAAAACTCTGCTTTTAGTATATTTTAATGCGTTTTTTTTTTTCTGTCTTTTAGCCTGCCTTTGAGACTGTTTCCTTATTTATTTCAGGGTCTTGATTTAACTGGGAAAAAAATGTAGAGTTTAATTTATGGCCAAATGGCCCAATTGATTGATTGCGCCACTGGCTGAGTGATTTGGTGCATTTTGCAGTTCATTCTTCTCCATCTTCTCTGTACTGACAAAATCAATTTGTTTCTTTAAATTTGGAGAGAACTTGGACAAAAAGAGAATTAGAAACAAATCAAATTATACAAGATTAATAACTGCACATACAATGGAAGTATTAACCAAATCTTAGCTACCAACCAAAGTCCTCAAGCCCAAAGATCGAGCTATATAGGAACCACATGAAACAATCAACACAGAAGAAAAAACACAAAAATCATAAATTATAACACCAAAACAATAATCACACACAAACTGCTAGTATGTGACAACACATAAGGACTGTTGTCAGAGACGACAGAAGTGGCAGTAGACGTCAGAGGCCTCTGGCCAGCATCTCCCTGTAGTTCTCAATGGACTGCAGCCTCTGCAGCTGCAGGTTCTGCCGGAACCGGTTGATGAAGTCCTCTGCGCACTCGTTGATGTCCTTCTCCGGCAATCTCTTCGTTTCCCGGCCGCCAACGGCCGGCCCGCTCTCGGCCCGCAGCTGCTGGAGCCTGCTCCTGGGCTTGTGGGATGCCCCTTCCTGTTGCTGTTGCTGTGCTGCAGGGAGATGAAACTGAGAGCTCTTGATTTCCTTGGCCATCTTCTTCTTCTTCTTCTTCTTCTTCTTTCTTTATGACAACAACAATAACAACAACTTGTGTTGATGGTTGCAGTTTGGGAGTTAGGGAAGTAGTCAGAGGAGCAAAATATAGGAGTTATGAAATTAATTAGATAGTTGATTTCTGTGTGCCTTAGAAATGAAGTGATTGGGTCCACTTTTATAGGATGAGACGCTAGCTAGCTGAAATCCAAGAGGCCAAAGGTGGTGGTGTGATATGGACATTAGCAGTATGGAAAGGAATAATGGCCGCCATTTGTGACCGACCATGCACTGATGTTGATTCCAAACTTCCTTAGCTTTGTGGCCACAAAGTTAGAGAGAGAAAAACAAACGCGTTTTGTAGTGAGGCCCACAAAATGCGTTTTTATTTTTTCTCTATTAGATATGACATGAACGGGTCCTTGACATGAACGGGTCCTTCATGCGAATGCCGAGGAGCCAATCCCAACACAAAAATAATATGCTCACTTAGGGTTTGAAAGAGAAATACTTTACTTTTAGGGGTGCCAACTTGGTTATCTTACCCCATGATGGTATATATCTAATCTGGGACTCGATCCGAAGAATCTACTGCAGCGATTCTACCCTCGAGTCGGCTTTCAATCATGTTTCATTAAAAAAATAATAACGAAACAAGTACGCAACTGGTGACAGTATTAAAGTACCATGTTCTCTTTACAAGAAGGGAAAAATTGATAACAAAAACAAGACAAGAGCCAACCCTAAAAAATATTTTAGCCTCCTTAATCATCTCTGATATTAAATAAAAGAAAATAAATACATAAGAACAAGAAAACTTTATCAAATTATGAAAAGTTGAGGAGTCAAAGTCTTAAATCTCATATTTCTCGTAAATGTATCAGTGCCATGCTTTGCTCGTAAATGTGTCAGGCAAATATGTCACAAATCTGCAAGTGAATCTTATATGTACGTATTAATTAATTATGTAGATACTGTGCCAGATCAGATGCCAAGTGTCATGCTAAAAAAGTTGCTTGCATGAGGATATTGTGTGTATAAATTAAATGTAGATGCTTGCACGTAAATTTTCAAGTAAAAACAAACGCACAAGAAGTTTGAGTTCACGCGTGGAGTTGGCAGAGGAGTCAGAGAGAAAAACTTGCGGCTTGTAACCTTCCGCGTGAGGAGATCCCTGTCTTCGGTGGAACTGTGAGGAAGTGACTTCCGGCGCCTAAATTGGTCAAAGTTCTGTCGGTGGACAAATCATGAAAAACTGGTATCTTGACTCATGAAACTAATTGGAAAGTTCATTCTAAACTTTTGTAGGTTTTTGAATAGTGTGAGGTCTAATGGATATTAATTAATTTTTTTAGGTAATATGGTTTTGTGATGGAGATTTTCCTTCACGAGTGATCGGACGGTCGATTCTCACCACAAGCGAGAGTAGAGTTGAGTGGGAACTGCGAATGTGAGAGAAAATGATGCACAATACAAAAGTTACATATGATTTTTACGTGGACTCTCAAATTGGAAAAAAAAAATCACGGGGAGGAGGAAGAAAATTCACAACAATTCCTAAGTTGTATGAATTATAGAAATTAAATATCAGAGTCTCAGTGATGGGCTTAGCTGAAAGTTAAAGAGATCCAGAAAAGGTTTCCCTCTCGTTGGAGAAGAAGGTCCATTTATATTTGATCAGATCTGCATGCATGGAGGCGGATGGTACGGGCTCGATCCTCGTAAATACATGATCTGCACATGTAAATTTGTTATAATGGCCATGATTGTTGGCATTTGATTGTTGAGATTACATGTAGAGAAATCCGCCTCCGTTTATAACTGCCAAGTTAGAAGGTGTTTTCACATTATGAACGTGAGAAATCCGCCTGTCTATAATGCCAAGTTGGAAGGTGTTTTCACATTATGAACATGGACGAAAATTAGGCTGCGAAGCTGTCGGTTAAATGGAGATCAGGAATGATCTATTGTCGCGGTGCAACTAAAAACGGAAATCTGAGATGATCTGTTGCCGAGGTGATCTTGTGCGCAGCTAAACTCCGGAAAGAGGAGAGCTTTGGATCGGTTAGGAGCGTCGAAGCTATCTTGGTGGAAATGTTCTCGGGGCGAAGAGCTGCTTCTGAAATGGCTCCGAAGTGACAGAGGCTTTAGTTGCTTGGAATGTGACGTCATCCTGATGGTCAATCTTTAACTGTTACAATAGTGCCCTTGTATTCTAGTCATCCTTGGGAGATAGAATTTAGCCATTAATTTTTTGACATATTGTTTAATCTAATAATAAATAAATAACTATCACAAGTTATAATTAGTTCAGACTACCTCTAACTCAAACTTGTTTGTGACAGTTTTAGGTGGGGATCGATCGTGATTGAAGTACAATGATAATTTAGTTTAATTTAGTTTGAGTTTCCTTGGTGAGCATAGAGAAATTTGACTAGAAATTTTTTTCACACGTAGTTAGCTCTCTCTATTTCTTTCTTATTATTTTCTGAAAGTTCTTCTCACTCTTGCCGCCGACTCCTACGTTCCACTCATTCTCAGAAGAAAAAGTCAAAAATTGTTATAAAATTGGTTTCCCATGCCTATCACAAAAGATTAAAAGTCAACCATAAGTTATAACAAATTTCTTTCTAACTGACAAATTAGCCTCCTAGTAAAACTCTTCTTCTAAAGAGGTAGGTTTCAAGTACAATCCTTACAGGTGTTGAACTGAGGATTTAATTTGGATAATGATCAATGTGTGTGCGTATAAACTGAGGGTCACCTCTATCCTGTTTCTATATAAAAATAAAAATAAAAATTATATTACAAATAAAACTTCTATGTTCTAATAAAATGAACAAAAAAAATCCTCTTATTGTATCGAATTCATTAGAAAACAACCCTGTATTTGTTGGAGAAAGAGAGTTTTTTACTGAGGAAGTTGACCCGGACCGTCAAGGGATCGTCGAGGAAGTCGGCGACAAGAGACGATGGAAGAAACAGCAGAAAACAGCAGCAGCAGCAGCAGCATCTGGCAGGGTTCGGTCGACCGGTCCGGTCGACCGACGTGCACAGCGTGCACAACGTGCACAGGAATTGGGCGGTCGACCGGCCAGTCGACCGCAACCCGCTGTCTGCAGGAACCCCAACTCTCAGGTTCTCTGGGTCGACCGCCCGGTCGACCGGAGTGGCCCTGTCTGCAGGAACCCAACTCTCGGGTTTTCTGGGTCGACCGTTCCGGTCGACCGGAAGAGGAAGCAGGTAGTCGGTCGACCGGCCGGTCGACCGACAGACGGGTTTGAGCGAAAATCTGCTGCTCCGCAGATTTGGGTATTTAAGACTGTTTTGGTTTCTAGGGTTTGTAAGCAATCACAAAGGCTGCGGGAAAAGTAAGGCTGCATCTCTCTTGCATTCAAAGAGGTTGCTAGCAAGTTGTAATCCTCCTCAAAAGTAATAATCTCTCCATTGATTGCCCCGAGGACGTAGGCATTCAGGCCGAACCTCGTTAAATCGTGTGTTTTGTGATTGTGTGTTCTTCTCTTGTGATTTCTGTGATTTGGGTGTTCTTTGTGGTTGTGGAGATTGTGTGATTCTCTATTGGTTGTTGTCGGTGTGCACAACAAGTGATATCAGAGCATCCAGGTTGCTCTTTGGGATTTCTGAGGATTCGGAAGGGCTCGAGATCGGATCCGGTGGAGATCGTGTGTCGATCTCAGATATGAGGTATTGGGTGTTCGAGGAGATCGTGTGTCGATCTCAGAAGGACTCAAGGAGGGCTCGTTGAATCCGTGGTGGAGTAGATCTGGTGAGAAACTCGATCTAGGGTTTCAAGGGACAGGTAAAAATCATATTTTTATCTGTGTATAGATCTATTTCAAGTTAGTTGATCTTCCGCGTAGATAGAGAATCAGGGAAAATCTCAATGGCAGAAGAAACTGCATCTGTTAAGACAATGAACAATCACCCAAGGATTGAAGTTGTTAAGTTCAATGGAACTAATAA
Source organism: Agave tequilana (assembly GCA_038442645.1). Lineage (NCBI taxonomy): Eukaryota > Viridiplantae > Streptophyta > Magnoliopsida > Asparagales > Asparagaceae > Agave > Agave tequilana. The sequence continues at coordinate 70,376 of JAVJIF010005674.1, forward strand.
TTTCAGGATGTGGAGGTGTGAGGTTATGGATGCGCTGAATGCATCAAATCTCGAAGACACTCTCCTATTGGAGAGGAAGAAGAACACTATCACTAATGAAGACTGGGCGAAGATGAACAGATCGGCATGTGGCTTGATACGTTCATGCTTGTCACAAGACATAAAATACCTTGTGCAACATGAGACGTCAGGGAAGAAACTGTGGGAAACCCTTGAAAAGAAGTACCTGAAGAAGAGTGTAGAGTCCAGGTTGCAGCTTAAGAGTAAGCTGTATTAGTTCAGGATAAAGAAGGGGAGCACAGTAAATGAGCACATCAACCGATATACGAAGCTTCTTACAGATCTGATGAATGTGGATGTCACGGTAGATGAGGAAGATAAGGCGGTCATCTTTCTGAATTCACTTCCTGCAGAGGAGTACGAGACATTCACACTGACCTTCATTAATGGAAGGCAGAGCTTGGATTATGATGAGGTGTCGTCTGCACTGATGAGTTATAAGACAAGGAAGAATGAGAGGCATCCTTCACAGTCAAGCTCAGTGGCGGAGGCACTGGAAGTAAGAATCAGAGGTTCATCGCGGAAGGGCAAGGAGGTGAGAGGAAGATCGAAGTCCAGGTCGGGCTATAGGGATCTGAGGAAGGATCAGTGCATTTTGTGCCGAGAGATAGGGCACTGGAAAGTAGACTGTCCAAAGTTCAAGGGGAAGAAGAAGGAGTCGAAGGCTGAAACAAATCTTGCAAAAGTGACGAATACTCAGAGGAGCAGGTCACAGGCGGATGGAGCAGATTCGGACTCGTCAGGTTTCTCATTTTCAGTCAGTTCTCCCATTATTGGTAACTCATGGAAAGATGAGTGGATTCTGGATACAGGTACAACATACCATGCGTGCCCTAACCGGGGCTGGTTTTCCAACTTTGAGCAGCTGGAGGGGTGTTCGGTCGTTATGGGCGACGATCACCCATGTAGCGTGGAGGGTGTAGGTACAATCCGAATCAGGATGTTTGATGGGATGGAAAGGGTGCTGAAAGGAGTGAGGTATGTACCTCAGTTGAAGAGAAATCTAATCTCTGTGGGAACTTTGGAAGCATCGGGCATGATGATATCTGTTCGAGATGGCGATCTCAGGATGATCAAGGGCTCGATGGTGGTGATGAAGGGCGTCCGCCGAGGCAATCTCTACTACTTGAAGGGTAGTACGATTACAGATCAGGTGGAGACTTCAAGTTCTTCAGATGATGTTGACCCGGAGGACTGGCAGGGAAAGGTCGGACACGAAGATGGAAGGTCTTTGCAAGCTCCTGCAAAGAAGGAATCCATGAAAGGTGCTGCTACCTGCAAGTTGGAAGGTGGACACAGCGTTCTAGACAAGAAGACGGTGAGATTCAGCACCAATACTCACCACAATGAAGGTCTTCTTGATCGTGTTCACATGAGCATATGGGGACCTGCTAAGACGGCATCGCTTGGAGATCACAGGTACTTTGTCTCGTTTATTGATGGTTCATCTAGGCAGGTTTGGATATATCCCATGAGACAAAGGGGTGAAGCCCTAGATGTGTTGGTGAAGTGGAGAGGTAGGAATGGAGAGGGATAGGTAGGAAGATAAAGGAGCTTCATATTGATAATGTTGGAATAGACATTAATCAAGTCCTACAATTTGGCCAGAACACAGGGATTGCTACTCATTTCTCAACAGGAGCAGATGGGTTGGCTAAGGAAGTAATCCGTCCCTTGCTGGAGGAGGTTCGGAGATTGTTGTCTAATGCAGGATTGGACAAGTCGCTTTGGACTGAGGCGACTGAGTATGCTAGCCATCTCAAGAATCGATCGACTGTGATAGGAGGTAAAGCTCCATTGAAAATTTGGTCTGAAAAATTTGCTCAAGATCATGGTATGCTGCGGGAATTTGGAAGTCCGGCTTACTTCAGTGCCAAGAGTGGCAAGGTGAATCCGCGGGCAAAGAGGTTTGTCTACTTGGGCGTCAAGGGAAACAGCTACAGGTTGTGGGACCCCGAAGATAAGAAAATCGTGATGAGCAGGAATGTCATTTTTGGAGAGACTTCAGTGTTGAAGTCCATCATCTCTCAGCAGGTGGAGAGGACGAAGACCAAGGGAAGATTGCAGCGGGTGGAGGTTGATGCTACTCCATCATCTCCAGTTGGTTCGGCATAAAAGGATACTTCAACGGAGGTGACACCGGGTGGAGTTCATGATACCAAAGATGATGCTGAACAGATTGACGACATTGTTGAGGATGTCGAGTTATTTGCAGCAAAGGAACCAAGGTGAAACCACGGTCGTGGTTAAAGAAGCATGGATCTCAAGCTTGTGATATCGACAAGCTGAAGTTGAAGGCCGTTGTCCTCCATGATGGTCGGGAAGAGATTCATATGACTCGGTCTGACAGGTTTGCTGCTGCAGATACAGGTACCATAATTTGAGCTTGTTGAAGCTCATTCGAATGAACTACGGTTGGCTTGATCCTTTTGGGCAAAGGTACGTAGGCAGCCGTAAAGGCGCAACCATTTGGTGATGCAACTCTTATGAAGCTAATTGGGTTCTCGAGATGTTATTTTGGATCTTCACGTAGAGGTGAAGAGTTGTGGCCTATTGAAGCTTCACGTAGAGGTGGAGAGACTTCACGTAGAGGTGAAGAGACTTCATGTAGAGGTGAAGGGGTGTGGCCAGTTGGATCTCACGTAGTGGTGAGATGGTGTGATCTCAATGAACAGGTTTATCTTCCGGTTAGAAGATATTGAGCTTGCATAAGGAGTGTATGCATCCAGTTGAAGCCGATGATGTTTGGTATGCTCTACGCAGACTTGTTTTGGACCATCAGTGGAAGACAGGAAGACTAGATAGAGCTGGTCAGTTGGAGAGTCAGGTATGACTCGTGTGGAAGTCTTCATGAGGTCGTGAAGTTGCGGAGAAGGAGCCATAGTTGATGATCGGCAGGTATGAAAAATTCTCCTAAGGCGAAGTGCAGGAAAAGCATGTGCGATGTTTTCCAGGAATAGATGAGCCAAAGATTCCAAGCCGAGATCGTGTGTCGATTTCGCCGAGATCGTGTGTCGATTTCGCCGAGATCGTGTGTCGATTTCGCCAGGTGATAGACTGGGGTTCGTTGGATGTCGGCTCAGATTTTGGAATCTTCGCCGAGGTGGAGAATTGTTGGAAAGAGAGAGTTTTTTACTGAGGAAGTTGACCCGGACCGTCAAGGGATCGTCGAGGAAGTCGGCGACAAGAGACGATGGAAGAAACAACAGAAAACAGCAGCAGCAGCAGCAGTATCTGGCAGGGTTCGGTCGACCGGTCCGGTCGACCGACGTGCACAACGTGCACAGGAATTGGCGGTCGACCGGCCAGTCGACCGCAACCCGCTGTCTGCAGGAACCCCAACTCTCAGGTTCTCTGGGTCGACCGCCCGGTCGACCGGAGTGGCCCTGTCTGCAGGAACCCAACTCTCGGGTTTTCTGGTCAACCGTTCCGGTCGACCGGAAGAGGAAGCAGGTAGTCGGTCGACCGGCCGGTCGACCGACAAACGGGTTTGAGCGAAAATCTGCTGCTCCGCAGATTTGGGTATTTAAGGCTGTTTTGGTTTCTAGGGTTTGTAAGCAATCACAAAGGCTGCGGGAAAGTAAGGCTGCATCTCTCTTGCATTCAAAGAGGTTGCTAGCAAGTTGTAATCCTCCTCAAAAGTAATAATCTCTCCATTGATTGTCCCGAGGACGTAGGCATTCAGGCCGAAGCTCGTTAAATCGTGTGTTTTGTGATTGTGTGTTCTTCTCTTGTGATTTCTGTGATTTGGGTGTTCTTTGTGGTTGTGGAGATTGTGTGATTCTCTATTGGTTGTTGTCGGTGTGCACAACAGTATTATCATCAAACTTGATTGTCTATACGAAATCTAAAATAATGTAAATTTTTTTTTATGAAACCTTAAATGTCACATGTGTAGTCGGTGTTAAATCTAGCATAACAAAGAGGTTTTTTTACCATCTCCCATGGTAGCATATGCGTGCTTTCAGATGAATTCAATAGAGCACGAGTTTTTCTACTCGCTTCATAGAACAAGAGGGTTTTTATTTTTTATTTTTTTGCAAAACACTGATAGAATATGGTCATTTTCTACAATTTATCTAATAATTAAACTCTATTTTTAAATTCAAAAGCCATCTGAAACTAAGAATATCATGTGCAAACACCATGTTGGACTGAGATTTCATAGAACCTTGGACATGATAGTTGCTGTAGTTTAATGAACCTTTTTTTTTTTTTGGTAATTAAGGGGGACATGAAGGCAGTCCATGTCCGCGCGTGCGAGGGCTTGAACTCATGATCCACTGTGGGGAGCGGGACTAAACAATTCAAGCAATGCCACTTGCGGGGGAAGCTCCATGTAGGACCGCTCTTCTAGGATGAGCCCCCAGCTTAGGAATTGCTGGACTTTTGGGCTTGTGAGATGGGTATTTGTTGTCTCCTCTCTGTGTGTGGGCATCTGAGGACTCATATCTCACTTGTGTTGCAAAGGGAATTATTACCGCTTCCTCAATTTCTCACTTTCTCACTTTCACCCTTAGCCAAACAGGCCCTTTAAGTCATTGGGAGGACTAATATCCAAACACGCTTAGTTTCATAGTCACCGGGTGGTTGTGTGCTGAAATACAGCAAAATATTCTTTAACAATTTAATTATGGATTTTAACCTAATCAGGAAATTTTCCATGTAACTCTATTTACTAAGCTGGAAGTTTGACTCAAACTAGTGATACATCTAATATGTTTAGAATATGAAATTACTCTCAACTTTCAATCTCTACGACAACTTAACTTGCAATATTGTGCCAATGATCTGATTCACTGATAATGAGTAAGTGTCATTGTAGCACAGTGATAAAATCTCTTTGCAATGTGTAAGAGGTCTGAGATTCAGATTCTACTTATACAATTTCAATTGAAAAAAAAAATCTTTTTGGTATAGAGATGAGAATAGGTTGGTAGAGAATCTCAAGTTCAAATCCTTGGCAACAATATGTTCCAAAATAAAAATAAAAAATTACAACAACGACAACTAAGCCATTTGTCATAAGTATTTGAGGTAGGCTACATGAACCAAAGAGAATTACGCGAGATCGGGCACATGGATCAATTTTCTCCACTCATTCTATCGAGCAATTTGTTTTCACTAAGGCCTTTAGTCTCTATATCTTGTCGTATTACCTCTATCCATATTTTCTTCGGTCTTCCCTGCACTCTTTTAACTTGCCCTAAATTGATACGCTCTACTCGTCAGACTGGCGCATCTGTAGGTCTACGTCACACATGATTAAACCATCGTAAGCGGTTTTCTCTCATCTTCTCTTCTATGGAGACTACACCTCTCTTAGTACGAATATCCTCATTTCTCATCTTATATCTCCGCGTGTTACCACACATCCAACGAAGCATGCGCATCTCTGCTACACTCATCTTCTGGGCATGATGTCTCTTTATAGCCCAATAATGGTTCGTGCTACTGAGGCTACTGCAATCTTATCTACTTAACTTCATAGGAAAAAAATAAAATAAAATTGCACCATGTTTCATTTGGGATCGGGTATGGATATAAAAAAAATCAGAACTAAACAGGACCCGACCCATTACCAATCCTCTAGATTGTGTTTGCGACAGAGAGAGCAAAGAGAGTACTGAAGCACAAAGCGAGAAGAAACAATGGAAACAATCCATCGATTCTCTCATCGCCTCTACCCAATCTCCGAAACCCTCCTCCAAAACTCGAAACCCCTTCGATTTCCACCACCTCCTCTCCACAAAAGCCCAATCTTTCCGCCCAAATCGCCGGATTTTCAAGAGCTCAGGCAATTTCGCAGGGCCCATTCTTCGAAGTTCTCGCCTGCTGCTGCTCCCGCCGGCGGTTGGTTCTCGGGCTTCGGGTTGAGAAAGAATAAGGAAGGGAGTCTTCACCCCGAGATCGTGAAGGCTGGGGACCCTGTCCTCCACGAGCCCGCGGGCATGGTGCCCATTGAAGAGATTGGGTCGGAGAGGATTGAAAAGATTGTAGAGGACATGATTGGGGCCATGAGAAAGGCTCCTGGAGTTGGGCTCGCTGCTCCACAAATTGGCATTCCTCTGAGGGTACATTTTTTTTTTTTTTGATTATTTTTCTGATATTAATGATGAAAGACTGGAAAGAAGTATTTACTTGTGTTTATATCAAAATGTAGCACATTGCAGATGGAAATATGATATTTGTTGATTTGTTAAGGCAAGGTGATGGTATTTGCATTGCAGAACGAAAAAGGTTAGGAGAGCCCAGTAGAGAGATGGTGGTTAATCTTTTGTTGGAGTGACAGAAAATGTAAAGAGAGGAAGAATTGATAGGTTGATTTTGAGAGAAATCATAAGAAAAGATTAGAATGAGCTTGTTGTGACACTGGTTGTTTGGTTGTAATCTAGTGGAGAGGGATTCTTAAGGCCAGACCTTTATTGAGACAGGTCTTGTTGGTCATGGTTATGGTTATGGTTGCTGTTGTGTGGTGGGAAGGGAAGAGCCGAAAAGGGGTGTTTTGATGGAGCAACCAATTTGGAGTGAGTTTTAAATGGATTCCAAAGTTTGAAACGGAACTTTGAGGATAACCAAAGTCAGGAAGCATTCTATGAAAGAACGGAGAGAAATCCCATTCCCAATTTAGAGCCTATATCCTAACCTTTTACTAGCTTCAAATGTGCTTTACTTGAGGCCTAACAAGAGTACCGTTATGTTCACTTGAGGAGATAGATTGGGAGTATGATAACTAAGGAGATATTTTTCTGGCTTTCCTAAAAGGTGTCTTGAGTTCTTATACCACTTTGCTGTCACCCCCCAAAAATAATAGGGTACATGCCAAATGCCACTACCTTGCAACGGTTGCAAGGCTGTGTCCTTCGTGATTCAGAGAAACAACGTGTGCTTCCAGTATTTCATGGATATAAAATACTGTCCAAGACTCTTAATCCCCAAAAAAAAAAAATATCATCTCACAGTTCAAAAGCTTCCATTATTCCTAATATTATTCAATTCCAATTTTGAAATCGCCACATTAATTAAAATTATCTAATATTGGTCCAAAATAAGAATACTAAGCTTCTTGACTGGAAATTCTAAGTCTCCTAAAAGAGTACTAATTTATAGACCTAGAATCAAAAGAGAAAAAAATGAATTTGCTTCCAATTGCTGATAATCAAACTGCTTGCATTACATGTGAGCCTTGAAATTTGAAATCAAAGCATGTTGTTTGAATCAGGCTTGGCTTCTTTGCTCATTCTCTTAATTCCATGAGCTCTGCATACCTCTTTTAACCCCTGTCTCATTTGCAACATATGTATATTTAGTATGTAGAAGTCATTTTTCTTTGTGGAATTCTCTTGAAAGTTGAAACTGAAGCGTGTTGTTGAATCAGGGCTTAGCTACTGTGTTCAGTTTCTTAATTGATTGAGTTCAGGTGCACCACTCTTAGTCCCTCTCCCATTTCCAACATTAGGATTTATTGCCTCTACCCCAAGATTCTTCAATTGGCATGCAAGGCATCTAAGATAAATGGGAATGCGTTATGCTAATATGCTTGGTCTTAGGTAAGTGATTCCAGTTGGCTTTGGCTTCATTCTGGCCTCAAAGGCAGTTTCCTATAGCAAATCACATCATCTTACGTCTTTGTCAGAGTATTTCCTATTTCTGGAGAACTTAAAAGGCTGGCTTCTTAGATGCATGACCTTAAACTGCATGGCCAAACATTTCAGTGTACCTACATACTGGCTATCAAGGTTATATGTCATAGCTTTCTCTTGCTTCTAATTATCTCGGCCAGGAATTTGGCACCAAATCATGAAGGGTTGATACCAGATTGGTATCCGATGATAAAAATTAGCCAACCTAATCTTGATGGAGAAGGCTATGGTGGTGTATGCTCTGCATCTACTATATTTACTTCGGTGGTCGTCAGTCTGTGTTTGGCTTCTCTATGTCAGCTAGCTTGTGCTGATAAATCAGTCATAATCTAGTTGTCAAAAAGAAAAAAGAACGGTTAATTATGAGTCCATGTCTTTTTATATCTTTTCAGATTCAAAAAGAGGAAATCTATCGTGGAAAATAATTATGCTCTTTCTTTGTATATAACCAACTTGGTGTCATTCTTTGCTTTTCTTTTAAGAGTTGTTTTCTTATTGACTTTTCTTTGGTCTAGAATTCCATTGACAAGATAAAAGACTTCAATCTATGTATGTGCTACCATACTTCTCCAATCTACTATCTGACCACAGGATTATCACTATGCCGCTATGGCAGATTATTGTTTTGGAAGATACAAAAGAATACATTAGTTACGCTCCTAAAAAAGAAATCGAAGCACAAGATCGGCGTCCTTTTGATCTGTTGGTAAGTTTATGTCACCATTAGAAACTTTCAAACTATGTTTTATTTTATTTTCATTTCTTAATCTTCTTTCATGTATCGTATCTATCATCTGTCAGTTTTTCTTCATCAGGTCATAATTAATCCAAGGCTTGAGAAGAAAGGCAAAAAAACGGCTCTATTCTTTGAAGGATGTTTGAGGTAAGCACCAAAAGAAATTTGATAAAATTTCATACAGTGCCACAAGAATCATGCAACAAGATAATATTCTTGTGTTTACACATATTATGATGTATAAAATAATTGTAAGCAGCATCTCTCTTTGCTTTGCTATTTCGGACTGTTCTCTACCTAATAATAACTAAAAATTACAGTTATTGAAACCTATTAGTCATGAAGATTTATAACTTGATGGTTCAATCTAAATCTAAAGGAAAAATATTTGTACTAAATTTGACAGGTGATTTGCTAGTATTCATTTGATATGAATCATTAATTATTTTTCATTATATTTATTTATTTACGTGAGTTCAGAACGAGCTTTTTATTTATCTTATGTCATGCCTAATTAAGTATGCAGCTTCATATAGCAAATTTATCATTATCACTCATTCTAGGCTCTTTCTTGTTCTAGAATTACTTTTACTCTAGGTTGCACGAGGTTACAATGTCAGCATATATCAAATACGATAGGGTTTTTCTACTGCCCAACCGGCAGTGTACCAGATATTATGGAGAGCCCTTCCCTTGCCCATAGTTCACATAGGAATCAATGGGTTGAATTTAGGTTGGCAGTCTGTAAAACTTTGTCAATCTTGAACCTTGGACGTTTGCTCCTTGATTTCATGTTTTATTACCACTAAGGTAACGTTTCTTATTCACCAGATGGCCTACTAGGGATCAGGTGAGCACCTCTCTTGTCAATACTTCCTTGGCTAGAATATTGCACTAACTCACAGTCACAGGGTTGATACCAGATTGACAGCTTTTCATAATTTCTCAAATTTTTTGTTGGGCGCTTCGCAATTTGAAGTCTCCAAAGACAACTTTATTTTGACAGAAACAATTTAGAGAAGTGAAGATGATAATAATACTATCACTGAAGAAATTTTCTTGCCTTTTCTCTTTAAAAGTTTATGATAACCAAGAAGGGTCATATATGAAAACACAGCATGCTGAAGGCAAAAGAATTGTTAGCTCACAAACTTGTCAAAAACAAGTGATCCATTGATATCCAAGTTTAGCTCAAGAACTACAACATTTTCCATAGAAGGTTGTAGGATTGAATCTCCCTTGTCATGCAGTGACACAAGATTCAACCTAAAAGAAGGGGAACCTGCTATTATTGACTCGCTATACAGCAACTATGAACCAAGAAAAAAGGTGCATGCTATATTATGGGCTTATCACATAGAAACTGTTCCTAACAACATATGGAGGCATATTGCAGGTCATAGAGGCTCATTTGATCAATGTGTGCAGAAAAAGCATTAAATAGGATTCTTTATAGAACACCAACTTGAGGGGTTACCCCCCCCCCCCCCCCCCCCCCCCCCCCCCCGCGCGAGAGAGAGAGGGGGGGAGAGAGAGAGAGAGAGGGGGGGGTCTCTGACACGCCCGCATCCACTCCTCTCCACCTTCATTAGGACTTTCCTTGCCAGTGTGGACACCTTCTTCCCCCTTGTGGTGCGGGGGGTTTCTTCTATTTCTAAGGTACCTCTTTACCCTGGTCATCTTCCTCTCTAAATGTCAGCATGCCAGCCTAAACCCTACTCCCATCAACGACGATGACAATGATGATGATATAACAATAATGATAATAAAATAAAATAATCAAAGGGGGAAAGCCCAACAACCGTTGCAGTCCCAACATTAAAAAAATGTAATAAAATAAAATAAAAGAAAGGGATATCTGTTAAAATATCTAAATTCATTCTGATCCGAAGTCATTGTTATTTATGCTGGCTAGGTATATCTGCTCTATTTGTTTCAGTAATTTGCTAAGTTTAACCATTTGAAACAGCATTTTTTTTTTTTGTTCCAAGATCAAGAGAACAAAAAGACTATTCCATCGCAAAGTTTGATGGTTTAAGAACTTGTTATATTTACTGAATAGTCCTACATTAGTTTCTAAAATATTTTATTAGTTTTGATAGTTTAAACCAACCGAAAGGTAAAAGTAACTAGCAAAACCACTAATAGTTGGTTCATGAGCAAGCTACATAGCATGAACCCCATTAGAATGTGATAAAAGGAAGGGAAATGAATTTATTGTTGCTTCGAAAAGGCTTCCTTGAATTTTTTGTTTGTTTGCCCCCTTTTATATTATTTGTTCTAATCTCTATATATGATGTAAAACTCTTTTGGGGTGTCTAGTGGACTCAGTGTCTAGTGGACTCATATGTGGTTGGTCAAAGCTTCCATGCTTGAAATACCAAAATATATAAATAGGTGGGTCCCCATGCTATCAAATTAAGAAAAGTAACATCACTGATTGTCTTTTTGAACAAAAGATGCACTGGAACCCGAAAGGCATCGTGTCATTTATGAGCCTACATAATCATATGTGCAACACAAGTGCAAAAAACTAGCAAATATGTATATTCACTATTCTACACCTTAGTAGTATATCGATCTAAGTGCACCTCAATTCTTGTATCTGTATGCCATGCTATTATTTTGTGTTTATTAAGATCAACCGTTTCTTTTTTTTCCCCTTTCACTCTTTAGTCATCACTGCCCATTATTAAAACCATCCATACGAATGAGACTAAAAAAGATTCTTGTCTGTTGCACTGTTTTCAGTGTTGATGGATTTAGAGCAGTCGTTGAGCGGCATCTTGAGGTTGAAGTCACAGGTTTCGACCGTAATGGAAATCCCATCAAAGTAGATGCTACTGGCTGGCAGGCACGCATATTACAGCACGAGTGTGATCATCTGGATGGTACAATATACGTTGACAAGTTCGTCCCAAGGACATTTCGGACAGTAGAAAATCTGGATTTGCCGCTTCCCGTAGGATGTGAACAGCTTGGTGTTCGCCAGTTATAACAAGTTTGAAGATAGCTTTCATGCTTCTTTGTGAACTGGTACCACACATATCTGCTGGTAAATGATAGTTGCTGGTGACAGTTTATTTTTTGAAGGAACCCTGTAAGGGTGCTTAGGATTTGAAGTTCTTGTGAGACAGTCTTTTGAAACAGGCATGCCAACTTCAGTTCTTGTCAATTTTTGCCCTTCCTATAAATGTTAGCCGCCTCCAAAAGCTTGAGATGAAGGCTTTTGCGTTGTTATTGTGAGTTTTAGCGAGGGAAGAAGTAGCAGATGACATTTGATGTATATCCATGGTTGTGTTAAATACTATGGTAAACTTAGATCTAAAGAACATACATCTATTTGAGATTGATCAGATAAACTTCTCCTGGAAGCGAACTCTATGGTATTCTACTGCTACCTCTCAAACTGTTGTGTACTTCAAACAAGCAATACCTATCATGCTCTCACAATTTGCAATCTCCAGTCGCTATAAATGAGTTATAAAATCATGATTGATGGTCTGCATTTTTTTGCTATGTGTGGAACTTGCATTCTTAAATTGGTTTCTGAACTCTCAGACTGTTTCAGCAAGCAGATTGCTCTTGGGATAAAACGAGTTGTACTTTAAGTTACCATACTGTGCATATTGGAAATATTTCTTCCAAGTTTTACCTTTTTCCTGCTTATCTGCTAGTTGCATATAAGTTGCTTTGGGTGCTAGAAAGCTTCTATAATCAAGAACAAAACTTGAATTTTGTTTGTTTGCTTTAATATACTCCTCTATGGAACAGATGCAATGTCTCACGGTATTGAAAGAATGCGATCACATGGCTTTTAGTTTGTGCAGTATGAAATGTGTAATCATGATGAGGATAACAATGAGTACTTTCATTGTGCAGTAATTCCCGGCAAATTTTAAGTTTTTGGCTCGAAAAGTGAGGAGAACACTCAAATTTGTTGGTGCTGAAAGGATCTCTAATCTAAATGAGATGCATTTCTTTCAGTATGTGTATTCTGGTTCTTGCGTAATTTGAAATAAGGAGAAAGCAAGTGTAACCAGTTCTGAATAATAAGCATTCTATAGTGAAAGTGCAGTTATTTATATGACAAAAGTTTACAGAAATAAGCTCCTATGGTGTGAACATTTCATCTCGACGTAGAATGAAGTGTGGTGTTGGCAACAATAATTGGATTTATGAGAGTATCAGGACTTGAAAGACAAGATGGGGGATACACTTCTCCAGAACTGAAACCTGAAGCTTTCCAACAAAAAGCAGTAGCGTCCTCTCCAGAGTGCAACGACAATCGAATGTCTTTGAGATATATATCTTCACACGGAAATGTGTCACTGCAAGCAAATTTTATAGCATGCTCTGTTGCTGATGTTCCTGTAATGCCTACGAATGCAACATCAAATACCTGTACTGCTGATGTCTGCATATGAATAGAAAGAACGTTAGATTACATGAACGGCATAATTGTTCTAAAGGACATATTCATTTTACCTGATTTTGACATGGGCGTTTCGAGTCACAGTAGTACTGATCAATGATTATTGGATTTGAGACATTACTCATCACAACATTCCTGAATATTATGTGGCGTGCGTAACCGTTGCCTCCCTGATTCATGCAGGGGCAGCCAGAAGTGAAGGAAAAATATGTTGGCATTTCTTTTGTAATTCAATGTTGATTGACTGCCAGTAAATTACCTGCCATGTTTTGATTCTTACACCATTTTCAGTGTTGGAGATATTCGCTCCATCAACTTCTACTTTTTCCACTTTGGCTGCTGACATTGATTTTCCCAGGCTCCCAATACTGATATAATATCAATAGAATTGACTGAATTAGACAGTATCAGTCATTCTAAGAAATTTGAAGTCTATAATTTAGGATAAATTAGACAGATTCTTTCATTCTGATAAATTTGGAGTACTTTGTGATGTAACCTGATACCATGACCCGGTCCACAGATAATGTTCCTCACAAGAATATTAGAAGAGTTGCCGACTATGGAAACACAGTCATCTCCTGAAATGATGGAAGAAATTATAGATTGATAAGAATACATATAAACAAAATAAACAACTATTGTAATGTACAATAAAAGTATTCTATAGCATTAATACTTGTGAATTAAGGACTGCAGCTGAGAGAGTTAATAGACTTGAGATGGCCTCATTATGAGTCGGTCTCTTCTTCTAACTTTTTTCTTCTTCTTTTATCATTGTAAAACTATGCTGGCTAATAAATTCACCCATTCTTCTAAAAAGAAAAAAATCAGGGTCTGCTAGATTTTATGGAAATTTTGGTTTGTTGTCTGGTTCTTGCAGCTTCCTAAAAGTATCCAACTCTGTTTAGAATACTTTGTTCATACATTGTTTCTCCATACTCAATAACATGTTGCATAGGAACTTATTCCCTCCATCGGAATTGCTGAACTGTCTTGAACAATAAGCACATTCAATTTCTTATCTAGAACTTTAATGTTTGGTGACTCAGGAAATCGTTGCTCCATACATTATCTCCAGAAACAGATGGATCGGTGAATTATATAAATTGTTCTAGTAATTAAACATTTTCTGCGGATGTTTTTGGCATGCTAAGCGCAATGATTTTAAAAAAGACAGAAAAGCATAAACCCTTCAGTCATGTAATTTCTAGACATTTTTCACTCATAAGATGCGAAGTTAAGTTTGATAAAACTAAACTAGCTTTGCAAGCTCAAATCTGAGAAAAGCAGTGTTCAGATGTAAGTGGATCTGTTACTAAAATAAAATAAAATAATAAAATTGACTGCTGGAATTTACTACTTGAGTCATCTCCACTGTTTTGGTAGTTCTTCCTGAAGCAGCATAGTACATGTTGAAATCTAAAGTACTCGTAAAATGTCTATTAGTTTCTTATTGACTAGATAGAAAGACGAAGAATAGAAATATAGACATACTGAACTGTCAGAAGAATGTCGCCAGAGCTACAAACCTGTTTTAATCATACTCTCCTCGATTATAACAGAATTAGAGGCACTTATGTGGATTCCATCAGTATTTGGGCTCCTGGCTGGTGCAATCACTTGCAGACGAGATGCTTTCACTTGAGAACACATGGAGAATGTCATGTGCATCTGTTGGCCATTGATCAGTCTCAAATCTTGGACCATAAGACGCTTGATTCTGTGAAAAGTAACTGCCTGCACCATGACAGTTTCTACACTTTCAGAGGAAAATATGAGAGATGAACATGGGATGAGGCTTGTTATCAATCGACCCTTGAATTACTAACCGTAGGGGCATGTTTATGGCATGGCTGCAGAGGGAAATGAAGACAGCTTAAGAATTGCTGACAATAAACAGGCATATCTGTACATCAAAAGAATGAGAAGCTTACCTTTGTCGCATTTCTCTTGCAAGATCCCGCCCACCATTCTTGTCCCATGCCATTGATAGTTCCTCCACCGGTTACTACAAAATCTTTTACCCCATGGAAATATAGCCATTTATGAGGATCTAACCCATCCCAAACATCAGGATCTGATGGTGCAACAATAGTTCCTGAGACCTAATCAGATTGCAATTCTAACCACAAGTTATCTAGGTGGTCAATTTTGCTGCATTAATGGACAACAAGGGCAAGTAGCAAGAAGAATAAAATGGGGTGGGTGGTAGACATTGGATTGTGAAAATGATCATTTCAACCACACGAAAACAGAAAACTTACCAGCATGGTCAGCTTGGACTTACAAGGGCCACCTAATTGAATTGGCCTGATCAAATATACATTTTCTGCAGGAACTTCAATAGTGACTATTGCTCTTGAAGAGCAGGCATACTCCCAAGCTTTTATGAATGCCTGAAACATTTGAAATTTGTTTCTTTATGTTAGTATATAGTTATTTGCATAATGGCTTCCTTTTACATCTAGTGCTAACAATTGATATAGCACAGCCTCATTTTCCCTCACTCAATAGGATACATGATGGGGACATCACACCGACTCTTTTGCGCACATATCAACGACATTGGCCTCGTGTCACATCAGCCCTCCTTTGGCTTTGGTTTTGAGTCTAGATTATTTATAATCTAGTTTACTGTGTTAGACTATTGTGTAGTCCATCTTTTGGTGTTTTTGTTGCTTTTCATTTGAGTCCAATTGGAATCCGTTTGAGCAGTCCTGATTAGTCCTAGTCGGTTGAGTCTTTTTTTATTTTGTAGTGCTTCATTGAGTCAAGATTGTTTAGTATGACATTGAATATGAAGGAAAACTCTTCTTTATAAGAGCCTATTTAAGAGACTCAGTTTGATGAATAAAGTAATAAATATTTAGATATAAGCTTTGCTTTATATTTTTGATTTGATTTACTTTGGTTAAGTCAATTGGTGGTGAAGCCAAGATCTAGGTTGCGACCTGTGATCATATTCAAATTTCTATTTAGTTCTTGATCCCACATCATTTTGGTATCAGAGCTGAAATTCCTATTTTCCCCACCCAGAAAATTCTCAAACCCTAGCTCTTCAAACCCCCAAACCTCCTCTTTTCTTAATATATATATATATATATATATATATATATATATATATATATATATATATATTCAAGCAGACCGCCACTGTTCCTCTTCCTCCTCCCTTTTCACCGACAACCCAACCAGAGCCGCCGCCACATCAGAGTGCTACCGCCTCCATCGTCACTGACCTCCACCCTCGTCGCCGATCTCATCCCCTTCGTCGTTCCCCAAGCTTTCAACCGCCGCTTGCAGCGACAGAGCACGACATCAACATCGAGCTCATCACCTCCTTCCCAAATCGATGCCGAAATCAACGCCTACAAACCATGACGACCTCACAGCAATTTCCCACCCACCCGACGCCACCAGCGCCATCACTGTGTCTGCCTAGACACATATCCGATCAAAGTCCGTTGCCAACCACACCAGTCGCCGTTTTCTTGCCTCCTCCGCCACTGTCACTGCCAGATCCCGCGACTTCATCCTCAAGATCCTCTCCTTCAGTGCGAGATCTCACCGCCACAAGATCCCCTCCTCCACGATAGCAACACCCTCGCCGCCCTCACCTTCACCCAGATCCGCTGCTGCCTAAAAGGATCCCCATTCCCAGCAGTGCCAGGAGAAGAAGGAAGAGTGACTTGGGCGTTGGGTTAAATTCCTCAAACCCTGCATTCATAACCCGATCACTTATCGGGTTCAATCAAGCGGATTTCTCCTTGGACCCGACTCACAGCAAAAGCCCGACCGACCTGACCGAATCAACTCAGATTGGAGACTGTGACTCAATTGAGCCAGCTCAGTTCAGAAGCGACATTGATCTTTCGAAATTCGTTTCAGGCCCGTTCGGAGTCCGATTCGCGCCATTCTCGAGACAACGGGTTCGCAACCCCTAACATTACTGTCCAGAAGTGTGGAGTTTGAAATTTTTCTCCTTGATGCAGGTAATTTTGAGGTAATTCTCTCAATCAGTTTTGCTACTTTTTCTAATACTATTAGACACTCAGTTACACCACACACTGGTTCATCTTTTGTGCTATCACTTTTGTTGTTGTTCCACCAATAAATTGTGAATGAATGAATCTGCTAGCTTTATTTGCTACATCTAAATATTAAACTAGAATTATTCCTGACTCTAGGTAAGGATTGACTCATTTTGAAATTTAAAAGTCAGCATTATGTACTATTTATATTACCTGATCGTCTTAATTAAAATTTTGTTGCCTAAATGAAAATGAGTAGTGAGATATTTACTGCGTACCAGAGCTGAATTACCTGCTGATTTCTTATTCGATTATTTTGCACTAGGTTTTATTTTAGCTGATTTTTCATTTGATCATTTTTACATTAGACTTCATCTAGTTGATCAACTGCATTGTTTCTTAGATTTTGCATCCAGACAGCCCTGTAGCATGACCACCTGTAACGGAACACACTACCATCCCCGAGACCCAAATTCTAAAATGAATCCCACACTAGCCCATATCACTAAGCTCTTAGAAAATCTAACCACTTGATTGAATAACGTGGAGGAAGAATTGAGAAACACTAAGGAACGAGAGACTACCGACAATGTTAGTAATAATGGACCTTGTGCTGGACCTTACCACCCTAGGAATAATGATCAAAACGATTTTGTGGGAGCAAACTTAAAGAACATAGAACTTGAAGTACCCACTTTTGATGGCCAGTTGGATCTCCAAATCTTGCTCGATTAGATTTCAGACATGGATTATTATTTTGACTGGTATGATATGTCCGACGAGAGAAGGATTTGATTTGCCAAGATGAAATTGATGAGTCAGGTTGGCAATACTGGACGAATGTCGAGAAGTTGATGAGACTTAGAAATCAAGGGCTATTCAAACTTGGGACGAAATAAAGTTGAAACTCCAAGAGAAATACCTGCCTGTATCATAAAAACAATGTCTATTTGGCCAATGACATCGTTTGACTCAAGACAATTGACCAGTATCAGAGTATACCAAGAAGTTTGATCAATTCTTGGTGAGATGTGAGCATGAGTCTCATGCCATAATCTTGTCTAGATTTCATTCAGGACTTAAGGATGAACTTAGGAGTAAGCTAATCGCTGGAGATGTCTCTACCCTAGAGTAAACTATTCAAATTGTCAAGGACTTAGATCAATCCCAGGCTTCTTCGTTCCCTTGATGCACAGACTATAGGGACAATCCTAACAAGACTACTGTTGAATTTCAACCCAATCCATCTCAATCGCTGTCTCATTTTAGGTATTGTAGTTCCACTTTAAGGCGTGAAGACAAAGGCAAAGGTATCGCATGTGAGTCGTCTAGGTCTATTCAAAAGACTTGATGTTTCAAGTGCAAAGGGTTTGGTCACGTTTCAGCACAATGTCCAAGTAAGGTAAGGATGTTGATTATTGAAATCGACCTTGCAAGAAATGGTTGGGACGATAATTTTGATGTAGATCAGACTGCCACTTTGGGATGTGTTTTAAGCATGCACCTACCGTCGATTGACGATGCTGACAGGGTTACCCGCTGACTGAGCGTAGTAAGGTGTGCCCTGAATCAACTTAAGAAAAATGACGACTGGTGTAGATCTTCAAATTTTCAAACTCTCACTAAAATCGATGGTAAGAATTGTCGGGTCATAATTAATAGTGGGAGTTGCGTCAATGCCATCGTCTCGGGTATGGCGACTAACTGGGAATGAAGACTGTTCCCCACCCCCAGCCATATAAAGTGTTATGGGCGAACTCTGCACCCATTAATGTAACAGAGAGATGTCTTGTCCCGATCTGACACAGACGTGGAAGCAAAGAAGGCGAACGAAGCCGGCAAGATCTTGTTTTAGCGCCCATGAACCTGAAGAACCCCTCAGGTAGGAAATCGTGCTCGAATTCACGAACACAGCACCCGAATCTACAAGCAACACGACCCGAATCCACGAGCTAAAGATAAGAACTTGAATCCACGAGTAATTGAAGAGATAAATCTCAATTTTTAATCATAAAAAATTTTGATAGACTGATTACAAAATAAGAATACAAGGGCCTTTATATAGGCTTACAAAATCCTATTCTATTTATGAAAGCTAAATTCAAAATAAAGAAAAATAAAATTCAAAATAAAGAAAGTGTAAAATCTATATAGGAATCCAAATTTAGAATTCAAAATAGATCTTAAACACAGTAAATACTCTGTCACGCAGCAGATCTGTCGACAGCTGAATAGACCTGTCAACAGAACTGTAGTGGCTCCAACTCTCGAGAAAATCCTGCCGACAACAAAAAAAGGGCATGTCGACAGCTGACAGTTTTGTTGTTCTGCTTCCTACATCATGATCCTATTTGTCACTTATTTAGACAAGATTTGGTGTGATATAGTCATTATGGACGTGGACCATATAATTTTAGGATGACCTTAGTTATATGACCGAGATGTCACTATATACGGACGTTCAAACTCTTGCTCATTTGTTTATGAGAGAAAGAAGATCATGTTAGCCCCGCTACGGCCGGGTTCTCCACCTGTGACTAAGCAGACTGAGGTATTTAGCGCAAGAAGACGTTAACACTAATCAGCCCCAAACTTACTGATAAGGAGATCGCCAAGGGGTCCACAGTTGCACTTGTTGATAGAGAGGTTACTGATGATTCTCAGGAGCAGATTTCTCCTGCAACAATCCCTATATTGAAGGAATTTGCTGATGTCTTTCCAGAGAAACTCCTTGCTGCTAGATAATTCTTGGATACTCTAAGATGTGTCATGATATTTTGATTTACAGTAACACGATGGAGCATCATGTGGGTCATCAGGCAAGTTTGTCATACATTGCGGAAAGAGCAACTGTACGCAAACCCTAAGAAGTGCGCGTTCATGACTGATAGGATCGCATTCTTAGAGTTTGTTGTATCAGCTCAAAAGGTTTCAGCTGATCTTCAGAAAATCCAAGCGACTGTAGAGTGATCGGAGCCCAAAAATATTCGAGAAGTTTTCATGGGCTGGCGACATTCTACAGGCGATTCATAAAATGATTTAGCACTATCATAACCCTAATTACGAATTGCCTAAAGAGAGAAGATTTCCAGTGGCCCGTAACCGCTGCCAAAACGTTCAAGAAAATCAAACAACGAATGATTGAAGCACCAGTCATGAGACTTTCAGATTTTTTCAAGGTGTTCAAAATTATGTGTGACGTCTCAGGCATCGACATAGGTGGGTACTCAGTCAAGAAAAGCACCAAATCGCCTTCTTCAGCGAAAAATTGAGTGGAGCTAAATTGAATTACTCCACCTCGATAAATAATTCTATGTAGTTGTACAATCATTACGCCATTGGTGTCATTATCTCTTACCACAAGAATTTGTTCTTTATTTGGACCACGAGGCCTTTCGGTACCTTAACTCATAAAAAACTCAGTGTTAGACACGGTACGTGGATTGAATTTATGTAAGACTACTCTTATACTTCGAAACACACATCTAGAGTTGAGAATAAGGTAGGGATGCGCTCAGTCGCCGAGCATATGTGCTTAAACAATTGAACGCTGAGGTAGTGGGTTTCGAGCGAATCAAGGAGAACGAGTCATGCCCCGATTTTGGAGAGATTTCTGGTGCTTTAAAGGAAGGGGTGATATCGGCGATAGATGGTTTCCTACTCCAAGATGGCTATCTATTTTGATTTTTCACGTTATGCATTCCGCGCACGTCCCTGCGAGACTATCTTGTTTAGGAAATATATACTGAGGGTCTTGCTGGTCACTTCGGCCGAGAGAAGACCATAAATGCGGTAAAGAGTTTATTTTACTGGCCAAGCGTAAAAAAAGATGTTGCGAAGCTGATAGGGCAATGCCGCACCTGCCAATTGGCGAAGTAGCGAAAGCAGAACACTAGATTGTATATGCCTCCACCCGTGCCAGATCTCCCTAGCAAGACGTGAGTATGAATTTCGTGCTTAGACTTTCAAAGACTATCAGGGAGCACGATTTCATATTTGTGGTCGTGGACTATTTTTCAAAGATGGCCCACTTCTTACCATGCACCAAGACTTCTGATGCTTCAAAAATTGCTCTGATCTACTTTGACGGGGTAGTTAAGTTACATGGTTTACTCAAAACTATTGTGCAGATAGAGATGTCAAGTTCATGAGTTATTTTTGGAAAACTCTATGGCACAAGATTGAGACTAAGCTCAGATTCTCAAGTACCTTTCATCCTCAGACAAACGGTCAAACTGGGGTGGTAAACAGGAGCCTATGAAATCTTTTGCGTTGTCTAGTCGATGAACACTTAGGAAATTGGGATCCCACATTACCCACTATAGAATTCGCATATAATAGTTCATGTATTAGGTCAATAGGCATCAGTCCATTTGAGATAGTGTGGTTATAAACCTACGAAGCCTATATATCTTATTCTCATGACACAACATCCTAGAATGTCTGAGTCTGCATCCGCATTGCATCACATATTCATGATTTGCATAAGAAAATCAGCAAGAAAATTCAAGAAAGTAACACTCAGTATAAATCCTATGCTGATTTGCACCGTAGGCACCTTGAAGTTAATGAGGGTGATTATGTAATGATTCGGATTAATTCGGAGCGGTTCCCACCTGAAGTGTTAAGAAATTAACTGCTCATAATGCTGGCCCTTTTAATATCCTCAAGAAAATTAATCCAAATGCCTATGTAATTGATTTACCTCCAAATTTCAGGATTAGTTCGACATTTAATACATCAGATTTTAGTAGCTTATAAAGGTCCTCCTTTTAATCCTGATAATCCACTTGTGGATCTTGATAAGCCTAACCCAGAGCCTTTATTTGAGGGACTCCAACTTCCACCACTGCCAACAATACATGACCCATTTACAACAAATCAAATTGATAGAATAAAAGATGGTCAAATCATCACTACTAGGGATGGTGGTTGCAGATGATATCTAGTACGTTGGAAAGATCGCCCAAATCTGATGATACATGGATTACTCGAGAGGACCTACAACGATTGGCCCCGAATTTGTTGGAGTTTTATGAGAGCCATTTGGAGCCATACTCGACAAGGTCGAGTTCTTTTCACCTGAGAGTATTAAAGGGGACATCACACCGACTCCTCTGCACACATATCAGCGACGTCACCGTCGTGTCACATTAGCTCTCCTTTGACTTTGGTTTTGAGTCTAAATTATTTATGATTTAGTTTACTGTGTTGAACTATTGTGTAGTTCATGTTTTGTAGTTTTTGTTGCTTTTCATTTGAGTCCAGTCGGACTACGTTTGGAGTCCTGATTGTCCTAGTCGGTTGAGTCTTTTTTTATTTTGTAGTGCTTTATTAAGTCCATTTTGTTTAGTACCACATCGGATATGTGGGAAAACTCTTCTTTGGAAGAGCCTCTTCAAGAGACTCAGTTTGATGAATAAAGTAATGAATATTTGCATATAAGTTTTGCTTTATGTTTTTGATTTGATCTGCTTTGATTGAGTCAATTAGTGGTGAAGCCAAGATCCAGATTGCGACTTGTGATCATATCCAAATTCTTATTTAGTTCTTCATCCCACATCAATACATCCCACAACTTGCCACAACTGTAAACTATACTCAAAAATCCAAATAAGGACATTTCTAATCGGACCACAAACATCATGTACTAAAGAAAGAAGAAAGCTCTAAGCATTAAATTTAAAGACGGGAACAACACATGCATTTTTTGTTAGACTGACATGAAATTGTCCACCACCTTCTCCTTATATGTGATTACATCGATAGCAAAGTATAGAAGCATTGGACGCATTGGTTGTAGATTAAAGGTTGGTCATCACCTTCGCTGTAATCTAGACACCCTATAGGAGTAGACCTGAAAGATCCATTTGGAAATATTGGCCCCATTCGGAAAGGGGAAAAAGAGGGTATAAACACTTTTATTCTTCTTATACCCGCCAAACCATGGTTTCAAACACTGCCAAATTCCAACAAATATTGGCAATGTTGCATCGGGCATTGAGGTACCTGATAGGATATTAATTGCTGCTGATATTGCTTATATTGATGTCCGATATTGACGATATTGATACTAAAACCACTGGCTCATGCTGAGATTTTAAACCATGTGTCAAACATTCTAAATTTTGCCTATACCTCTTATATCCGAGAACCCTCTTAAACCCTAACTTTTGGTCATAAGCAATGGGTAGCGAAACTAGCAATTGCACTAAAATTCCTCTAATACCCCAAAAATATCACCTAAACACTACTAATGCCTAGCAGGCTTATTCGCCCAATTTCTCAAACAAAACACCAGCATTGCAATTTTTTTGACATATCAAAAACATATATTTCGCATTGTAAGTAGAAAAAGTGTTTCCTCAATAAGAGAACAGAGAAAAGGGTTGAAAGCTGGATACCTGAGTGTCATCGCTGTACTCATCTCCTCTCGCTCCAAATTCGGCAACCGAGAGAGTGAGGTTAGCCCACGGCCTGCTCCTGGATCTCAAAGAACCGCGCCGGGGCCTCGGTAGAGGGAGCTTCAACCCACTCTCAAACCCATCAACAATGATCAAATTCAAGAAAAATACTACAACGAAGGCAACAAATAAGAGAGGAGATCGGCAAGGCGATGAAGACACCATCACAATGAGGACGAGGAGCAGCGAAAGTGGGCATGCGAATGGGGAAGTTTCAAGGAATGCGCGCGATTCTAGATCATCTCTTGGTGTCCGAATGGTGTTTGATTTAATGCCTCAGTTAAAGACCAATAAGAAAGGAATCTCCGACACAAATGGTACTCTTTTGACGATTTCCTCTCTTGGATGCTCTGCGATGGTGACATCTAACAAAATGCTAATATAAGATGGGGCTCAGAGTGACGTTTGCTGAGTTAGTGGGGTCTGCTATTTGGTAAAGTGATGCCAGAGATCACAGAAGAAGGCAGCTAATAGGTAACTTGTCGATAACACTTTTAAAACACCTGTCGATAAATTTTTACAGTAAGTATGTGAATTACAGACTTGTTCACAGTTGAAGGAAATTGTCGACGGGCCTACAGAGTATTGTAATTCGTTTAGGAGTTTTTTTTTAGTCCATTTTGAATCCCAATTTATTTTATTTTTATTTCTTTATTTTAGTTTCCTAATTAGAAAAGTATTCTTTTTTTTATTTGCCAATATAAGGCCATTGTATCATAGGGTTTTAGGAGATCAATATTTAATCAATAAACTTTGAGTTTTTCCTCATATTTGCTCGTGGATTTGAGTCGTTCTTGCTCATGGATTCGAGTAGTTACCTTTACCAGGAGATCTCTTCCAGGGCCATTAGCGCTAGAACGAGATATATCTCATGTTGTTGTCTTCTTCTCTTTCCCGTCCTGCGTTAAGTGGTATCATAGCTTCGGTGTGAACGCTCGCGACGATGGCCAGAAACAACGATGAGCAACTAAACATGTCCGTAAGGATACTTTTGAAGGGAGGCTCAGCATTCTTGAATCAACTATGGACGTTGTGATTTAAGAACTCAAGAAGATCTCTCTCAAGCTTAATAATCGAAATCTAGCCGATGGTACGCTCAGAAGCAGGTTGGATCGTCCAGTAAACAACCCTCTACCACCACCTCTACCTTTATTAGGTAATCCTCATCCACCACCTCCACCTCTCTTAAACAATCCTCTCCCACAACCCCCACCACTAAACCAATCACCTCCGATTCAACCACCCTCGCTACTATTAATCCCATATCAATCACCCCCATATCAACTGTATCCAAATCAACCACCCCCCAATCACAAATATCAACACCCTCTACGACATCCTCAAAACTGATAACTTCTCCAACGAGGAGTTCAACAACCCCGCTTGTAAGTATGACAACTTTGAAGATAAGGGCCTAGCCTACGGATGTCATGAGAGATCACTAATCCTAATCCAAATAGGAAAGACGGGTTTTCTGACCCCAATAGGGAGGCAAGAATCCCTTACCCTAATCATAATAGGGAAGGAGGATACCCAAATCTTTAGGAGTACATGATGAAGGTTGACATCCCCTCTTTTAGTAGGAATCTTAATATAGAATCCTTCCTGAATTGGATCTCCGAGGTAGATAAATTCTTTGACATGGCTTATGTTCCCATGGAGAAGCAAGTCAATTTTGTGGCATACAGACTCAAGGGAGCAGCAGCTGCATGATGGAACAATTGCAAATCTCATGAAGACGTCAAGGAAAGCAACTAGTGATGACATAGAGACGCATGAAGCAATTCCTACAAGGTAGATTCCTTCCACCTGATTATTAACAGATCCTCTGTCATGCCCCGCTTCTCAAAATACGATGGACCGGAGATGGATGAGAGTCAGCGACGTATATACGCAAGAAAAATACCCCACGTATATGTGCTAAGCCTAAAGTAACCTGAGCAAGCTACATAAATCACTGAAATATGACTGTACGCGCCGGAAATCTGGTGGTCGGAGAAAGTGGTTTTAGCTGTAAAAGATTTCCTTGATTCAAGCGAAACGATTACAACCAAAAGAACTACTCTTCCTTCTTTTCCAGTTACAAGGGAGGGAGGATGTCTGAATCTTCCCTTTGTTTAAGGCTGGGTTCTTCGTGTGGCGATGGAGAGTGAATCTTGTTCTCCGTTGACCAGATGACCGTCCTGGACCGTCGGGGGTCTTCTCTTCGGTCGGTAGAAAGAGTAACTGTAACGCCCCGATCCCGGCGATACGGGGACGTCACTGCAACGTATATACGTAAGTCCAAATTACCTTCCCGTATATACGCTAAGCATCAGTACAGACAAGAATCAGAGTACGGAAGCAAATGGTGCATCATACATTCCAACACATATATATACAATTACAGAATTATCACCAGAGTGATTACAATATTGCATGAATATCATATCACTAATGCGCAAATGCGAGAGTACAAAAGGTATACATATATGAACAGCGGGAATACAAGGAAAGGTACAAGTATAAACAGTATAAAAGTACTCACGAGTTTAAAAAGGAAAACTCGAGAGACTCACAGAGGGGCCTGGAAGGATGGAGCTCAGGACGGTCGGCTGGAGATCCACGCTACTGCTGCGTTACTCTGAACACACGCTCCTAGCTCCAAGACCTGGACGTGAGAATCCAGGGGAGTCAAATGATACTCCCCAGGCGAGTGGTGAAGCAAAACCAAGTGGTGAAGCAGGGTGAGCACAATAAAGCATATATCAAGTGGGAATACTCAGGAGGCAGATAGGATAGAGCAGGTAAGAATAGATATGGCATGATAATCATAAAACAGGAAATCAGAATAAAACCAATCCGAGCTACCAGGTAGTTATAACATAATACTCATAAAACATAAAATCCGATATAAAGTCTGGGAAAAGCAAATACGGTAAGGCACATCACAGATTCATAGCTATTTAAGATGTAGGCTTTGGTATGCGTCCCATTCCATATACCTCTACTTACAACTTAAAGAGCCGGTTATTATGACACTTTATTATTACTCGTCTTACCCATATATCTAGGTATGTGGCTCGGTGTACGGCCAACTCACATACATCCATATATAAGCAAGTCGAGGTTGTTATTGGAAACAGCGGTTGTATCAACGAACTATGTTTACAGTGGGTCCCGTACATGCCCGGGACCACGGTCCAGGATTGTTCCGTTGCATGGAAACGGAAGCCAGCCGCAAGGCCAAACAGGAGGGACTTATGTATGCCCTTATAATAATGAAGCCAGGAATAAGGGAGCCAGCTCTCCCCTCGGTCCCCTGGAGTACCACAGGTCAGACCGGATATATAGTGCACAACCTAAAGCCACTGTAAACACGAACACATATCGATATCCGCATATTTCCCCCGACCCAATACAAGTTGGTCCATTTTAAGATTCAATAGTTTAATTATCACTTTACGGGAAAAACAGGAATGGGCATGATCAGGAATCAGGAGTACACAAATACATATAGTCAGGTCACTGCATGTAAAGCAGGAAAACAAGTCACTGATCATGATACAGGATAATAAAGTAAAGTTCCCGTAAAGGTGATAATCACAAGTCAAGTTATCATGCTGGGTGTAAGGTGATAGCATGATAGGATGGTGATAATGAATAAGCAACCAAACATATAAGAGATTGATAATAATCAGGTGGTAAGTTATGTCAAGAGATTGATAATAGTCTGGGTAAGTCAGGTCATACCAAGAGGGTCTAGCCAAATAGTAGTATGTCAGGTGGTCAGGTGATAACACTCCAGATGTAAGGTGATATACATGTGTTAAAAATAAGCATGTAACTAACAAGTCTGAAGTAGTAGTAGGGCAAGTGTAAACATAACAGTAATCCAAAGTCCAACGACCACGAAGGGTCGGCCACGCATGGTATAAGCAATAAAAGACATAGCACATGAAATAAAATACATGAAAGCTAAAGCTAGAACATGCGCATAATCAATGAAATAAGAAGTAAGAGGGTAGCGAGTGAGAACACTCGCCTGAGTCACCAATATACCGAAATATCCGAACTCCACGGAAGCTTGGGATGCGCCACAAAACCTGATATAAATATGTAGAGTGAAGAGGAGAGAGAAAGAGTGGTTTAGGGAGAGAAATTCTAGAGAGAGAAAGTCTAGAGGGAGAAAGTGGGATTTCTAGAGAGAGAATCTAGAGGGAGATTTCTAGAGAGAGAATCTAGAGGGAGATTTCTAGAGAGAGAAAATCTAGAGTGAGAAAGAGTGATTTTTTAGAAAGGGATAACCTAGAGAGAGAAAGAGTGATTTTTAGAGGGAGAAACCCTAGAGAGAGAAAGTGGAGGTTTTAGAGAGGGTCTAGGGAGGAGTTAGAGAGAGAAACTGAGGAGAGAGAGGGAGAGGAATTGTAGAGAGAGGAGAGAGAGGAAGAGAGAGGAAGAGAGAGAGGGAAGGAAAGAGAGAGAAAGAGGAGAGAGAGAGAGAGAGAGGGAACAAGAGAGAGAGGAGAGAGAGAGATGAGAGAGAGAGGAGGAGGGGGCTGCTCACGCAGCCCCTTGATCCAGAGGGGGCCCACGGCCCCGTGGGCCCAGGGTCCACCTGGCCGGCCTCTGCCGGCCAGGAAGCCGGCCGGCGGCGGCCCTGGCCGCCGGCGGCTCTCAACAGGGAGGGAAAGAGAGAAAGGGGGGCTGCCGCCCCCCTTCCTCACACCAGCCCAGGCCAGCCTGGGCTGGTCCGCTGATGCCCCCTGGCTGCGGCCAGGGGGGGCGCAGCGCCCTGCGCCGGCCGCCGTGGCCGGCGCAGGCCGGGGTGGCCTCCGGCCACCCCCAAAAGAGAGGGGAAAAGGAGGGGCTCCACCCCTCCTCCGCCCACGCACAGGGGGCCAGCAGGCCCCCTGGCCGCGCCCCGCCGCCGGCGACGCGCCGGCGGCGCTCTGCCCTCGCCGGGCGCCGGATCTGAAGGAGGCGGCGGTCGCTGGGCGCCAGCAAGAGAGGAAGGAGAGAAGAGGGAAAAAGGAAAAAGGAAAAAGAAAAAAAGAAAAGGAAAAGAATAGAAAAGTAAGGAAAAAAGGAAAGAAAAGAAAAGGAAAAAGAGAGAGAGAGATTGATGGATGGGAGAGGGGTGTGTCTCCCCACGTGGAGGGGAGTAGGTGGGGTTGGTGAGAAAAAAGGAAGGAAAAGAAAGGAAAAGAAAGAAAGAAAGATTCAAAAAATAATAATATAATAATAAGGTTGGAAAATCGACTGTCTCCGAAAAATCCCCAAAAATACCCGGAGGTGGAAAACGTCATCCTGATGAATAATATGAAATCGGTTTTCAGAAATAAAATCTCGTTTTCAAATTAAAAATCCAGAAGCCAACCGCCGATACCGGTCTACCCCGGGTCGGCCGGATTTTGATAAATTCCGAAAAATCCCAGAAAATGCATTAAAGAAGAAAATATGATTTTAAGACATAAAGTGAAAGCGGAATTCAGAAATTCAATTCCGTTTGTAAACTAAAAATCCTGGAATCAGTTAACTACCGACTCCGAAGGAATTTTCATAAAATCATAAAATCCTCAGAAAAAGAATGTAGGTAGAAAATATGATTCTAAGAATTAAAGTCTAAAGGACCATCTAGAAATTCCTAGCTGTGTGTGAATTAAAAATCCTGGAATCGGTTATCTACCGACTCCGGTGGAATATCCATAAATTCGTAAAATCTTCAGAAAAAGGATTTAGGTAGGAAATATTACTCTAAGAAGAATCGTCTAAAGACTCTTCGAGAAATTCCAAGTGGTTTGTGAATTAAAAATCTGGGAAGCGGTCAGCGACACTAGCCGACACCGGTTTTGAAGAAATTCATTTTAATTCAAGAAAAATCTAGAAAATCATAGAAAATATATAATATTGGAAAATGATATTTAAAACAGAAATCGGTCAAATCAGAATACCGGAAGGACCAAATCGAGTAATACACTAGGATCGGGCCTTCGGTTCAGACTAGGGCTGACTCCGAATCCACGAATCCAAATCCAAGACAAAACAGTCATATAAGGAATTCATAAAGCAAAACAAATACAGGAAACAAATCGAAAAAATACGATCGGAAAATCTGAATACGCAACTAAGTACGTATTCCGGGAACGGGGTATTACAATCCACCCACCTTACAAAAATTGCGTCCTCGCAATTTCGTTAAGGGGCAAATTGAATACAAAGGGGACAAAGGCTGGAATTTATACCAATTAAGATATGAAGCACTATAGGTAGGGCTCTCAAGTCAACTGAATAAAAATCATACTCTGCATTTCCGGCTGAAGATGTCGTGGCTGTGTAATAAATCTTTAGAATAATGCTGAATAATACTGATGATGTCGTGGCTGTGAAATAGATGAATACTGGTGATGTCGTGGCTGTGTAATAAAGAAAACCCCGAAAATCCTGAGCATAATAAAGAAGACCGATAATTAAGAATCCGACTGCTGTCCTCTGAAAGATAGCCAGATCAAGATCGATCTGGAGAATACCAAGCTTCATAGAATTGGCCGAAGAGATCACATAATAGCTTCCTTCTGAACCAGCCACTACCTCTCTAGTCTAGTCATATCTTAAAATAGTATAAGGCTTCATAAAACCAAAACAGGGAAAGGATAGGAAGGATTTAGGAATCAAAGGAAAGATAGTCAAGGAGGGATTTGAAATCAAAGGAAAGATAGTCAAGAAATAGATAACTCTGCACTTGCAGTTGGAATGTATAACCAAGACTCATGTATTCCAGTTGCAAATCTCCTTACCATTGATTTGCCTTCTGGACGTACTGAGGAGGTTAGAGCCTAAGCTCTGATACCATCCTGTAACGCCCCGATCCCGGCGATACGGGGACGTCACTGCAACGTATATACGTAAGTCCAAATTACCTTCCCGTATATACGCTAAGCATCAGTACAGACAAGAATCAGAGTACGGAAGCAAATGGTGCATCATACATTCCAACAGATATATATACAATTACAGAATTATCACCAGAGTGATTACAATATTGCATGAATATCATATCACTAATGCGCAAATGCGAGAGTACAAAAGGTATACATATATGAACAGCGGGAATACAAGGAAAGGTACAAGTATAAACAGTATAAAAGTACTCACGAGTTTAAAAAGGAAAACTCGAGAGACTCACAGAGGGGCCTGGAAGGATGGAGCTCAGGACGGTCGGTTGGAGATCCACGCTACTGCTGCGTTACTCTGAACACACGCTCCTAGCTCCAAGACCTGGACGTGAGAATCCAGGGGAGTCAAATGATACTCCCCAGGCGAGTGGTGAAGCAAAACCAAGTGGTGAAGCAGGGTGAGCACAATAAAGCATATATCAAGTGGGAATACTCAGGAGGCAGATAGGATAGAGCAGGTAAGAATAGATATGGCATGATAATCATAAAACAGGAAATCAGAATAAAACCAATCCGAGCTACCAGGTAGTTATAACATAATACTCATAAAACATAAAATCCGATATAAAGTCCGGGAAAAGCAAATACGGTAAGGCACATCACAGATTCATAGCTATTTAAGATGTAGGCTTTGGTATGCGTCCCATTCCACATACCTCTACTTACAACTTAAAGAGCCGGTTATTATGACACTTTATTATTACTCGTCTTACCCATATATCTAGGTATGTGGCTCGGTGTACGGCCAACTCACATACATCCATATATAAGCAAGTCGAGGTTGTTATTGGAAACAGCGGTTGTATCAACGAACTATGTTTACAGTGGGTCCCGTACATGCCCGGGACCACGGTCCAGGATTGTTCCGTTGCATGGAAACGGAAGCCAGCCGCAAGGCCAAACAGGAGGGACTTATGTATGCCCTTATAATAATGAAGCCAGGAATAAGGGAGCCAGCTCTCCCCTCGGTCCCCTGGAGTACCACAGGTCAGACCGGATATATAGTGCACAACCTAAAGCCACTGTAAACACGAACACATATCGATATCCGCATATTTCCCCCGACCCAATACAAGTTGGTCCATTTTAAGATTCAATAGTTTAATTATCACTTTACGGGAAAAACAGGAAATGGGCATGATCAGGAATCAGGAGTACACAAATACATATAGTCAGGTCACTGCATGTAAAGCAGGAAAACAAGTCACTGATCATGATACAGGATAATAAAGTAAAGTTCCCGTAAAGGTGATAATCACAAGTCAAGTATCATGCTGGGTGTAAGGTGATAGCATGATAGGATGGTGATAATGAATAAGCAACCAAACATATAAGAGATTGATAATAATCAGGTGGTAAGTTATGTCAAGAGATTGATAATAGTCTGGGTAAGTCAGGTCATACCAAGAGGGTCTAGCCAAATAGTAGTATGTCAGGTGGTCAGGTGATAACACTCCAGATGTAAGGTGATATACATGTGTTAAAAATAAGCATGTAACTAACAAGTCTGAAGTAGTAGTAGGGCAAGTGTAAACATAACAGTAATCCAAAGTCCAACGACCACGAAGGGTCGGCCACGCATGGTATAAGCAATAAAAGACATAGCACATGAAATAAAATACATGAAAGCTAAAGCTAGAACATGCGCATAATCAATGAAATAAGAAGTAAGAGGGTAGCGAGTGAGAACACTCGCCTGAGTCACCAATATACCGAAATATCGAACTCCACGGAAGCTTGGGATGCGCCACAAAACCTGATATAAATATGTAGAGTGAAGAGGAGAGAGAAAGAGTGGTTTAGGGAGAGAAATTCTAGAGAGAGAAAGTCTAGAGGGAGAAAGTGGGATTTCTAGAGAGAGAATCTAGAGGGAGATTTCTAGAGAGAGAATCTAGAGGGAGATTTCTAGAGAGAGAAAATCTAGAGTGAGAAAGAGTGATTTTTTAGAAAGGGATAACCTAGAGAGAGAAAGAGTGATTTTTAGAGGGAGAAACCCTAGAGAGAGAAAGTGGAGGTTTTAGAGAGGGTCTAGGGAGGAGTTAGAGAGAGAAACTGAGGAGAGAGAGGGAGAGGAATTGTAGAGAGAGGAGAGAGAGGAAGAGAGAGGAAGAGAGAGAGGGAAGGAAAGAGAGAGAAAGAGGAGAGAGAGAGAGAGAGAGAGGGAACAAGAGAGAGAGGAGAGAGAGAGAGATGAGAGAGAGAGGAGGAGGGGGCTGCTCACGCAGCCCCTTGATCCAGAGGGGGGCCCACGGCCCCGTGGGCCCAGGGTCCACCTGGCCGGCCTCTGCCGGCCAGGAAGCCGGCCGGCGGCGGCCCTGGCCGCCGGCGGCTCTCAACAGGGAGGGAAAGAGAGAAAGGGGGGCTGCCGCCCCCCTTCCTCACACCAGCCCAGGCCAGCCTGGGCTGGTCCGCTGATGCCCCCTGGCTGCGGCCAGGGGGGGCGCAGCGCCCTGCGCCGGCCGCCGTGGCCGGCGCAGGCCGGGGTGGCCTCCGGCCACCCCCAAAAGAGAGGGGAAAAGGAGGGGCTCCACCCCTCCTCCGCCCACGCACAGGGGCCAGCAGGCCCCCTGGCCGCGCCCCGCCGCCGGCGACGCGCCGGCGGCGCTCTGCCCTCGCCGGGGCGCCGGATCTGAAGGAGGCGGCGGTCGCTGGGCGCCAGCAAGAGAGGAAGGAGAGAAGAGGGAAAAAGGAAAAAGGAAAAGAAAAAAAGAAAAGGAAAAGAATAGAAAAGTAAGGAAAAAAGGAAAGAAAAGAAAAGGAAAAAGAGAGAGAGAGATGATGGATGGGAGAGGGGTGTGTCTCCCACGTGGAGGGGAGTAGGTGGGGTTGGTGAGAAAAAAGGAAGGAAAAGAAAGGAAAAGAAAGAAAGAAAGATTCAAAAAATAATAATATAATAATAAGGTTGGAAAATCGACTGTCTCCGAAAAATCCCCAAAAATACCCGGAGGTGGAAAACGTCATCCTGATGAATAATATGAAATCGGTTTTCAGAAATAAAATCTCGTTTTCAAATTAAAAATCCAGAAGCCAACCGCCGATACCGGTCTACCCCGGGTCGGCCGGATTTTGATAAATTCCGAAAAATCCCAGAAAATGCATTAAAGAAGAAAATATGATTTTAAGACATAAAGTGAAAGCGGAATTCAGAAATTCAATTCCGTTTGTAAACTAAAAATCCTGGAATCAGTTAACTACCGACTCCGAAGGAATTTTCATAAAATCATAAAATCCTCAGAAAAAGAATGTAGGTAGAAAATATGATTCTAAGAATTAAAGTCTAAAGGACCATCTAGAAATTCCTAGCTGTGTGTGAATTAAAAATCCTGGAATCGGTTATCTACCGACTCCGGTGGAATATCCATAAATTCGTAAAATCTTCAGAAAAAGGATTTAGGTAGGAAATATTACTCTAAGAAGAATCGTCTAAAGACTCTTCGAGAAATTCCAAGTGGTTTGTGAATTAAAAATCCGGGAAGCGGTCAGCGACACTAGCCGACACCGGTTTTGAAGAAATTCATTTTAATTCAAGAAAAATCTAGAAAATCATAGAAAATATATAATATTGGAAAATGATATTTAAAACAGAAATCGGTCAAATCAGAATACCGGAAGGACCAAATCGAGTAATACACTAGGATCGGGCCTTCGGTTCAGACTAGGGCTGACTCCGAATCCACGAATCCAAATCCAAGACAAAACAGTCATATAAGGAATTCATAAAGCAAAACAAATACAGGAAACAAATCGAAAAAATACGATCGGAAAATCTGAATACGCAACTAAGTACGTATTCCGGGAACGGGGTATTACAGTAACTCAGCTCAGTCTACCAAAACTCTCAAAGAGGAGGTAGGCGAAGAGCGGCTAGTACTCAGTAAGCTCGCTGAAGAGTTTTTTTTTTCTCTCTCTGTCGTTGATCTCTCCTTTGATTGTCGTCCTCTCTCCTTTTCGTCGTCAATCGTCCCCTCCTTCAATAGTGACGGGACTATTTATAGGGTTTTTAGGGGGTGATCGTGCCCCCTGAAAACGCTCCCGATTGAGGGGCCACTACCCGCTACATGCGCGGTGACTGGCCCTTTATTTCGGGTAGTTGCAACTGAGACGCGGGCTTCGGGCCGACGCGCCTTGGAGCTGAGACGCGGGCTTCGGGCCGACGCGCCTTGGATGCTGAGACGCGGGCTTTGGGCCGACGCGCCTTGGTACTGAGACGCGGGCTTCGGGCCGACGCGCCTTGGAGCTGAGACGCGGGTGTCGAGCCAACGCGCCTTGGATGCTGAGACGCGGGTGTCGAGCCAACGCGCCTTGGATGCTGAGACGCGGGCTTCGGGCCGACGCGCCTTGGTACTGAGACGCGGGCTTCGGGCCGACGCGCTTTTGATGCTGAGACTCTGCTTTCTTAGTGGCTGTCTGTTTTGGACATTTTTAGACAGCCTACAGAACCCCCTCCAAAGTTTCCGATATTCCGCAGTTAAATGGGACGGATTTCGGAATACTTTGGATTTTAGCCGCGTTCGCCTCTATGACTGGACTATTAATGCTCCGGGTTTGATCTTATCTGGATTTGGTCTTCGTGAGTGTACTGTTGAACTCTTTGAAGCCATCAGAGTTGATCGTGTTGAGTATCTAGATGCACAGTCTAAACCTCCCCGATCGCTTTTAACCTGTCACGAGTGCGCTTTTGACCAGGAGTGGTTGGTCTTCTGCTTGTGCCAGTGTACTGTTGAACTGATTTGCAGAAGCCGAACGCAGGTTCTTTTGAAAAGCAGAGACGCGGCTGCTTTAAAGACGCGACTTCTTAGCGAGACGCGACCTTTTGATGATGGAAACGCGACTGATCTTCATAAGGCAGACGCGATGTTCAGCTGAAGACGCGAACTTCGGAGAGACGCTTCTTTTGAATATAGACGCAGTTGTCTGGGCGCATTTATGGCGATGCTGACGGGGCATGTCCACCGAAGAGCTGCGTACTTTGGGGCGCGCGCCTGTGCCATGTTATGATTACGCCGCCAGCTGGCCTGGGGAAACGGGGAGATTTCGCCTTTTGGCGCGCGGATCCCCGGTTCATTAAATGAACTGCTCCACGTGTCAACTTCTGACTCGTGGCGGGGTTGCGACGCATGATCTTCTCCGTTCAGAAACGATTTGGTTACACGCGTCAAGCGGTGACTCGCTGCAGCGTCTACCGGGCCACGCGCCGCGTATCTTCGCGAATCCCTGTGCCCATAAAAGGCAACAGTTGGAGAGATGCATCCTCTTCTCTGAACGTACTTGCTGAGAAAAAAGAAAGAATTTCCTTCTCTGTTCATCTTCGAACTCGCTCGGATTTTTGAACTTTTAATGGCCCCCAAGATGAAACCGAGTGCATCGTCCTCAAGGGCGACCGTCGCCGAGGCTGAGAGAGACGCTTCCTCTGCGCAGGAGGCTGTTTTCCGAGGTAAAATGCCTCCTCGGCGTGGGTTTCGCCATTAAAACAAGTTCATAGAACCCTAAGAACCCGTAACACAAAATCGTGTTTGATTCTCGGACGCAGTCCTTGAGATGATAACCAGGGCGCAGGTTTGATGACCTGGCGTCGTTAAACTCTGCGTTTCGGATCTTTCACTTAGAAAATCTTTAGTTGTGAAGGATTCGAACGCGGTCTTGGTTTGCAGAACGCGGACTTGATCCTTGTGTTCTGCGCCATCAGCTGCCGATTTTGATGAATCTGGCGTCTGAGTCCAAGTACTTAGAGAAATTCGCAAGTCTTGGTTTGCAAAACGCGGACTTGATCCTTGCGTTTTGTGCCACTTGACGCGGATTTGCAGGTCTGGACGCGGGTTTGATAACTTCTGCGTCCAGTATCTCTTCTGCGTTTGGACGCAGATTCGCAGGTCTGGACGCGGGTTTGATAACTTCTGCGCCCAGTATCTCTTCTGCGTCTGGGTCATGAACACTTAGCATTTTTCAGCATTTCTCCTTGCTTTTAATGAAGTATCTGATTGTGTCCTTTTCTTTCGCAGTGCGACATGTTTCTGGCCCACTTGTCAAGACGCGCCATTTTGGACATGTAGGTGGTGCTGACCAGAGCTTGACCTTCGTGCAAAGAATGAGTGTCCCATTGACTGCTGACCAGTCGTCGGATCGCAGGGAGAGGCTCTCTAATGTTGACAGGAGAACCTTTCGGGCGCTTATGACCGATGCAGCATTCACAACGGATGCTCGCGTTCCGCTGGAGAAGCCTGCCTTCTTCTTTGGAGATCGCATTCATGATGACGGCCGTCGTGTGTCTGAAGGAACTTACAAATGGCTCCGTCAGATAGGGGATGGACGATTGTTTCTTCCGGATATGGAGAGGATGTTCCCGTTGTTCTACTTCCAACACATGTCCATCCCTCGGAAGATGGAATGGGACATTTCCCAATCTGTCCCTGAAATCACCCTTGGAGACTTTGGCTTCCAGAGGGTAAACCGCCATGATAGTCATGACAGGTCAACCGTCGGCCTATTCCCCGCGTCGCGCAAATCCAATATTCCGGTCGGGGAGATACCACAGCTTGCTGCTACCTTCCTTAACTCGTTTATGGAAGTGGAGGGTGACTATCCTACCGAGTTCCGTGCGCATGGGTGGATCCATTCTACGGGGATATTTGGTGGAGCAGGATGGTGGGTTTTGTCCTCACCGATCTTAAAGAGCTGCTAGAGCATGTGGGACTATACCCG
This sequence comes from Agave tequilana, assembly GCA_038442645.1. NCBI lineage: Eukaryota > Viridiplantae > Streptophyta > Magnoliopsida > Asparagales > Asparagaceae > Agave > Agave tequilana. The sequence continues at coordinate 107,382 of JAVJIF010005674.1, forward strand.
GCGATCAGGGCCGTACAGTGGGGTATCCCACCGAGCTCTCACAATTTCTTCGGAGTCCTGGAGCGATATAACTCTCTGACGGGGACATTCTTCACCCCGGTTGGAGAGATGGGCCTGGCACTGCACGAGCTGCATGAGGTCTCGGGGCTGGCATCAGGGGACATTCCTTATGAGGAATATGTCCCTACCACTAAGGAGCTCCACATTTTGGAAAAAGAGTTTCCCGCAATATATGAGACCTACTGGGAGGTGATGTGCCACTTCCACATCTGCGGCCAGATAACTACCTGGAGATCAGGAGGAGTCAAGCAGTTGTCTTGGGCTAGTTATCTGTTCAACAATGTTAGCAATAAAGACCTCCCGATAACCCGACTGGCTGCCAGCTCTGATAGGGAAATCGAAGACAGGATTGATCAGGCTCCGAACAGCTTCTACACCACGGAGTCGAACGAGGACGGTTTCGACCCGGACTTGGTTTTTGAAAGCTTTCACCATCAAGCCCGGACTCCCATCTGTAGTCGAGCACTGTTGGCGGGCTTCTTGATGCTGTGGTTGAAGCGTTGTGTGGTGCCCACACTGCCACACGAAGTTATTGTTGCCGACGTGGTGTACCCAGCGGTGCTCCTGGCTCATGGCAGCCCCATAGCTCTTCTTCCGGCTGTGGTGGCCGGTATTCAGAGTGGGCTACGGGCGTTAGCCAAGAATTTCTGCGAGCCCCCGAAGACTGTTGACCCCCATGGAAAGCCATATGTCGACTCAGAGGGGAATCCGAAGGTGAAGCGCCCTAACCCTCGGGTTGAGCTGCCTTATACGTACCTCATGGCTTGGTACGTGATGCATTGCCCTTCTTTGATGACGGCGGCGCGTGGGGGCACGGTTCGTATCCCATTTGTGCAGCGGCTGGAACGTTCGGAGTGGCGTGACACCTACCTGTATTATATTAGGAAGTGTCTTTCCTGCGCCACGAACTACCAGCTCAACCGCTGCTTCCCAGACGTTCCTGGTGCGGCTTTCGGGGAGTTGTTCGCTGATATCGCTGGTCGGGATGACTTCACACAACTGCCTGCGGGAATCTTCTGGTGGTTGATCAACATCCGGCCGGGATATGTGATGTTCCGGCAAGGGACTTCCTGCACCATCGAGCCATACATGCCGAACCGTTTTGCCCGACAGTTTGGCTACGATCAACTCTATGTCGGGAACCCCAATGCTCGGCTCGCCTTCGAAGGGAACCTGTTCGAGGGTGCTCGGGCTTGGTATTACAGTGTGGCTGGAGGGACGGGAGCAACATTCCGTCTACCCAACGAGACGCCCAAGTGCCGCACGAGCTTCAGCTTCTGCGCTTGGTACTTCCAAGCCAGCCAGGCACCAGACCTTGTTCCGGAGTCTTCATGCCTTGAGAGCATCAATGCACATCTCGAGGCCAGGTCAGAGTCCGGTAAACGTTCGAAGCTTATCGACCAGTATCTGAAGGCTTATAAGGAGGTCAAGAGACGGTCGAGGAAGGAGCCACAAGCAGCGAGGGCGGAGCCGCGACCGGCAAGGGCAGAGCCTCGAACGACAAGGGCTGAGCCACCAGCCACGAGGGAGGAGCCGCGGGCAAGGAGGTCTAAGCAGTTGGCGAGCAAGCGTAGTCGACGCTCTGCTTCTATTGCTGAGCCTGCCCCAAAGAAGGTTCGGAGGGACTTAACAGCTGAAGTCTCCCAATTCGGAGATATCTCTGCTGGAGTTGAGGCTCCTCCTGAAGACATCCCTGTTAGGGTTGAGGAGCCGTCGGAAGATGAAGATTTCCCCACCCTAGTCCGTGCTCCTAGGTCGCGCAGTAAGACCGTGGAGGAAGGGGAGCTTGTTGACGAGTCCACCGCCGCCGAAGATGACGAGTCAGTGGAGGTTGACATAATGACTGGAGGGGATGTTGAGATTGTAGGCATCTCAGTTCAACCCGAGCCTTCTTCTGCTCATGATGTGAGGGACGAGGCACGGCAGCCGGGGTCTCCTAGCATCTTCATTTCCAGTCTTAGGGCAGTCGACCCTAGTCCTACCACTGGGGTAATTGGAGGTAAGGCTCCTGTTGCGGAGCTTCCTCGCGTTGCGTTGTCGTCTTCTTCGATATCGGGGGAAAGCGCCTTTGAAGACGAGACCGACTATGGCGATGAACCCGCTCTTCCTGATCAGAGCAAATTCTTTCACATCTCGGAGGAGGAAATATATGGGGGCGAGCCATCGACTGCACCATCGCTGGCGATTATCCCTACTGAAGGTACTCTTCCCATCTTCTGTCTAATTTTCTCTTTGCATATTGAAGAGGATGTTTTATCATTCTTCTTTCACGCTGCAGGGCCAGCCGGAGACGCCGACGCTACAACCTCTTCGCGTGTTGAGGAGATGGTGAAAGAGTTGACCCAGCCTGAGAGGATTGAGGTCTCGGCTGCTGAGATACCCTCAAAGGGGGCAGCTGTTGAGATCGGGGAGCCTTCCACTCTGCCAGAAGAGGAAGGAACCACTGAGGCTGAGGAGGCTCTCACTCTGCCGGGCGAGGAGGTTACTGCTGAAGCGGGGGAGACTTCCATTCCGCAGGATTTGACGTCTCTGGACCTCCAACCTGGTAAGGCAGCTCTGATGCTTTAAATGTTTCGCTTTTCTACCATTGCGGCTAACATCGCGATAACTTGCAGAGAGGACCGAGGGGGTTCAGGTGGAGGGTCCGATGGTTGGCACCCTTCCAGAAGGCCATACAGCTCAGGTCTCGGTGGAGGTTTCTGAGGAGGTCGTGCTTACCACTCCCTCATTGATCGTGGAGGCTCCTGCAGAGGTAGTACCTCCGGAAGTGTCAGCGGCCGGTCTAGCTCTTGCCGTCTCGACGGCCAGCACGACTCTTGTGCGAGAAGATTCGCCTTATATCCCTGTCCTGTGACAGAAAAGGGGTCGGGAAGCTTCCTAGGTGGTGAAGGCATGGGGGAACTGGCACGTCAGATGGTGCAGCAATTCTTCGCTTCGATGGGATCATGTATTGATCTCATCTTACGTGGAAACAGCTCGTTCCAATTTGCCCAGACGCTTCTTAAAAATCTGGCCGTGAACGTTGAATTAACCGGAGGCCCTTCACTTGCCAAGGCGTGTCTGCAGGTGGTAGAGCAACTGGGAGGCTACCTGTAGGAGCTGGAGTCCTTGGAAGATACTGGCTCTTTTAGTGAGGCCCAGGCCACCCTGACTAGGCTCCTAGCTACTCAAGAACAAGAGCGACAGGAGGCGGAGGCACAAATTGCTGCAGAGGCCCGCAGCCTTGAATATTCCCAGGCTGAATGTCAAAGACTAACTGCCAATTCAAGGGAATCCGAGCTTACCATGCAGAGCACTGAGCAAGTCATCATCAGTGCTCGTGACACCATTGCCAAGGCTCGGGACACCATTGCCAAGGCGGAAGCTATGCTTGCGTTCAATGAGAAGAAGCTCGTTACCATCAAAGAGGAGCTTGAGGAGCAACAAGCTGCTAAGGCGCGAGCTGAAGAGAGTCTGTCTCTACACTCTTCCAGGGTGGAATCTCTGCGAGCGCAGCTGGCTGCAAAACCCTTCCTATCTGAAGAGGAGCTGCGGGTCCAAGCCATGGTGGAGGCTGAGAAGGCGCGTCAGATCAAGATGCATCATCTCAGGGAACAAATCCGTTCCTTGGCGAGCCAGGACGTTTAGCCTTCTTTTCTTTTTCCCCTCTCTTTTTTTTTTGTAAAGAAGAGGACACTCTGCTCACCAAGAGTGTTTGTATCTACTTTTATCATTTTTGAAATAAAAGTATGAAAAAATTTTTATCCCCTTCTTCTTTGCGTTGCTGTGGATGAATCCACCTGGCTGTGAATGCTAGACTTAGGTAAGACTAAGTTCTTTCAATGAGACGCGGCGTCGGCTCTAAGTCTTCTTGATGAGACGCAGCATAGACGCAGCATAGAGTGAAAACGCGGCCTCCGAACGCAGCGTCAATCACAGGGTGAGACGCGGTTCTTAGTTCATGAGAACTTAGGCAGGACTAAGTCCTTTTGACAAGACGCAGCATCAATCCATAGGGAGACGCGGCCATCATTGTTTCATGAGACGCGGCATTCATTCAGGGAGACGCGGCTCTGAATAACGCGGATCTGCTTCTGCGAAGAAGGAAGCGGATCAGGCAGACGCGGGAGACGCAGCCAGTCGCAGCATCAATCCATAGGGAGACGCGGCCATCATTGTTTCATGAGACGCGGCATTCATTCAGGGAGACGCGGCTCTGAATAACGCGGATCTGCTTCTGCGAAGAAGGAAGCGGATCAGGCAGACGCGGGAGACGCAGCCTTGTGCCTTTCCCTTAATTCAAAAATGGATTAAGTGCTCTCTGAGGGGACGCGACTTTGACTCGCGCGGGCATCTTTCTGGGACGCGGATGTGTGGATAGTTCTTCAATCCGCGTCTGGGTGTAAACTCCCAGGCGTTACATACAGCCTGTCATAGGGATTTGGTGTGATCTTTAAATATCAGATGCGGATTTTCCACTTTGTTTCCCGAAGCAGTTGTCCACGCGTCGGCTGCTGATTGGGCTTGAGTATTGATTCTCTTAAACGAGAAACCAGTGCGGGCGGTTGGAGATCAGCGCCAGCGGCGGTTCTCGAAGCAGCGTTACACGCGTCCGGCCCTTATTGGATCTTGGCAGTTGTGCAGTTATTAATGCCGGCGGTTCAGATTACGGGGCCATTAATCGCTATTATCAGGAGTTGCCTATAAATAGGGCGCCCCTTCTCCCTTCAATCCTGCCTTTGGACTATTTTGTTTTTGAAAGAGAGAGCGCTTTGAGAACCTTCATCTTCCTCAGCGAATTGTCTCCATGGATGAGGAAGGCTCTGAAGATGACCCAGGGCTTTTAAGCTCCTGTTTGGTCTCTTTAGGAGAAAACAACTCTTTGCCTTGTGACCGCGTTTGCGTCCTGGTGCAGAGAGTACAACTCTTGATAGAGGTCTCCACGGGTATGCCGTTCGTTTCACCATGACATTTTAGATTTACCATGGCCTGTACCTTGGCTTCATGTCATCTGGACCCCCTCATGAAGTCTGCATTGGTGCACTCCTTCTGGAATTTGTACCATAGACCTGAACTTCTCCGGACGCGCGTGCAGGAATCTTTGGCACTTGGCGTTGGCGCGTTTTATGGCTTATGCCTTAGCGCGTTTCATGGCCAATGCCTTGGACGAATTCCAAAAAAGGTTTCAGACCCGCACCTTGCAACTCCTGTTCATGGAGATGGCAATTTTCGGCGTCTGTGCCTTTTCGGCGTTTGTGCTCTTTGACCTAGGCGCAGAATGGGACCGCGTTTTGATTCGCGTTTGTCTCTGCTGACGCAACAGTTTGGCTTGCTGCGCGTGTCATTCCTGCGTCTTGGCAGACTGCATGGATCATTCCCGCGTTTGGCTGACTGCGTGGATCATTCCCGCGTTCGCCTCTGCTGACTTAGTTTTTTCTCTGTTTACACTAAGTTGCAGATTGTTCTTATTCTCTCTTTTTGTTCCTTGCAGGTTTGCTGGGCCCTTGGAAGAATACTTCGGTCGGCGAACTCGTTCAACGTTCACCTATGAGAGAATATATTATGGTCCTCGTCACCTATAAGAGAGTATATTACATCTCTGACGAGGACCCAACCCTCGCCAAGGTCTCTTCAGATCTGGTGCAAGAGACGGATAGGCTGAGTATCGGCGAGGGTGGTCCGGCGGTTACGGTGGCGGATGAGATCCTCTTCCTCTCCCTACCCCAGAAGTGACATCAAGGACATTCCGTTGGATGGCCTGCTGGGGAAAGGGATGGTGATGAATGCAGGACTCTCTGCTGCCGCTGGACCTAGTGGAGGGTAGCATCCTTTGTGATGACTCCGAAACTTCCTCTCTCACCCCAAGAGTGACTCCATGTTTGTTGGATGGTCTACTAGGGAAAGAGACGCGCCTGAACGAAGGGTTGCAGGACCTTCTGTTGCCACCGGACCTCAAGAACACCATTGCTCTTGGCTTGGTCAGCTAGGGCGCTTTCGAAGTTGGCGTCATGCATCAAAGTGCAACCGGTTCCAACAGTCGCCACTTCTTCAGACATCATGCACTTAGGATCAGATGCGGCTTCAAGGAGTGAGTACGGCCTCAGAGAGAGAGAGGGACTTCTTTGTACTCCTTAATTGTAACACTCAATCTTATTGTATAAGAGAGCGTTTTGTATCACTTTCATGTGTTTGGATATGAATAAAAGTGACACTTTTCTTTTTGCCTCTTTCTGTTGTCTTGAATGTTTTGTTTTAGAAGCAAAAGAATGATTTTGGTGGACCCGCCACTTTATAAAAGAAAGTGATAGGGGGAATGCGTGCTCCCAGAGAAGGTGAACTTTTGTCAAGTGTCTAGGATTGACTTGATTCAAGGTCAGCTGGGGAATTTGATAAAACATTGTCAGTGGTGTAATGTTAACCTAACAATGTCTTTAGGTGGACCTGTTATTCTGTTGAAGAGAATAACAAGTGAAACTAGACCCGCGAGGAATCTAGTAAAGCTTTCACCGTTAGAGGTGTGATATTAACTTAACGGGTTGGAGATAGTCTTGTCAGAAGTGTGGTGTTAACTCGACAAGGATGTGAGTCAGAGGTGTGATATTAACTTAACTCAGAATGTCACTGTCATAGGTGTAATGTTTAACTTAACAGTGAGGTAATGCTAGAGGTGTGATGTTGAACTTAGCATTGGTCATCTCGACTTAGACGAAGAAGTCGAGGAAAGGTCATGGCCATAGGTGTATTGTTGAACTTAGCAATGACTCGGATGCTAGAAGTGTAGTGTTAACTTGGCATCGTCCATCTCGGCTTGGACAAGAAAGTCGAGGAAAGGTCATAGCCATAGGTGTATTGTTGAACTTAGCAATGACTCGGATGCTAGAAGTGTAGTGTTAACTTGGCATCGTCCATTTCAGCTTCGATATGGAAGTCTGAAGAAAGGTGACTGTCAGAGGTGTGATATTAACTTGACAGGCACTCGAGGTACGCTTAGAGGTGTAATGTTAACTTTAAACAGTAGTTTTGTCAGAGGTGTGATATTAACTTGACAAGAATTTGCTTGCGATAGGAGCAATTTGAGGACCTGTCATTCTATTGATGAGAATTGACAAGTGGAATTTGAAGTGCCAGAGGTATAGTGTTAACTTGGCAAATTTGAGAGTTTGTTACTCTATGCAGAGTTTAACAAGCAAGGTTTATACTTGACAAAGAGTATTCATTACCAGAGGTATAGTGTTAACATAGTAATGATTGCATTTTGTGGTCCTACCATTCTATGGATGAGAATTGGTAAGGGATTTTTGGAGGGAAGAGTGGAATCAAGTCCACTTAGGATTTTTAGCAAACCCTCAGCTATCAACGGATTTGAGATGCCTTTACCAACTACCATTTGAGTTGGGCTAGCCATGCTATTCCCCTCAGCATGATGAGTTGTCGAAGACTTATGTTGGACTTAAAAGCCAACATTTTCCTCTATCCTTAGCCGTCGGAGGCGTCGGATCAAATGGGAACGTGTCCCTTAGGATTTTTAGCAAATCCTCAGCTGTCAACGGGTTTGTCATGCCTTTACCAACTACCGTTTGAGTTGGGCTAGCCATGCTATTCCCCTCAGCATGATGAGTTGTCGAAGACTTATGTTGGACTTAAAAGCCAACATTTTCCTCTATCCTTAGCCGTCGGAGGCGTTGGATGTTTCCGATCAGAGGTGTATTTTTAACTTGATCGGTGGAAGAATGCCATCTAGGGATAGTATTTCTTCAGGAATTTGCCATTGATTGGCATCATGAGTGTATCGCCATTTGAGGTTATGAGGCGATACGATCCATTTGAGTAGACTGACTCTACTACAAACGGTCCTTCCCATTTGGGTTGGAATTTTCCTTTCGTCTTGTGCGTCATGACCATGGGTCTTCGGACGGCTAAGACGAGGTCGCCTTTCTTGAAAGTTCGGGATTTGACTTTCTTGTTGAAGGCTCTGGTGATACGAGCTTGGTAAAGCTCGATTTGTTGTTGGGCCTGCAGACGCTTGTCGTCTAAGGCTTCCAATTCTTGGAGTCGCTGTCGATGCTTCTCCTCTGTTGTCATTTCCGCTGTCAAGGCGACGCGAAGAGATGGAATTTGGATTTCCAGTGGAAGGACGGCTTCGCATCCGTACACCAAGGAAAATGGCGTGGCTTTAGTTGGGGTTCGCACAGTCGTGCGATAGGCCCATAAGCATTCGCCCAACTTATCGTCCCAGTCTCGTTGACTTTTCGAGACGAATTTCTTGAGAAGCTTGCCAATAGTCTTATTGAAAGCTTCTGCGAGGCCGTTAGTGGGCGGATAGTATGCCGTTGATGACACACTCTGGATTCTGAACTTGGCGCAGAATCTCTGAAAAGCCTGGCTGATGAACTGGGGTCCATTGTCATGGACAATCCGCCGAGGCACACCGAACCGGTAAATAACGTGATGTTTCACGAACTTGATCACGTTAGAAGATTTCACCTCTTTCAAAGGGATAGCTTCGGCCCACTTTGAGAAGTAATCGGTTATCGCTAGGATGAACCGATGTCCCTTTGATGATGGTGGGCTGATAGGACCAACCACGTCCATCCCCCACATTTCGAACGGCCAGGTAGAGGTCGTAGAGTGGAGGTATCCTGGTGCTTGATGGATGAAATCGCCATGTATTTGACAGGCGTGACATCTTTTGGCATAGGCAACAGCATCGGCAACCATCTTGGGCCAGTAGTAACCCAATCTTTGGAGTCGGTTTGCCAGCTTCGGGCCAGGTTGATGAGCTCCACACGTACCATCGTGGGCTTCTTTCAACACTTCGTGGGCTTCTTTTGATGAGAGGCACCGGAGCAGGATCCCGTCATGCGATCTACGATACAATGTTCGCGAAATCGCATTGTAGTAGAATTTGGAGGCTTTCCTTCGGATGGCAGCCGCCTCCCTGGTGTCTTCGGGCAAGATGCCGTACAAGACAAAATCAATGTAGGGGAATCGCCAGTCTTTAAGCTCTGGATCAGTTGACACTTCAAGTGTTTCCTTACCGCGACGATCTCCCGTTGACCTCTGGTAGTCTCCGAGGGGACTTTTTGGGCAGTATAGGTCGTGGCTATAGACGAATACCTTCTCCATTGCTCCAGCTGGAAGAGCTAAGGAGGCAGCAAGGGATGCAAGTGCATCTGCATGCGCATTTTGCTTGCGCGGTACATGGTCGATGTAGAAGTTTGAAAACCTCTCGGCCATGTGGATCGTCGCGTTGTAGTAGGGTACTAGATCTTCATGCCTGACCTCATACTCTCCGCAAACTTGGCTGACGATGAGTTTAGAATCACCGTATGCCTCGAGATTTTTAACGCCAATCTCATCGGCGAATTGCATCCCAATCAAAAGAGCGTTGTATTCCGCCACATTGTTGGAACAGGGCTCGGTTAACGAGATAGCTCGGGGAATCACGTAATTTTGTGGGGAGACGAGTACCACTCCTACCCCCGCTACTGTGTGTCCCTTCGGGCTTGCCCTTGATGCACCGTCGAAGAAAAGTTGCCATACTTGACTTTCGAACGATGTCTGAGCTAGGCAGACTTCGGCGACCTCATCTGGGAGATCCTCGTAGAGTTTGGCTGCCCTGGGATCTGGGTGTTCAGCTAGGAAGTCCGCCACCGCTTGTCCTTTAATGGCTTTTGGGGTAGGAAGTGCATCTCGTATTGAGAGAGCAATATGGCCCATTTTGCCAGCCGGCCATTTAGTGAAGAAGGCTTTGTCATAAGTAACCTCAGGGGGTTGACTTTTGATATGACATTTATAGTCTGGCCTACCAGATAGTGTCGCATTTTCTGAATGGCGAACACTAATGCCAAACATTCCTTCTCGATCGGGTTATACCGATGTTCGGCTCCGATCATCGTTCTACTTAGGTAGTAGATTGCTTGTTCTCGCCCCTGGTCATCATTCTGAGCTAGTAGAGCTCCCAAAGAATGATCCATTGAACGGACGTACACCAGGAAAGGCTTTCCGGATACCGGAGCTGCCAGGACTGGTGGTTGGGTGAGGTAGTGCTTGATCTCCTCAAATGCTTGCTGGCAAGCGTCGTCCCAAATGAACGAAACGCCCTTCTTCATCAGCTTAGCGAAGGGTTGGCATCTCCCGGAGAGATTTGAAATGAATCTGCGGATGTATGCCAATCGTCCTTGTAATCCTCTGAGCTCCTTGAGGCTTCTGGGGGGTTGCATCTCTTAGATAGCACGGACTTTCTCCGGATCCAAATGGATTCCTGTGGAAGTCACAACAAACCCTAGGAATTTGCCACTGGCTACCCCCAGGAAGGACTTGGTGGGGTTCATCTTCAATTGATGAGCCCGCATGATGTCGAAGACCACCCTCAGGTCTGCTATGTGATCATCTTTAGTGCGGCTTTTCACCGCGATGTCGTCGACATAACATTCCACCGTTTTGCGTATCTGCCGATGGAAAATGGCATTCATGGCTCTTTGGTAGGTTGCCCCCGCATTTTTCAGACCGAAGGGCATGACGGTGTAGCAATATACCCCTAGAGGTGTCCTGAAGGAGGTGTGCTTTTCGTCATCGGGATACATCTTGATTTGATTATATCCTGAGAACCCGTCCATAAAGGACATTCGCTCGAATCCACAAGTATTGTCAATCATGACATCTGTGATTGGCAATGGGAATTCGTCTTTGGGGCAGGCCTCGTTTAGATCACGGAAGTCGATGCAGATCCGGATCTTCCCGTTCTTCTTGGCGACGGGGACGATGTTGGCTACCCAGTCGGGATGTTGTTCTTCCCGGATGAAGCCGGAATCGATGAGCTTTCTAACTTCTGATTGAATTGCCTCCATTATCTCTGGACGGAACCGTCGCTGCTGTTGTTTAACAGGCTTCATGTCCGGATTGATGTTGAGGCGATGCATAGCCACTTGAGGATCAAGTCCAGGCATGTCCTCATAATTCCAGGCGAAGACATCTATATACTCTTGTACAAGAGATATTAAATCCTTCTTCTCTGAAGGTGACAGGCCGTCACTTATGAAGATGGGTTTAGGATTGGCTTCATCTCCTAGGTTGACTTGAACAACCTTGTCTTCTGTGGGTGGCTCACGCTGTTCAAAGCGGATGTCCCAAAGAGCATTCAAATGTCTGATCCAAGGGTCTGTATCAGATTGGATCATTTCTTCATCTTCATCCTCCATATGGCCTGTCGAAACCATGTTTACTGACAGCCCTTTGAAGATGTTGCCGACACTGACATCTGATTCCCACGACGACGTGTCTGATGAGCAGTCATGACTTGACAGTCTCTCCGAATCAGAGGCTGATGGCACTGGGGTTGATATATAGCCCAACCCCGGCGCGTCTGATGATAGTAATCAGGGGTTTTCCCTTTCGGTATAAAGGATCGAAGCAGTGTTCTTCTTCCTTTTCCGAAGTTCAACCCAGGCCTGTTGGTTAGATCATACCCCATGCGCTTCATCATCTTGAGCGTTTTCGGTTCATAATGATCGAACTGAGGGGATTCATCCTCACCTTCCGATTCTTCGTGGGGCATTGGTTCAGATGCGATTCGCCCAAAAAGTATTGGTCTTTGGCCTTTTCGTCTGGCTGGAACCATGAATACAGACTCTTGCACGTCTCCATTATCCTGGTACGTCCCGAAGGATGATTTCACCGGTACATGCAAAGATGTCAAAGCATCTATTGCCGACCAGAGGTCATCGTCCACGTCGGTAGTGGTATCCGACGGTATTGAATCGGAAACATACACAGGGAAATACGCAAAATCTAAATCTTCATTAATGTACCAACCACCCGCATCGTCGGTGGTATCAACATCGAGCTTATTAGTGCTCTTTACAAGTGGTTCCAACTCCCACAGGCACTCTTCTTTCTCAGGCTCAATGTCAGCTTCATTACCAGAGTCTGGCTCCTCTGGTTGTGGGGTTTCATTAGTCTCCTCCGGATCCTGATATAAGAGGGAGTCCGTGAAATAATTTTCAACCCCTTTAAACGGATGCCTTTCGGCAATCAACGTTCGGACCTGTCCACTCTCGTCAATGTATTTCATGACTTGGTGGAGAGTAGAGGGAACGATGGAATTGCGGTGAATCCATGGTCGTCCCAGCAACAGGTTGTAGGAAGTGTCCGCGTCAATGACGTAACACGTCACTTCCGACTTGAGGCTCCCGATCTGGCATTTGAGCTTGATCTTCCCCATCGGGCGGGAGCTGTTGGCATTGAACCCGTAAATAGTCGTCTGGGTAGGGCTCAGACGATGGGTAGGAATGCCTAGAAACTGCATAACCCGGCGAGGTATGATGCTTAGCGCAGACCCTGGGTCTACCTGGATGCGGTTCACCTCGGATGACCCAATATACCCTGTGAAGTATAGGGGTCGGTCATGCTTCCCTTTAACCTGCATGTCATCTGTTGTGAAGGTGATGCAGGGAGCATTTGGGGAGGCGTGGAGGCAATCCTCTACATCTTCCTCCCTTGGCACACGAGTCATGAAGACCTCAGCGTTTGCCAAAGCTTCTTGTAGAGCCTCTCTGGTTGACTTTGATAGCCTCAGGAGTTCATACAAGGTGATGCGTGCCGGGATGTTGGCTAGTTGAGCCAAGACGTCGAAGCGGTAAGGTGTCGAGGATCCTTCTGCTGCACCTTTTAGAAGAGCCCGAGAAAACCGGTTTCTTTCTGTTTCTCCACAGGTGGTTTCGTGGAGGGCTTGGCTGGTTCTACGGCTGGTTGCGGAGAAGCCGCTGCTGTCTCGCCGTACTGCTCCAAGTATGCCTGTCCTGAACGGGTCCCCGCCGTAGGTTGGCTGGGCTCTGCGGCCAGGACTATTGTTTCCTCTTCTGAGTCAGTCAGCGAGGGAACATCAGTGTCCGCTTCTCGAGAGGAGGCGCATATCACATGGCAAGATGAAGTCTTCCCTTTGCCTTTGGACTTCCTGTTGGTCACAGTCGTCCATTGTTGCTCGTCGACGAGGTCAGGGTGGACCCACATGATTTCCCCTCGAGGTGTAGGGATGGGTACCAAGCCTTTCTCCCGCTGCTGATGAGGGTCTGTGTTGACCACCCTCAGTTCTCCTTTCGGGACAGAGATTACCCCCACGGGTGTCGGGGGTCGTGTCCCAAACTGGAGAATCGACGTCATGTTGGCTGTCATCTTCTTTTGCTCCGGTCGGAGTTTTAATACCTCCGCGTCAATCAGAGCTTGAAGGATGTCCTTAAAGACGTAGCAGCTTTTGGTAGGATGTCCGAGCATCCTGTGGTATAAGCAGTAGGTGGGATTGTCGGTCTTGCCGACTTCCTCCGGGCGCCTAATTTCAGGGAGCTTCAGTCGATTGCTCTTGTTGAGTAGCTTGAAGAGCGAATCGACGTGTTCCTCCTTGAAGGAATACTGCTTGTTGGGGCGTGGCTGGCTTGAAGAGCCACTTGCCCTGCCTGTTTGAGGTTTGGTGGGAGATTTGGTCTCCGTCGCCAAATTATCCTTCCGCTTGGTTTGGAGGGATGTGTCTGGTGCACGCCTTGTCGACCTCTCTGGCCTGGGCTTGCCTTCTTCTGCTCTGACGCGGGCGACAATCTCCTCAGCCTGTTCACCTTGCTGGACTAATTGTTTCCAGGTGCGGCTTTCAGCAACTCCTATTTGAGCAAGGAGTGAGGTTTGGAGATTATGGCGACATGTTTCCACCAGGGTGGCCTGGGTCATGCCGCTTGGACATCGGAGTGCCATGTTCCGAAATCTTTCTACGAAAGACTTGACGGACTCTCCCTTTCGCTGTTTTGTAGCTAAAAGGGTAGGCATTGTGACCTCCGAATCATCTTCGAAGAAGCGTGTTAGAAACAGCTTCTCCAAGTCGCCCCAGTTCTTGATGGAACCTTCCGGGAGCTTCATAAACCATTCAAAGGCCAACCCTTTTAGGGTGCCAATGAATAGGCGTGCCAGGATGGCATCGTTATCTACCACATTCCCGGTCTGGGATTTGAAGTAGTAGATGTGCTGGTTGGGTGACCCCTTCCCGTCGAATGCTTGGAGGGTTGGAGCCTTGAACTTAGGAGGGTATGGAACTAAGTCCCACTCAGCCGGATAGGGCCGGACCACTCCTGCTTCTTGGAGGTCCTTGCGATTGGCAAGGGCCTCGAGGCGTCGTTCCAATTGACTCACCCTCTTAGCATGAGTCTTCTCCTGGTCTTGGTCGCTTCTTGCCTGCGACGAGGGCTTGGACACATCCGAGGTAGATCGTCGTGTCTCGTCAGAAGATTCGGAGGGTGGGCTTCCTCCCTTTCTACCTTTCCCCTTCGGCCGTCTAGGGGGAGATCTCGCTCTTTCTTCAAGCAATTTCTCAAGCATATGCTTAAGGGAGTCAATGGATCTCTGTTGAGAGGCGATTATATCCATCTGGTGCTTCTGCGTCTGCTCTAAACGCCTGGTCGTCTCCTCAGGAGTGTCGGCCATGTAGGCGGAAGCCTCCTTCTCGACGGAAGAGTTTGAAGCCTGCGACTCCACTATAGCGGAGTGAGAACCACCCATTCTAATGCCGCGGGCTAAGGCATTATAGTCAATTGGGGGAATGGCCCCTGTCCGGGTGCGAGTGTGTTGATACACCCCCTCCGGCTCAGAGTCTGATTCCTCTGAGTTGACCATTGGTTGTTTTCCCTTGCTTCTGCTAGTCATGTTTGCAGTAAGCTCCGGGTATTCAACGTCTGAGAAGGTTCTCCTTCTGTGGGAGCGTCTTCTCTTGGCTGACGGGGGAATCAGGGTCAGCTGTCTAATTAAAGACGGCTGGTGCACGCCTGACTCGCAATGGCATCCAGAGAGCATCTGGATGAGCTGTTGACAGCAGCATGGAGAAGTGGTCTGATTGGCACTCCTTTTCCTTGTCAAATAATCCCTCAAATCTGTGGGAGGGGGATTAAAGAGACTGGTCTCGCAACGTCGACGACGGGAGACAGTCATGTGCTGTTCAGCCTGGACACAGGTTTCAGAAACGCGGCTGTTGCGTCGCGGCTGCGTCACGCGCGTCTGGCGTCTCTGTTGATATGAGACGCGACTTTCGCGTTGCTGTCTGCTGCGTTGGAGCAGAGAGACTTGGGAGAGAGTGGGCTGCTGGGCCCCACGCCTATGGGCGCGTGCTTCCTGCGTTTGACAAGACGCAGAAGCTTCGCTTTGGCGTTTGGCAAGTTGGTCTTCAGAAGGCTCAACTTGGGGAGTCTCGCGTTTGGGTCGCCAAACACGGACCTCTCGCACTGGACGAGGTGCGGGCAAGGCATCGGATTGTACGCTGCGTTCAACCCCAGTCAGAAAACCAACGGTTCCGACCGAGTGTTGACGCGCGCGTCTTCTCTGTCGACGCTCGGCATTCCGATTGCGCCGTGGAGGAAGAGAGAAGCCAACAACTTCCTGGTTTGTAGAACCAGGGGTGTTTGCCACGCGGGTCTCCTGAGAGACGTTGACGCGGGCGTTCTGTGCGACACGGTCGATCGCACCAGTAGATGTGCCGGGGACCACGCGGGCTTTCAGAGAGGCGTTGGCGCGTGTATTCTGCGCGACGCGGTTGATCGCAGCAGAGGTGTCTGAGGTTACGCGGGCCTTCTGGGAGGCGTCGGCGCGTGAACCAAACTTGGCACAGTGGGCAGCAGGAGCACCTGACAGAGCCTCAGATTGGGCTTCAGGGGGCTGTCCACTTGAGACCCTGCGGCAGACGCGGGTCTTTGGGCTCTTGGAGCCAGAAGAGAGGAACTCTTCATACTTCGCCTGGTCGAACTCGACGACGAGGGATTCGACCATTTTCCCCTTACGGAGAACGTCATCTTGCACCACGGTGCGCTCGTCAGTAACGAAGGTAGTCCCCAGCGGAGTCGCCATCTCTTGTACGCGCCGGAAAATCTGGTGGTCGGAGAAAGTGGTTTTAGCTGTAAAAGATTTCCTTGATTCAAGCGAAACGATTACAACCAAAAGAACTACTCTTCCTTCTTTTCCAGTTACAAGGGAGGGAGGATGTCTGAATCTTCCCTTTGTTTAAGGCTGGGTTCTTCGTGTGGCGATGGAGAGTGAATCTTGTTCTCCGTTGACCAGATGACCGTCCTGGACCGTCGGGGGTCTTCTCTTCGGTCGGTAGAAAGAGTAACTCAGCTCAGTCTACCAAAACTCTCAAAGAGGAGGTAGGCGAAGAGCGGCTAGTACTCAGTAAGCTCGCTGAAGAGTTTTTTTTTTCTCTCTCTGTCGTTGATCTCTCCTTTGATTGTCGTCCTCTCTCCTTTTCGTCGTCAATCGTCCCCTCCTTCAATAGTGACGGGACTATTTATAGGGTTTTTAGGGGGTGATCGTGCCCCCTGAAAACGCTCCCGATTGAGGGGCCACTACCCGCTACATGCGCGGTGACTGGCCCTTTATTTCGGGTAGTTGCAACTGAGACGCGGGCTTCGGGCCGACGCGCCTTGGAGCTGAGACGCAGGCTTCGGGCCGACGCGCCTTGGATGCTGAGACGCGGGCTTTGGGCCGACGCGCCTTGGTACTGAGACGCGGGCTTCGGGCCGACGCGCCTTGGAGCTGAGACGCGGGTGTCGAGCCAACGCGCCTTGGATGCTGAGACGCGGGTGTCGAGCCAACGAGCCTTGGATGCTGAGATGCGGGCTTCGGGCCGACGCGCCTTGGTACTGAGACGCGGGCTTCGGGCCGACGCGCTTTTGATGCTGAGACTCTGCTTTCTTAGTGGCTTGTCTGTTTTGGACATTTTTAGACAGCCTACAATGACATATAAATTCCCACACATGATAATATTATTCTACGAATAAATAAAATAAACAATATGGGCCTAAACTATATAGAATCAATAAAAATCAACATAATGAAAGGAAGACATGAACTATACCAAAGAATCCGGGTGATCATCGTAAAAGAGACTCTGTACTCCTCAGATACTTATCAGCAAAAGGAATACACATATATCTGGATGTGCAAATCCAGGGGAGTCAGAAAACTCCCGAAGAGTGTGTAAATGAGGGAAGGTGCACGTGCATACCTCGTCTGAACATACTATGATACTGCTATAAGGAAAGTACTGGATAAGAAATAACATGAATAAAACTGCAATAAAAGGAAAGTATAATACAATGTACTATTGTTTTTCATTGAAAATCAAAGGGGGAAACTTAAAAAATTGTGTAGAAAATTACAAGTAAAAAGGAAAATTTACAAGTATTCTTTACTAAGATTTCTGAGGAAGTGTGCCGGTAGAAGTCTGATCAGCGTGCGACCATTTTGTTCCGTTGACAATGTGATCGACTGGGTCTTAAAGAATTCCTTCTCGCCTGGTTCTGGAGATTTCTTGAGAGAAGAAGATTCTAGAGTACACCCCGAATTTAGGGAATTGATTCTCTGAATTTCTTAGAGGTGAGAGAATTGGCTCTGTTGATTTCTCTCAATCCTTGTGCCTGATCTCTATTAGATCTGATTGTCATCCCTAGCTCCTTAAGAAATGAGCTATCTATAGGCTCTTAAGAGTGTAACTACCCCTAGAGTTCAGCAAGACTGGTAACAGTCTGTTAACCTCGGGCCAGAGGCTGTTTTTAGCTTCGCTCGAAGCCTTTTTTACTTTAGGCGAAGCTTAACATAGGCCTTGCACGGGCTAGCCAGGCTTACGCGAGCCTATTTAACGACTGTATTAACCTGCCTGTCTCCATTTAATATGGGACGAAGTGGGTGGATGTAACCGCCTGCCTAAAATGGCATTAACCCTACTAAAGTGTGGGGTTAGCCCACTAATGACTTGGTCAAATGCTGACTTGGCAAACCCTTCAGCAAGGGGTGTGTATAGTTTCAAGGTGAAGCTATTACAAATCTTCAGGCGAAGCTAGAATTAGCTTTGAATGAAGCTGGGAATTAGCTCTCTATGGAGCTATGAAGAGCTTCATATGAAGCTATAAGAAAGCTTCAGGCGAAGCTGGGAGTTAGCTCTTTGTGGAGCTAAGAAGAGCTTCATGTGAAGCTATCAAGAAGGTTTCAGGCGAAGCTAGAATTAGCTTCAGGCGAAGCTAGGAGTTAGCTCCATGTAGAGCTATGAAGAGCTTCATACAAAGCTATCAAGAAGGCTTCAGACGAAGCTAGAATTAGCTTCAGGCGGAACTATAAATTAGCTCTCTATGGAGCTATAAAGAGCTTCATGCAAAGTTATCAAGAAGGCTTCAGGCGAGGCCAGAATTAGCTTCAGGCGAAGCTGTAAGTTAGCTCTTTATGGAGCTATGAAGAGGTTCATGTGAAGCTTATAAGAAAAGCTTCAGGTGAAGCTAGTATTTTAGCCCTTCAATAAGGCTATAAAGCTTCAAGCGAAGCTATCCCCTTAGGTTCATGCGAGGCTAAGTGTTGAACTGACTTAGTCTCATAAGCCTGCTTAGGCTTCTTCAAAGGCAATATTTGGCTTACTGTCTGCTTCACTGAATCATTAAGATTCAAGTCATTATTTTGTCCCTTGAGAATGGGCGAACCTGGTTATCAGCTTATCTGCGACTTGTCTTTTATAGATGTCAACAAGTTTAGACATTGTTTGGACCGATTGAAGTGCTATTTGGAAATTTATCTTTTCAGAGTGTAACGCCTCGATCCCGCGGGTATGGAGACATTACTGTGACGTATATATGCAGGTCAAAAATACCCTCACGTATATATGCTAAGCATCAGTATAGACAAGAATCATAGTACGGAAGCACAATGGTAATATACATTCCAGCAATAATAACACAAGTACATAGTTATCACAAAGTATGATACAATATCTCAAGAATATAAGATCACCAAGAAGCACAAAAGTAGGATGTACAATATGAAATATGGTAAAGTACTCACGAGTAGTAAGATGAGAATCTCGCGAGCCGAACAAGGGGAAGCTGGAAGAAAGAGGGTCCAGACAAGTAACTGCTAATCCATGCTTTCACTTCGCACTCTGATCAGCTACAACAAAGCCACCACAGTTCAGACTTCAGGATCTGGACATGAGGATACAGGGTTGTCAGAAAGCAACCCGGCGAGTACATATGATAAAGCCAGTTGGCGTGCTCAGGCAGCCACACGTGCACATGATCAAGTGATGTGGTTCAGGCATACAGGTACAGGCAATGACAAGTAACAATAAGGAAATTAAAGGAATGACAGTAACTCTAAAATCAAGTAAATACATGTATATCAATAAATCTTAATCGAAAAACATGCATAGAAAACGGTACGAAGAGCATATGTACACATAAACATGTAATGCCGGTATAAGTCAGTAAACAAGAGATCAAAAAATCTCGTAATTATATAGTAAAACAGAATGTCCATCTCAAGCCATACAACATGAATTGTTGAATCATAATAATAGGGAAAGTCACATGCATGGGTAAATTAGTTATTGCATTTAAGTTATCCAATAATAATCATTAGTATCATTTGTTATTCTTGTCTCTTTCCCACCGGCGTCCGACAACACCGACAGTTCACGCTAGAGCTCGCACTTCCAGTAGAACTCATCCGAACTCCGATATACGGGTACCATTATTTGAAAAGGGGAGAGACCAAATAACATATGCTCCTAGCATTATTATTACACAGGTATGTGTGTGTGTGTGTTAATATGCACTGAGAATGCTTATCACGCTAACACTAGGCGGCACAGACAGGAGGGAGGAATATTTCCTTTGGAGGATAGATTCAGGAGGTAGCCCAACAAATTTAAGAGGTGGTCCTGTTTGAGTTTAAACCTGCACAAAAATATAGAATTTCAGAACTTTTATAAAGAGGCAGGTGCTCAATTCTACCGTTATAGCAAGTGACTATGCGAGTCGTGATCCAGAAGGAGGAACTAGCGATAGAAGCTTTTTAATAAGTTCTTTTTTTATGCTACAATCAATAGTTAAAATTCTTCTTTTAGTTCTTCAAAGAAAATGAAAAAGAGTTAAAGTTAAGTTATGAAGAAAGTGGTAGATAGAAAAGGTGGAGAAAATGGAAGTGGATATGTACAAAGAAGTTGAAAAAAGTGAAAAGGATTTGAAAATTGTGGTGTTGATAATTTACACTAAAATTAAAAGGGAAAAAAAAACTAAAATCTAAAAAAATTATTTACCTCTTCGGTGCCTGCTTACCTTTGACCCGTATCGACGATGTACCTTTACTTGAAGGCAAGCGAAGTATGACAAATATGATCTTGGCCACTCCCGTATTACACTATGAATTGAAGGGGTAAACTACACTATCATAGAAATTGATATCCATCACCATAAGCCATCAACGACACCTACAAGGGCAAGGCAACTTCGAGGCTATCGGTTTCATTTGGATCCACAAACACAGAAGAGGGAAGTAAACGAAACTAAGAGTAAAGAAGAAAAAGAAACTTCGATTCGATTCAAATAACAATAAAAGAAAAGATCACTTACACCGGTGTCACATTCAGTACAAGCTTGCTCTCATTCCTCCATGAAAGTATCCTCTCCTCTCAGTTACATAAAGAAAATAAAAATTACATGAAAGAAAATAAAAAAACCTAAGTTAGAAAGTATAAATTAGCCTAAATTCTACTCTCTGCTTGATCGTTCTTTATACGCTCTGAAAAACTTAGTATTTATAGGCAAAACCAACAGGAAGTGGTGTACGAAGATAGGGGGAGCAAACGCTCCCCCAACTGTTGCAACAAAGCCGCGAAAAAGTGGCTTTGGCCGCGTTTCCACAGCCTGGGTGTGGACACGACCTGGGTGTGGCCAGGTGGCCACACCCAAATAGTGGGGGTCCCTGGTTTTGAGAGATTATTTTATCTGGTTCTAGATTTCTCGTTT
Organism: Agave tequilana; assembly: GCA_038442645.1. Classification (NCBI taxonomy): domain Eukaryota; kingdom Viridiplantae; phylum Streptophyta; class Magnoliopsida; order Asparagales; family Asparagaceae; genus Agave; species Agave tequilana. Next base: position 128,234 of record JAVJIF010005674.1, read on the forward strand.
CAGCTCCTGGATTTGAAGAAACAGCCTTTGATCGTTGGCTTTAACCGATTGATTTGAAGAGATATATTTTTAACTAATTTTCAACTGATCTGAACCGACCTGATCTGTCCTGATTTATTGACTTCAAATTAATTCTGATTTAAATCAGAATTTGATGGGCTTTTGGGCTCGTTACTCTTCCCTCTCATTTAGTAATGAGCCTGCAAATAAATTAAACAATAATTAGAAAAAGCAGAGTTTATTCTATAATAAGTATGAGAATATGATAATGAATGTGCAATATTAGTGACCGATCACACCCTCATACCTATCTTTTGCTCGTCCTCAAGTAAAATAACTAAGCAAAAAATTATTAGACCACTTTCGCAGGTCACGCGATTGCACTGAGTATGTGCAACAAGCCATTAAACCTCTAGGTTTTCCCTAGAGGACGAGTTTTATCACTTAAAGGTTTTCAGTGGATTACACCCACAAATCCGTAACGAAAGAGAAAATTGTTAGTATTTTCAAAAAGCATTTTGAAAGAGAAAAATATTTAAAATATTATTGTAAGATTTAAGTAATCTATAAGTTATAGGAAAGCCAAAATTTTCATTCCTAAACTTAGTCTCTATTCAAAGACTTACTATCAATCAAAGTAAGGAGTCAAATTGTACTTCTCATCTAGTTTATTACTTTACCCTAAGTCATATGCACCTTCATAACCGTAAAAATTTGACTAAGAATTTTTTAACTCTAACTCTTATGCCTTATTTATTATTTATTTATTTTATTTTTGGTGATATTATTCCTTAGTTCTATTAGGCTTTCTAATCTGCTCATGTAACAAGCCTTTAATCGGTGACTCCCAAACCAAACGGTCTTAGGGCACCGGGTGAGAAAACACCCCAAGGACTTAAGGACTCGAGCAAATAAGGCCACAAAACTAAGGATTTTATTATATGAACCGCTTTTAGGCGTGAATACTTATGCTTTATGAGACACAAATGCCCAACTTAATCAGAAGATTTTTATATATATTTTTTTCTTTTTTTTTCAAACTTATCTAATCATCTTTTGCATAAATACCAAGGCTTGCTTAGGCCAAAGCACCTAACTAATCAATAATTAGATTTGTTTATTTTTCATATATATATATATATTAAGGCATAAGAATCTTTATTTTTAAACCCTAAGTGTGTAAGTGTATAAAGTGCGCATATTTTATCAAGGCAAAGATCAAGACTAAATTACTTTGCTAAATTTTCTTCCTAACCTTGGAAATCAAACAAATAATCTTATTTTGATCAAGTATAGGAAATCTTAATTATGATTCTCCTATTCCTTAAAATTGACTTAATTCCTTGCAAAACATATGTCAAAATATTATTTCTATTTTCAAAAAGTTTTTAAAAAAGTAAAGAAAATGTTAATAATTTTTTTCTTTTTTTAATAAAAAGAAAAACCTAAGTTATGTTAGAACCTTCCCCCGCACCTATCTCACGCATTGTCCTCAATGTATCAATTAATGCATAGATGCATGAAAAAGAAGAAAGGGAAGAAAAATATTACCTTAAGGTGGTGGTTCCGGTGGTGGTCTGATTGGTCCACGAACTGCGGCCCAATCGAATTTACGTGGAGTTCGGAGGAACCCACTAGAAACCTCTCTTATATAACCCGCTATAATGATGTATACATGAATGATTTTCATTAAGAATTTTACGCCATCTAATTTTTAAATTTCACAAATAATTTTGGAGTCAATTTTATCAACACCCTTGTCCCAAAATGGAGTGTGAAAAGATGGAATGATTAACTTGGACTTAGAAAGTACAGGAACTAATACCGACTGAGGAGAGTGACTTAAGTCAAGTAAAGATTCAGGAGTCGAGATTGGTTCAGGAAGTGGGTCCAAATCAAGAATTTAAAACTCAGGTCAACATTCATTTCCCAACAAAGGAATGTGACTTAATATTGGTGATTCAAGTTCAAGAATGTTAGGTATAGGAATCAAAACTGACTTTAAATTATTGCTAAAGTTGGGTAACAAAATAAGAGTCAATATTGATTCAGGAAGTTGAACTGGATCACAAATCTAAGAATCTAGGTCACATTTCTCATTGAGTTCGATTTCATAAAAATGAGAACTTACCAATTTGTCAATGGGACTTTCAAAAGTATGAAATTGGTCAAGTTCAATATGATGATCATAAAAGATAGGCGATTCAATTTCATGATGAATTGGTACAGGATCTAATATTGACTCGGGAAAAGATTGAAATGAGGTGAAGACACCGGAGTCATTATTGAATCAGGAAGTAGAATTGAATCACCAAGTTGAGGTTCAGGATCATATTCAAGTTCAATTTCAGGAAAGGGATAACTTGCCAAAAAGTCAATTTCGTTTTCAAAAATTTGAGGTTTGGGCAAGTTCAAATGGTTGCGCTGAAATGGAATCTTATTTTCCAAAACAACATGATTCTTCGGCTCTAACAGTATGGTTAGCGATATCAGAAATGGTCAAACAGTGAGAATGGAGTGTTTGGACCATTATATCTATGTCATGATTATGAATGATTTGAGCCTGAGTCATGACTTCAAACATCTTTTCATAGTCAATTGGTTCATCATTTTGTTGCGATTGAACTTGAAAAGATGAAGTTTTATTTTGAAATTTGTGGTGAAATTATGAGTCCGTCAGATTTTGTGATTGTTGCCTAGACTCATGCACACTCATTTTCCAGATTGATGATTTTCTATTTTGAACTGGTGGAACTGAGTATGAATCTTGAAAATATTATGGACAAGGTGGATAAGGAGGACAAGTTGGTTGAAAATTGGACTCAGGGGAGGCGAATCCCCATTGACTCTGTGAAGAATTAAATTATTTTAGAAATTATGGTCATAAGATTGGGGGCATGGGTTATATTGATTCGGATAAGACCGATCCGGCCACTAGGCTGGTTAAAGTTATGATATGCCGGGTTGGTAATATCAGAAAAAGAGGTCGGGGTGTAATATGAATTATCATTAAACTTGAAAAAATTATTGTTATAAGCCATATCACATAGGAAATGTCAAACACAAACAAAGAAAAACAAACAAATAAGCAAATAAATAAAAAATCTAACCTAAATTAGGGTAAACCTTAGACCTAGACGACTCCTAACTGGTTAGACTGTCCACGGGGGATATATTGCTGAATTTGACCACAAGTTAATCGGCCAGGTAGGGGTAAGATTGGTGAGAGGTATCTATGCAAAAGCGATGGGTCTAATTAAGCCAAACCTCCATCCTTCGTGGTTTCGCCCCTTAATCCCCAACCTTAGTCACCGATTTGGCAAGAGTCAGATTCAAGTCAACTTTCCCCTTAGGTCAGTCTCCTATTTGAGTTCGAGATGTCCCTAGGGCCAATGTCTACTCAGTTTTAGTTAGGCTTGGGTTAGTGAGTGAGGAGATTATTTATGGGCTAAGGAAGGGTAATGACTTCCCCACCTTATTTTGTTTATAGGACAAGCCCTTAAATCAATTTAGTGCAGTGTACAAGTATATAGAAAAAAGTAACACTCAAGCAATATTTCATGCAAGAATGAACCTTATACTAAATGCTATGCACACATACCTTGGCTTCAACACTCTTCAACAGTAAATAGAAAATATAATGAAATAAACACGTGCCTAAATGCAAAGTCTAAATCATTTTTAGCATTTACAATCAACTTTTTACTGTTGTGTTAGAAATGTATATACAGTGATTGAAATAAGGAGATAAATGTTACAGATATTAAACTATTTAATTCAGCTAACCTGCAGAAAATACAGGTTAGTAGTTCACTCAGATTGCCATAAGAATGTAGCAAATCTGAGGGCTTCTGGGCTCTGCTTTCTTGAGCAGAGTCTAGGGCCACTTATATGTCCACTTTAGCAAAAATTCCTTGTTGTTAAATCTGTACACCAAAAACAAAGAAGAAAGTTAACCAAAAATGTAAATCTAAAAAGAGAATAACTTACCGTCCCTCTCCGCAATGACGCCAAAATTTGATTAAGTTTAAACCTGCACAAAAATACAAAATTTCAGAACTTTTATAAAGAGTGCGGGTGCTTAATTCTACCGCTATAGCAAGTGGCTATGCGGGTCGTGATCCACAAGGAGGGACTAGCGATGGAAGCTTTTAATAAGTTCTCTTTTATGCTACAATCAATGGTTAAAATTCTTCTTTTAGTTCTTCAAAGAAAATGAAAAAGAGTTAAAGTTTAGTTACGAAGAAAGTGGTAGATAGAGAAGGTGGAGAAAATGAAAGTGGATATGTACAAAGAAGTTGAAAAAAAGTGAAAGAGATTTGAACATTGTGGTGTTGGTAATTTACACTAAAATTAAAAGAAAAGAAAACTAAAACCTAAAAAGTTACTTACCTCTTCGGAGCCTGCTTACCTTTGACCCGTATCGACGATGTACTTTTGCTTGAAGGTGAGCGAAGTATGACAATATGATCTTGGCCATTCCCGTATTACACTATGAATTGAAGGGGCAAGCTACACTATCATAGAAATGGATATCCATCGCCATAAGCCATCAATGACACTTGCAAGGGCAAGGCAACTTCAATGCTATCGGTTTCATTTGGAACCACAAACACAGAAGAGAGAAGTAAACGAAAACAAGAGTAAAGAAGAAAAAACTTTGATTCGATTCAAATAACAATGGAAGAAAAGATCACTTACACCGGTGTCACATTCAGTACAAGCTTACTCTCATTCCTCCATGAAAGTATCATCTCCTCTCAGTTACATAAAGAAAATAAAAATTACATGAAAGAAAATAAAAAACCTAAGTTACAAACTATAAATTAGCCTAAATTTTACTCTCTCCTTGGTCATTCTTTGTACGCTCTTAAAAACCCAATATTTATAGGCAAAACCCAACGGGGAGGGGCATACGAAGATAGGGGGAGCAAACACTCCCCCAACTGTTGCAACAAAGTCGCGAAGACGCAACTTTGGCCGCGTTTCTGTGGCCTGGGTATGGCCAGGTGGCCACACCTAAATGGTGGGGGTCCCTAGTTTCAAGAGATTATTTTATTCGGTTCTAGATTTCTCATTTCAGCTCCAGGATTTAACGAAACGGCCTTTGATTGTTGGTTTTAATCGAATGATTTGAAGAGATGTTTTTAACTGATTTTCAACCGATCTGAACCGACCTGATCTGCCCTAATTTACTGACTTCGAATTAATTTCGATTTAAATCAGAATTTGATGGGCTTTTGGGCTCGTTTCTCTTCCCTCTCCTTTAGTAATGGGCCTGCAAATAAATTAAACAATAATTAGGAAAAAGCAGAGTTAATTCTATAATAAGTATGAGAATATGATAATGAATTTGCAGTATTAGCGATCGATCAGGCCCCCATCATGTATATGGTGTGGCACTTTACTCCGTATGGCACTTTGCTCTATGTGGGGAATGGATTCTAGAGGTGGTCCCCACAGATTCAAGAGGTGGCCCCTACCACGTGTGTGGCATGGCACTTTGCTCCGTGTGGCACTTAGTTCCATTCAGGATCTGCCGGACGCTAGCATGACCGTGGAATACATTCATGTCATCCCGACACCTGGCATGCTCTACCGGACGCCAGTATGACCGTGCTATTAATAAGAGTAACAGTGCAGGGGATATGAGCACAGGGGATACAGGAGTTCAGGAGTGCAAGAGTACCAGATGTCTGGTAGCAGTATAATAATAATGTCAAGGTCCCCGTCAAAGTGATAATCATGAATATGCAATGCAATATAGGTGTCAGGTGTAATAGTATCCAGTCAGGTGTCACAATATTAGGTGAAATGTGCCAGTACAAGGTTATAGCATATGTCAAGTATCAAGTGATAGTAAGTCAATTGTCAGGTGTCAAATAATAACATGTCAAGTACCGGTGTCAGATATTAAGTGTGAGGGATCAGGTGTCAAGTATAAACATATCAGCATCAGGTAATTAACATGTCAGTATCAGGTAGTTGAATACAGAGTTACAACATCATATATCAAGTAATCATCCGGTCATGTAACATGGCACAGGAGAACAGTATAGTTAAACATTTCAAACTCTTCACAACCATATTTACAACAACAATAGATTAATTTATTAATTAGTTATTAGAAGCCGTGTGTAACGCCCCGATCCAGGCGGATACGGAGACATTACTGCAACGTATATACGCAAGTCAGAAGTACCTTCACGTATATACGCTAAGCATCAGTACAGGCAAGAATCAGAGTACGGAAGTAAGTGGTGCATTATACATTCCAACACATGAGTACAATTACAAAGTTATCACCAGAGGTGATCCAATATTACATGAATATTACATCACTGACATGCGCAATTGCGAGATTACAAGCAGATGTACATGGATGAATAGTACAAAAGGGCACTCACGAGTTTACTAAAGGAAAACTCGAGAGGCACACAGGGGGCCTGGAAGAATAAAGCTCTGAACGGTCTGCTGGAGATCCACGCTACCGCTACGCCACTCTGATCAGCAACAGGGAGACTCCACGCACTTCAATCTCCATGACCTGGACATGAGAATCCAGGGGAGTCAGATGAAACTCCCCAGGCAAGTGGTGAAGCAAAAGCCAAGTGGCGAGCAAGGGTAAGCACATGTATAGTGATAAAACCAAATAAAGCCGAGGACGAGCAAATCTGATTGTATGGTTTCAGATCACGGCTCCATAAGACTAGTACGTCGAAGGAATAATCCAAACAAGGAAACCCTCATATATATACCCTTATCTTATGTCACCATAATCTAAGCACATACAACCAGACTGCACTCAGGACATGATAAGATAATAAGCAGGAGGCAGGTGGATACAAGGAATAGAGCAGGGCATGAGCAGTTAACATAATAATAATCATAAAACCGGAAATCCGAAGTAAAATCCGGGACAAGCAAATATGGTAAGGCATATCACAGATTCATAGCCGTTTAAGCTGCAGGCTTCAGTATGCGTCCCATTCCACATACCTCTACTTACAACTTAAAGAGCCGGTTATTATCTTGACACTTATTATTACTCGTCTTACCCTGATATCTAGCTATGTGAACTAGCGTCCCAGCACACATAGATCCATATCCGAGTAAAGCAAGGTTGTTATTGGAAACCAGCGGGGGTATCAACGAACTATGTTTACAGTGGGTCCCGTACATACCCGGGACCACGGCCCAGGATTGTTCCGTTGCTTGGTGACGGAACCTGCCGCAAGGCTAACAGGAGGGACTTATGTATGCCCTTATCATGATTCAGGAGGAGGGAGCCAGCACTCCCCTCGGTTGCCTGGAGGCCCACAGGTCAGACCGGAAGTTTTAGTTGCACAACATGCCTAATACCACTGTAAACACGAACACATATTGATAGCCGCATGTTTCCCCCGACCCGATGCAAGTTGTTCCTTTTATGATTTATTAGGTTAATTATCAATTTACGGGAATAACAAGAGCAGGACATGATCAGGAATTCAGGAGTTCAGGTCACTGTATATAATACAGGATAACAGGTCACTGATCATGATACAGGATATCAGGTCACTGTACATAGTACAGGATAACAAGACAGGGTTCCCGTAAATGTGATAATCACAGGTCAAGTATATCATGCTGGGTGTCAAGTGATAGCATGACAGGATGATGATATTAGACAGGTAACCAGTCATGTCAAGAGATTGATATAGTCCGGTGGCAAGCCATGTCATAACAAGGGGTCTTGCCAAGTAGTAGCATGTCAGGTGTCAGGTGATAGCAAGTCAGTTGTCAGGTGACATACATGTGTTAAATAGTAACATGCATAAATGGCAGGTATGAAGAAATGACATGGTGGTAGAATAGTAGCTGAGCACAAACAAGCGGAGCTGAGCAAGCTGGAAGTACAGACAGCAAACAGTATTTAACACTGGAGCGTCTGGCGAGGTTACCGGGACGACTCGACTGAAGTACGAGCGGTAAATCCGGCAGCAACTCGCCTAGACGAATCTAGTGGTAAAGCGCTGAACGCTGATCATGATAACCAGGCGGAGCTGAACAAGCTGGAGGCACAGGCAGCGGACAGAGTTTAGACACTAATACGCTCTGCGAGGCTACCGGGGCACTCGGATTAAGATACGAGTGGAGAATCCGGCAGCAACTCGCCTAAACGAATTTAGTGAATAAAGCACTGAGTGCTAAGCATGCTCACCAGGCGGAGCTGAGAAACCTGACAATCCCAATCACGCCTCTTCCGAGACAGTGAGGGACCGGAGGCTGAACTGAGAGACCTGCCAGTCCCAATCACCTCTCTTTCGAGATAGTGAGTGACCGGAGGTTGAAGGGTCCGGAAGCCAAGTATGGTATGAGGCAGTACAATACATCACAGGCATGGTATATGTACAAGAAGGAAACTACCCTAGTACAAGCATTCGTCACAGAGCAATACATGTCCAGATGCTGGCACTCGGCCATATACAAATACAGGGACTCAGCCCAAAACATAATACATGAAATGGAATACATATCGACCCGACGAAGCGGGGAAACCCAAATGGAGGCAAGAGCGAGAACACTCGCCTAAATCACCGGAAAGCCGAAAAGTCTGGAATCCATGGAATTTGCTCACGCGCCATAATTATAATAATATATAAATATTTAGAGGAAGAAAGTGAAGAGGAGAGAGGAGATACAGGGAGACGCGGGTTTGACAGTGAGACGCGAGGGTCGCAGACGCGGGAGTCGCGTCGCAGGAATAACAGACGCGGGAAAGAGCAGACGCGGGGATCGCGTCGCGGAAAGTACCAGACGCGGGAATCACAGACGCGGGAGTCGCGCTGCGAAGATACCTCAAACGCGGGGTTGAGATCCGCGTTAGGAAATAATCAGAGAGGAGGAAAGGTGATTCCTTTGTTGTGCCCGACGAAGGGATGTTCGGCCCCAATCCAAAAGGAGGGTACCGGCCCTAGGTCTTGCCAACGGAGAAGCACAGGAAGAACACAGACGCGGATTTTAGCTCCGCGTCGTGTTGACACGAGAGAGATATAGACGCGGGCGTTGGCCCCACGCTGCGTCGATACATAAACGCGGAGGCCGCGTTACGGATAGCCTAGACGCGGGGGAGAGATCCGCGTCGGCAGGTCACAGAGAGAGACAGGGAGTTGAGGCGAGAGAGGGAAAGTCCCAGGAGAGAGAGAGAGAATGTCCAAAGGAGAGAGAGAGAGAGAATGTCCAAAGGAGAGAGAGAGAGAGAATGTCCAAAGGAGAGAGAGAGGGAGAGAGAGGGACCCAGGAGAGAGAGAGAGAAGGAAAGTCCCAGGAGAGAGAAAGAGAGTGAGAGAGAGAGTGCAGGACAGGGGGGCTGTTGCCCCCCTCTGGTTCTCACGCACAGCACCCCTTGCTGGGGGTGCCCGGCCTGGCCGCCGGCCAAGTGGCGGCGCCGGGCGGCGCCGGCCACCGGAAGAGGAGGGGGCGGCTGCCCCCTCAACAAAACTACAGAAGGGGGCTTTGTCCCCTTCCAGCAAGGAAACCAGGGGGGCTGTTGCCCCCCTGCAACAGAGAGAGAGGGGGGTTTGCCCCCCTCTCTGGCCACGCACAGGGGCCCAGGTGGGCCCCTGGCTGCCCGCGACCGCCGGCAGGGCGCCGGCGGCGCCGAGGTCCAGGGTGGCTCCGGCCACCCCGAAGAGAAGAGGGGAAAGGGTGGAGTTGGGATTTGGGTTTCTTTGTGGTGGTGGTGGGTTTGGTGGTGATGGGAGGAGGAGAGGAGTTGGGTGGTTGAGGTAGTGGTATTTTGGTGGAGAAGAAGGTGATGGAGGTGGTTGATTTTGGGGATGATGAAGAAGAAGAGGAAGGTGGAGATGGTGTTTTGAAGAGGAGGGAGATGGAGATGGTGGAGGTTGTTGTTGGTGATGGAGGAGGAAGGGCTTGGCCGGAGTTTGGGGAAGTCCTCGCCGGCGATGGTGGCCGGAGGTGGCTGGTCGGGTGGTGGCCGGATGGAGGCGTCGGCCTCTCCAGGAGAAGAAGGAGGGGAAGTGAAATGAGAAGAAAAGGAAAGAAAAAGAAAAGAAAAAGAAAAAGAAAAGGAGAGAGAGTGGGTGATAGTGATAGGTGATGTGAGAGGAATTAATGAGAGAGGGGGGTGTGTGGTGTCACCCACGTGGGGAAATGGCTGGATCAGTGGAGGGAAAGAAAAGGAAAGAAAGAAAGAAAAGAATAGATTGAGTAGAAAATAATAATATTATAATATGGCCGCGAAATATCGACTGTTCCGGAAAAATTCCCAAAAATACCCGGAGGTAGAAAACGTCATCCTAAGGAATAATAAGAAATCGGTTTTCAGAAATAAAATCCCGTTTTCAAATTAAAAATCCGGAAGTCAACCGCCGATACCGGTCTACACCGGGTCGGCCTGATTTTGATAAATTCTGAAAAAATCCCAAAAAATATATTAAAGAATAAAATATAATTTTAAGAAGTAAAGTGAAAGCGGAATTCAGAAGTTCAATCCCGATAGTCCTGGAATCAACCAGCGATACTGGCCGATACCGACTCCGGTGGAATTTCCATAAATTCGTAAAATCCTTAGAAAAAGGTATTTAGATAGGAAATGTGATTTTGAGAAATAATGTCTAAAGACACTTTTAGTAATTCCAATTAGTTTGTAAATTAAAAATCCGGGAATCGGTCAGCGGCACTGGTCGACACCGGTTTTGAAGATTTACAACTAAATTCAGGAAAATTCCAGAAAATCGTAGAAAATCTAGAATATTGGAAAATGATGTTCAAAACTGAAATCGGTCAAATCGGATTAGTAGAAAGACCAAATCGAGTAATACCCTAGGATCGGGCCCTCGGTTCAGACTAAGGCTGACTCCGAGTCCACGAATCCAAATCCAAGACAAACGTTCATATGAATAATTCATAATACAAAACAAATACAAGAAGTAAATCAAAAATACGATCAGAAAATACGAATACGCAACTAAGTACGTATTCCGGGAACGGGGTGTTACACTCCATCCACCTTACAAAAAATTGCGTCCTCGCAATTTCGATAAGGGGTGAAATGAACACAAAAAGATAGGAATGAGGATTATGCCAATCAAGATATGAATAACTATGAGTTGTTTCCCCCAGATTGACTGAACAACTAACTCAGGACTAAAGCATCTCTGCACTTCTACCGTATATATATACATCCTCTGACGGTGCCATAATAATACTGATCTGATGTCTGCTTATAAAAGAACACAGCCAGAACTTCAAAGGACTAACCCATTCTGAACAATATAAAGTGAGCTGACTTGGTAAGATAATCAATAATACTTCGATCAGACTGTGAGCTAAAGCTAATGAAATCCATAGTGCTGAAGTCCATAATATAATATAAAACCCTGCATAGTAAGATGTTATCCTTTTGCAGTAGAATCACTGACGGGCTGCATACTGGGCTTTGTTAACTCTGAAAGACGTAGCCAAGAATATAAAATAACTGTGAAGAATTTGGAATACTGACTTATGAATGATAAACCGACTGCAGATGAAACAGGAAGAAGATATCTGAGCCCTGCAAGATTTGTAGAATGGATCATTGACAAGGCCATGGCGATAGCTCAGATATAGTGATGGAACTCTGTTCAGCAGATCCATAAAAGTGCGCTAGAAGAAATCCGAGGAATGGCTAGAGTGCCAAGCACTGAAGGGACTAGCCACGGATGAAACCAAGCCTAGATGAGGTCATCGCGTAACACAGCTCAGGTGTTAAACATTAGGGTGCCGCGAAGCTAACGCTCTACGAGGCTCGCATATGGCGTAGCTCACGTGGCGAAGCCAGCGCGTAACACAACGCTAAATGCTAAGCACCAGGGTGCAGCGAAACTCACACCTGGTTAGGTTCACGGATGACTAGAACACGACCCTCGCTTAGCGAGGCTAGCGGAACCTTTGGTCCACCAAATCAATAAAAACTGCCAGGAGTTATTGGCTCTGAGAATATGATCAAGAAATTATAATAACTGAGACGTGTCCCGAATACTGTCTTCTGAATAATAATCGGACGGCATATTAGCTCTGAGAAAACCCGAGTTCCATGATCATAGTCGAAGAAATCATGATCGCTATTAGAGTAATAGAAAATATCATAACTCTATCTGTCAGAAGTCCTGATTCTGAAATGTCGTTATATATACTGACACTTCTAATGAATTGATGCAATCTATCCGACTTACATAAGTGACGACTACTCTGCTTGATGTGCTAGTCTCCCATGATGTATCCAGAATATAAGAATATAATGCGGGGCCGAAGATCTGCCTAATATAAGATAATGTGATATACCAGAGTCGAGAAGCGCCAGAACATAATTAGAACGAACCACATCTGCCCGGCTGTTACCTCACTAGTCAACACATATCTTAAGTTGGCATAAAGATCACGAAAATCAGAATAAATCAGAATAACAAAAATAGAAGAGATAGGAGTCATGAAATAAGGAGAAAAATAGGACGGACTAGGATTAATGGTGATAGTGCAATGAGGAGGATATGATATAGAGAAGTTTACCAACTCCCGGACATGCTAAAAATGGGAATAATGGTTACGGTCAGTCCTTTCAGGGTTCCTCTGCAGATATTGAATGCCCTTCCTGTTCTCACTCCATCATATTGAGCATCCGGACTTCCCCTCCAGTCAGATCATATGTTTGCTTCCCTTCACCATGTGCCCTAACTCTTAGTCTCCTTTGTATACGACTCCATGCTGGATGCTGGGGATGAAGCGAGGTTATTCTGACAGTAGGTCCTAGATTCCCTCACGACGGTGATACTGGATGGGTTGATCTGATCGGTGTAATGTTCTCTGCTTCCTTGAACAGACAGTCACTTTTCAACTAATCTCTGAACCCGCGTACGACATAATCCGTAACCTTTCTGGTGGTTGTGTTGGAGGTGCCCGGCTTCAGACAATATCCGCACATCATATGTTGTGGGCAGGATTGGAGGGATGGCTTAGCTAGTAGGGCATCCAGAGGCCTATTTGGACCTTTACTTTCATCAATTAAGAGGGTCTCTTCACCAACTTCATCTGCAACTCATCCTAATCTTTCTCCTCTGGGTCCATTCCACTTCCCGGATGATGACTGAAGAACTTGAGAATACTCCTTGGGCTGCTTGGGGATAAGAACATCCTGCTCTTCATCTTCATTTCTCACTAAGATATTGCTTGCTCGGTTCTCCTTGTCGGCCACCATGTAAAACACCGACCGACTTTGCTTTAGGAATTTTGCAGTGTACTTATTTACAATCCAATCCCCCTACCGCAATTTGATAAATCATTTTTTTCATTTCTTCCTGGACTATTACAGAGAAGAATCTTCCTATAGAAATCCTTCGAGAACTAGTCCCAAGTGTTGGGCTTTCCCAGTCTCGCTGCTTCCGCCAACTACTACATCCAAGCTACATCTTCTAACTGAATCTTGATCATTTTCACCTAGTTCTCGTCAGGGACCCAAGTTGACTTAGAAGATCCATCAGGTTTACTGACCACTGCTATGCATCCAGGGCTTCTCCATGCTTGAAAAGATTGCCGGCTGTAATTTCCTAAAATCCAACATGTCGCCTGGCTTCTGTTCCCGGAGTGCAACCAATGATCCTTGGTGCGGGACCTTCGTCTGTACTTGATCGTGTCTCATCATATCTTGCAGAGATAGTCTTAAATCAAGATTTTCTCCATTAGGGTTACCCTAGGAAGAACCAGAACCGTTATGATTTCCCCATCTTTTCATGTCCGAGTTGGTCCAAGAATAACAAGAAATTGAAGTATGAAAGGATAGGAGAACTTCAGAATTCAAGGAAAAGATTATCAAGAGAGAATGGATAACTTTGTACTTGTAGTTGGATTGTATAACCAAGACTCATGCATTCCAGTTGCAAATTTCTTTACCATTAATTTGCCGTCTGGACGTACTGAGGAGGTGAGAGCCTAGGCTCTGATACCAACCTGTAACGCCCCGATCCAGGCGGATACGGAGACATTACTGCAACGTATATACGCAAGTCAGAAGTACCTTCACGTATATACGCTAAGCATCAGTACAGGCAAGAATCAGAGTACGGAAGCAAGTGGTGCATTATACATTCCAACACATGAGTACAATTACAAAGTTATCACCAGAGGTGATCCAATATTACATGAATATTACATCACTGACATGCGCAATTGCGAGATTACAAGCAGATGTACATGGATGAATAGTACAAAAGGGCACTCACGAGTTTACTAAAGGAAAACTCGAGAGGCACACAGGGGGCCTGGAAGAATAGAGCTCTGAACGGTCTGCTGGAGATCCACGCTACCGCTACGCCACTCTGATCAGCAACAGGGAGACTCCACGCACTTCAATCTCCATGACCTGGACATGAGAATCCAGGGGAGTCAGATGAAACTCCCCAGGCGAGTGGTGAAGCAAAAGCCAAGTGGCGAGCAAGGGTAAGCACATGTATAGTGATAAAACCAAATAAAGCCGAGGACGAGCAAATCTGATTGTATGGTTTCAGATCACGGCTCCATAAGACTAGTACGTCGAAGGAATAATCCAAACAAGGAAACCCTCATATATATACCCTTATCTTATGTCACCATAATCTAAGCACATACAACCAGACTGCACTCAGGACATGATAAGATAATAAGCAGGAGGCAGGTGGATACAAGGAATAGAGCAGGGCATGAGCAGTTAACATAATAATAATCATAAAACCGGAAATCCGAAGTAAAATCCGGGACAAGCAAATATGGTAAGGCATATCACAGATTCATAGCCGTTTAAGCTGCAGGCTTCAGTATGCGTCCCATTCCACATACCTCTACTTACAACTTAAAGAGCCGGTTATTATCTTGACACTTATTATTACTCGTCTTACCCTGATATCTAGCTATGTGAACTAGCGTCCCAGCACACATAGATCCATATCCGAGTAAAGCAAGGTTGTTATTGGAAACCAGCGGGGGTATCAACGAACTATGTTTACAGTGGGTCCCGTACATACCCGGGACCACGGCCCAGGATTGTTCCGTTGCTTGGTGACGGAACCTGCCGCAAGGCTAACAGGAGGGACTTATGTATGCCCTTATCATGATTCAGGAGGAGGGAGCCAGCACTCCCCTCGGTTGCCTGGAGGCCCACAGGTCAGACCGGAAGTTTTAGTTGCACAACATGCCTAATACCACTGTAAACACGAACACATATTGATAGCCGCATGTTTCCCCCGACCCGATGCAAGTTGTTCCTTTTATGATTTATTAGGTTAATTATCAATTTACGGGAATAACAAGAGCAGGACATGATCAGGAATTCAGGAGTTCAGGTCACTGTATATAATACAGGATAACAGGTCACTGATCATGATACAGGATATCAGGTCACTGTACATAGTACAGGATAACAAGACAGGGTTCCCGTAAATGTGATAATCACAGGTCAAGTATATCATGCTGGGTGTCAAGTGATAGCATGACAGGATGATGATATTAGACAGGTAACCAGTCATGTCAAGAGATTGATATAGTCCGGTGGCAAGCCATGTCATAACAAGGGGTCTTGCCAAGTAGTAGCATGTCAGGTGTCAGGTGATAGCAAGTCAGTTGTCAGGTGACATACATGTGTTAAATAGTAACATGCATAAATGGCAGGTATGAAGAAATGACATGGTGGTAGAATAGTAGCTGAGCACAAACAAGCGGAGCTGAGCAAGCTGGAAGTACAGACAACAAACAGTATTTAACACTGGAGCGTCTGGCGAGGTTACCGGGACGACTCGACTGAAGTACGAGCGGTAAATCCGGCAGCAACTCGCCTAGACGAATCTAGTGGTAAAGCGCTGAACGCTGATCATGATAACCAGGCGGAGCTGAACAAGCTGGAGGCACAGGCAGCGGACAGAGTTTAGACACTAATACGCTCTGCGAGGCTACCGGGGCACTCGGATTAAGATACGAGTGGAGAATCCGGCAGCAACTCGCCTAAACGAATTTAGTGAATAAAGCACTGAGTGCTAAGCATGCTCACCAGGCGGAGCTGAGAAACCTGACAATCCCAATCACGCCTCTTCCGAGACAGTGAGGGACCGGAGGCTGAACTGAGAGACCTGCCAGTCCCAATCACCTCTCTTTCGAGATAGTGAGTGACCGGAGGTTGAAGGGTCCGGAAGCCAAGTATGGTATGAGGCAGTACAATACATCACAGGCATGGTATATGTACAAGAAGGAAACTACCCTAGTACAAGCATTCGTCACAGAGCAATACATGTCCAGATGCTGGCACTCGGCCATATACAAATACAGGGACTCAGCCCAAAACATAATACATGAAATGGAATACATATCGACCCGACGAAGCGGGGAAACCCAAATGGAGGCGAGAGCGAGAACACTCGCCTAAATCACCGGAAAGCCGAAAAGTCTGGAATCCATGGAACTTGCGCACGCGCCATAATTATAATAATATATAAATATTTAGAGGAAGAAAGTGAAGAGGAGAGAGGAGATACAGGGAGACGCGGGTTTGACAGTGAGACGCGAGGGTCGCAGACGCGGGAGTCGCGTCGCAGGAATAACAGACGCCGGAAAGAGCAGACGCGGGGATCGCGTCGCGGAAAGTACCAGACGCGGGAATCACAGACGCGGGAGTCGCGCTGCGAAGATACCTCAAACGCGGGGTTGAGATCCGCGTTAGGAAATAATCAGAGAGGAGGAAAGGTGATTCCTTTGTTGTGCCCGACGAAGGGATGTTCGGCCCCAATCCAAAAGGAGGGTACCGGCCCTAGGTCTTGCCAACGGAGAAGCACAGGAAGAACACAGACGCGGATTTTAGCTCCGCGTCGTGTTGACACGAGAGAGATATAGACGCGGGCGTTGGCCCCATGCTGCGTCGATACATAAACGCGGAGGCCGCGTTACGGATAGCCTAGACGCGGGGGAGAGATCCGCGTCGGCAGGTCACAGAGAGAGACAGGGAGTTGAGGCGAGAGAGGGAAAGTCCCAGGAGAGAGAGAGAGAGAGAATGTCCAAAGGAGAGAGAGAGAATGTCCAAAGGGGAGAGAGAGGGAGAGAGAGGGACCCAGGAGAGAGAGAGAGAGAAGGAAAGTCCCAGGAGAGAGAAAGAGAGTGAGAGAGAGAGTGCAGGACAGGGGGGCTGTTGCCCCCCTCTGGTTCTCACGCACAGCACCCCTTGCTGGGGGTGCCCGGCCTGGCCGCCGGCCAAGTGGCGGCGCCGGGCGGCGCCGGCCACCGGAAGAGGAGGGGGCGGCTGCCCCCTCAACAAAACTACAGAAGGGGGCTTTGCCCCCTTCCAGCAAGGAAACCAGGGGGGCTGTTGCCCCCCTGCAACAGAGAGAGAGGGGGTTTGCCCCCCTCTCTGGCCACGCACAGGGGCCCAGGTGGGCCCCTGGCTGCCCGCGACCGCCGGCAGGGCGCCGGCGGCGCCGAGGTCCGGGGTGGCTCCGGCCACCCTGAAGAGAAGAGGGGAAAGGGTGGAGTTGGGATTTGGGTTTCTTTGTGGTGGTGGTGGGTTTGGTGGTGATGGGAGGAGGAGAGGAGTTGGGTGGTTGAGGTAGTGGTATTTTGGTGGAGAAGAAGGTGATGGAGGTGGTTGATTTTGGGGATGATGAAGAAGAAGAGGAAGGTGGAGATGGTGTTTTGAAGAGGAGGGAGATGGAGATGGTGGAGGTTGTTGTTGGTGATGGAGGAGGAAGGGCTTGGCCGGAGTTTGGGGAAGTCCTCGCCGGCGATGGTGGCCGGAGGTGGCTGGTCGGGTGGTGGCCGGATGGAGGCGTCGGCCTCTCCAGGAGAAGAAGGAGGGGAAGTGAAATGAGAAGAAAAGGAAAGAAAAAGAAAAGAAAAAGAAAAAGAAAAGGAGAGAGAGTGGGTGATAGTGATAGGTGATGTGAGAGGAATTAATGAGAGAGGGGGGTGTGTGGTGTCACCCACGTGGGGAAATGGCTGGATCAGTGGAGGGAAAGAAAAGGAAAGAAAGAAAGAAAAGAATAGATTGAGTAGAAAATAATAATATTATAATATGGCCGCGAAATATCGACTGTTCCGGAAAAATTCCCAAAAATACCCGGAGGTAGAAAACGTCATCCTAAGGAATAATACGAAATCGGTTTTCAGAAATAAAATCCCGTTTTCAAATTAAAAATCCGGAAGTCAACCGCCGATACCGGTCTACACCGGGTCGGCCTGATTTTGATAAATTCTGAAAAAATCCCAAAAATATATTAAAGAATAAAATATAATTTTAAGAAGTAAAGTGAAAGCGGAATTCAGAAGTTCAATCCCGATAGTCCTGGAATCAACCAGCGATACTGGCCGATACCGACTCCGGTGGAATTTCCATAAATTCGTAAAATCCTCAGAAAAAGGTATTTAGATAGGAAATGTGATTTTGAGAAATAATGTCTAAAGACACTTTTAGTAATTCCAATTAGTTTGTAAATTAAAAATCTGGGAATCGGTCAGCGGCACTGGTCGACACCGGTTTTGAAGATTTACAACTAAATTCAGGAAAATTCCAGAAAATCGTAGAAAATCTAGAATATTGGAAAATGATGTTCAAAACTGAAATCGGTCAAATCGGATTAGTAGAAAGACCAAATCGAGTAATACCCTAGGATCGGGCCCTCGGTTCAGACTAGGGCTGACTCCGAGTCCACGAATCCAAATCCAAGACAAAACGTTCATATGAATAATTCATAATACAAAACAAATACAAGAAGTAAATCAAAAATACGATCAGAAAATACGAATACGCAACTAAGTACGTATTCCGGGAACGGGGTGTTACACCGTGCGAAGCGGGAGCGTGTCCAAGCACATCCGATGCAAGTATAATGTCAGTCCAATGAGTTATAATAATGGCCAATAGGTATTCATATAACATGTTAATTTTAGAAAATCACTCGCATATCATATATCAACTTGCATAATGACACATTATGTATTAAAATGCAGGATAACAATTATTAGGCATGTAATGATGGTAACAAGACATGCACATATCAATATATTATGCAATAGACGTTAAAGTAGCAATCTCTAGGTACAAAATGATGATAGTAAAGCACTCACTTAAATTTATATCAAGCTCTAGAATAGAATTAGCAAGGCATGAAGCAACATAAGGAAAGTACTCACCTAAAATCACCCAAAAATGCCATAAAATCCCAGACACCATAAACACGTTCATACCACCAATCCATATATTAATATATATATATATATTAATTAATGTTAATTTATTTAGGGAGAGAATGAGAGAGTAGAGAGAGAGAAGAAAGAAAAGAATGAAAAAGAGAGATGTTGGAGAGAGAGATTTGTAGGAAAGTGAGAGAGAGAGAGGGAGTGGTGTTAGAAATGAAGGGGGTGTAAATAGGGAATGAAGGAGAGGGTAGATAGGTAACAAAAGAAATAGGGGTAAAAGAGGAAAAAGGAAAAGAAAGAAAGAAGAAAAGAAAGAAAAGAAGAAAGAAAGGAAAGAAAGAAGAGAGAAGAGAGAAGGGGGAATTTGGCCGGCGGCCTAGGCGCCGCCGCCGCCAGAGGGGCGGCCGGCGAGGAGGGGTGGCCGCCAGCGCCCCTGGGTAGAGGGGAGTTGTTGTAGGTTGTTATTGATGGTGAAGATGTTGGTGGTTGTTGGTGATGGTGGTGGTTGAAGGTGCTAAAGTTGTGGTGGTGTTGAAAGTTAGAGGAGGAGGAGGAGGAGATGGTGGTTGGGTGGTGAAAGGGTGGAATTGGTGGTGGATTGGTGGTGAATTAAAGGAGAAGAAGAAGATGGTAATTATGGGTTTTGAGAAAAATTGGAGAAGGTGAGATGGTGGTTGAGGGGTTGGAAGTGGAGGAGAGAAGAGAGGGACTTCGGAGAGGATATGCCCGAACCTAGGGCTGGCGGCAATGCTCCGGTGGTGAGGTTGGCGGCGGTCATGGGGAAGGGAGAGGAGTGGAGTTGATGGGAGAGAAGGAGAGGGAGATGGAAAATGAGAAAAAATAAGGAAAGAAAGAAAAGAAAGAAAAGAGGAGTGGGAGAGGGGATGGCTTGGTGGAGGTATGGGGGTGATTGTGTCGGCAGGGGATGGGGAGTACGGAAGTAGGTGGAGAAGAAAGAAATGGAAGAGAAAAAGAAAAGAAGAGAATAAATTAATATTATTTAATGTGAGTAAAAATTAACAGTTTCAGAAACGCTCCGAAAAATTTTCAAAAATAGAAAATATTATTTTAAGATTGTGGGCTGTCTAAAAATTACTGTAGACAAGTCATCAAAAAGCAGAATCTAAACTCTAGACGCAAGGCTAGTCATCGCCACCAGCGCAGCACCAAGACGCGAGGGTTGAAACCCGCGTCTTAACATCGCTGCAATGACCAAGACGCGGAGCATGAAAGCCGCGTCTCAACATTACTGCAGTACCAAGATGCAGAGTCCAAAGCCCGCGTCTCACGTGATGCTTGACGCAGAATTTGAAGCTCGCGTCTCTCAAGCATCACCTCAATGGCAAAACGCGAGGCCCAATGCCCGCATCTCGGTTATAAGTTCCCTCATTACTGGGTCAATTACTGCCCATGTAATGAGGGAGTTAACCCCCATTATGGAGCATTTTTAGGGGACTCTTTTACCCCCTGAAATCTCTACAAATAGCCCAGTTTGCTATAAAAGAGGGGTCAAAAAATCTTTGGTAGAGGAACTTCAGTTGTAAGCCGTAGAAAGACCAAGATCCCTAACTAAAAGAAAGAGAGAGTTCAACTCTTCTAACAACTTGCTGCGTACAAGTTTGTTTTTGCCTACAGTCTCTTTGTGATCCTTGTTGGACAAAAGCTGTGTTACTTCATCCACCATCCAAAGAGAGGATTCCCAAGAGGTCCTGACGTTCACCCATCAATAGAAAACAAGATTCACTTTCCGTCACCACTTTAAGAACCCGACATTAAACAAAGGGAAGATTTGAGCTTGAATATCTCCCCACTCTTGTAAAAGAATTATTGAGCCGTTGTAATTTTCTTTGCAATCAGATAAAGAATTTACACATTGGTCCCCAATTTTTTCCCCACTAAATAAGAGATGGCGACTCCGTTGGGGACTACTTTCTCCACCGGTGAGCAAGTCGTGGCACAAGGTGACGTCACCTACATGAGAAAAATGATCGAATCACTTATCGTCGAGTTCGACCAGACAAAGTATGAAGAGTTCCTCTCTTCCGGCTCTAAGAGCCCTAAGGCGTGGTAGTACCGCAAGGTCTCTTCGAGGACCTGCTTTCAATCTGAGATCCCTTCAGACGTGACTGGCAAGAAGAGTGCCATCGCTAACCACATTACACGTAACACCCGCGTCAACGTCTCCCACGAGACTCGTGAGGTTAGCGTTGCTGATATTCAGTCTGTTTATGCCCGTCCTCTTCCGCAGTTCCAGGTCACCAAGGGTTCCCAACAACCCGTACAGCATAATCACAACGCTGAACGTTGATAGAGACAACGCGCTCGTCAATCACAGGCGCAAGAAGCTGGAACAACCATCTGTCCAGCAGGTACAGAACGCGAGGCTCAAGCCTGCGTCTCTTCTAAGTTGCGCGAAGTCTGCGTATGGAGACCAAACGTGAAGCCCAACAAGCTTGCGTTTCTGAGATTTCACTTCCCAAACGCGACGTTTAGCAGCGGGAGGGCTATGCTTCTTCTCAGAGACACGAGACCCGGGTCTCTATAACCAGACACGGAATCGAGAAAGTCCACGTGTCTCAATCGTCGCTAACCAAACGTGACAATCAGTAACGTGAGGTCCGCATCTCTGCTCAGTAGAGACATGAGACCCACGTTTCAAAGTCAAAACACGAGAGCTGCGCCAGTTCTACACAACATGAGCTCCGCGTTTCTGAACCCTGCTTCTCAGATTCTCGACGTAAGGGTGACTCTCAGAAGATGAAAAGCCCTCGATAACCTGAGGCTAATATCTTTGATCCCTCTCTCATGGATCTAAGAGATTATTTGACAAAGAAAAGGACTGCTAATTAGATCACTCCATCTTGCTGCTGTGAACGGCTCATCACGGTAATGTTCTCTGAATGCCGCTGCAGCTCACATGCAAGCAAACACTCGATCAGCCAAGAGGTATCGCTCCCACAGAAGGAGAGCCTTCTCTGACGTGGAGTACCCTGAAGTCACTGCAAACATGACAAGCAGAAGTAGGGAAAAACAACCGGCAGTCAGCTCTAACGAGTCTGACACGGAACCAGAAGGAGTGTACTGGCATACTCGCACTCGGACTGGTACGGTCGCCCCGATCAACTACAGTGCTCTAGCTCGGGGCATTAAAGTAAGTGAATCACACTCCACCATTGCAAAATTGCAGGCCTCAAACTCTTCTATAGAGAAGGAAGCCTTTGCGTACATGACAACACTCTTGAGGAGACGACTAGGCACTTTGAACAACAAGCTCAGGTCCAGAGGGAACAATTCGATATGATTCGTGCTCAACAAGAATATATTGATTCCCTTAAGCAGATACTTGCACAATTGCTAAAGACAAAAGGAAGTCAACCGACAAAGGTTCTTCTAAGCAGTCTAAAGGCAAACAGAAAGAAGGAGAAAGCTCATCTTCCGTGCATATCATGGAGAAGGAGTAATTTAATTCCGAGTCGTCTAAATCCTCATCTAAAGAGGAAGGCAACCTAGAGAATGGGGGTATTCATTCTTAAATAATGAGTCAATTAGAGTAGCGTATAAAAGCCCTTACCAACCGGAAAGGCCTCCAAGAAGCAGGAGTGGTCCGGTCATATCCGACCGAGTGGGACCTTGTTCTGTACCCCCCTAAGTTCAAAGCTCTGACCTTACAGGTTTTCGACGGCAAATGGTCACTGAACCAACACATCTACTACTTTAAGTCTCAGACAAGAAATGTGGTAGATAATGATGCCATCTTGGCACATTTATTTATCGACACTCTAAAAGGGTTTGCCTTTGAATGGTTTACGAAACTCCCAGAAGGCTCCATTAAAAGTTAGACTGATTTGGAGAAGCTCTTCCTAACACGCTTCTTTGAAGATGACTCGGAGATTACAACGCTTACTCTCCGGGCCACGAAACAATGAAAGAGAGAGTCAGTCAAAATATTTATGGAGAGACTTCAGAATATGGTGCTCCGATATCCTAGCGGAATGACCCAGGTCACCCTGGTAGAAACATGTCACCATAATCTACAAACTTCACCCCTAACCCAAATCGGAGTTGCCGAAAGGCGCACCTGAAAACTGTTGGTCCAACAAGGTGACAGGCTGAAGAAATTATCGTCAGGGTTAGGGCAGAAGAAAACAAACACAGACCCAAAAAGTCGACAAGGCGTGCCCCAGAAATATCTTTTCAATCAAAAAGAAAAGATACATTGGCGACAGAGACAAAATCCCCCGTCAAACCTCAGCTGGCCAGGGGAGGTAGTTCTTCAAGTCAGCCACGTTTCAACAAGCAGTATTCCTTCAAAGACGAGCATATCGATTCATTGTTCAAGTTACTCAACAAGAGCAACAGATTGAAGCTTCCTGAAGCTAGACATCCTGAAGAAGTCAGCAAGTCTGATAATCCTAACTACTGCTTGTATCATAAGATGCTAGGGTATCCCACCAAGAGCTGTTATGTCTTCAAAGATATTCTTCAAGCTCTGATCGATGCAGAAGTGCTAAAGCTCCGTCTAGAATAGAAGAAAGTGACGGGTAATATGACATCATTTCTTCAATTTGGAAAACAGTCTCCAGCACCGTCCAGAGTGGTTCCCATCCCGAATGGGGAACTAAGATGATCAATATGGATCCACATCATCAGCAGGAAAAAGGTCCTATACATATCCCGACACCTCAGGGAGAAATTATGTGGGTTCATCCCGACCTTATGGATGCCAAAAGTAGATTACTGTTACCAACAAAAAGTCCAAAGGCAAGGCGAAAGCTTCATCCTGTAATGTGATGTGCGCTTCTTCTCGGAAGCAGAAGGCGATGTTCCAACCGATTCGGAAGAGGAAACAATCGTCCTTGCCGCAGAGCTTAATAAACCGCTCGTGGCAGAAACCCATTCGGGTCAGTCATATTTAAAGAAATATAACGAAATGGTGGTAAGCCCTCCCAAACCTACTACAGAGTCAACTAAGCCCTCCGCAAAGCAACCTGTGGAGAAGCAGAAAGAGCTTCATTTTTCCAAGGCTCTCTCAAAGAACGTGAAAGGATCTCCAACACCTTACCGTTTTGACATCTTGGCTTAACTGGCCAATATCCCAGCCAGGATCACCCTCTACGAGCTCCTGAGACTATCAAAGTCAATAAGAGAAGCTCTGAGGGAAGCCCTAGCTGATGCTGAGGTCTTCATGGCCCAGATCCTGGCTAAACCACAGGAGAAAGATATAGAGGACTGCCTCCATGCCTCCCAAAATGCTCTCTGCATCACCTTCACACCAGATGACATGCAGGTTAAGGGGAAACATGATCGGCCCCTGTAGTTCATAAGGTACATTAGATCATCTGAAGTGAGCCGCATTCAGGTAGGTTCAGGATCCGCATTGAGCATCATGCCTCGTCGGGTCATGCATCACTTAGGGATCCCCACCCACCGATTGAGCGCCACACAAACTACCATCTATGGTTTCAATGCTAATGATACGCGCCCAATGGGGAAGATCAAGCTCAAATGTCAGATCGGAGACCTAAGATCTGAAGTGACGTGCTATGTGATCGACGCCAGCATTTCGTACAATTTGCTACTCAGACGACCGTGGATTCATCATAATTCCATCAAGTCATGAAGTACATCGACAGAAGTGGGAAAGTCCGAACATTGATTGCCGAAACGCACCCATTCAAGGGGGTAGAGAATTATTTCGCAGACTCCCTCCTGTACCAAGAATCTTTGGAGATGAACGAGAACCCACAGCCAGAGGAACCAGACTCTGGTAATAAAGTTGACACTAAGCCAGAGGCGGAAGAAGAGTGCATGTGAGAATTAAATCCACTTGTAACGAGCATTAATAAGCTCGGTGTTAATAACACCACTGAAGATATAGGCGAGTGGTATATTAATGAAGAGTTGAATTTGGCTTACTTTTCTATGTTTGCTTCTGATTCAGTGCCATCAGACACTAGTGCCGAGGTGGATAATGACCCATGGTCGGTAATAGATGCTCTGACATCATTGCATGTACCAATGAAGTCATCCCTCAAAACGTACCAAGATGTCGGTGATGTGCAAGAATCAGTATTCATGGTGCGAGCATGACACAAAGGCCAAAAATCAATTCTTTTTGGAAGAATTAAGTCCGAATTGATATCTCGCGAAGACTCAGAAAGCGAGAACGAATCTCCTCAGTTATCTTATTATAAGCCAAACATACTCAGAATGATGGAGATGATGGCGTATGATCTAATAAATGGTCGTGGTTTGAACTTTGGCAAAGGAAGAAGAACACTACCTCGATCTTTCGTTCCGAAAGGGAAGACTCTTGACTATTACCATCGAACTTGCAGGGGTTTAGGCTATGTGTCAACTCCAATTCCATCAGTCTCTGAGTCCGAAGTGTCATTATACCATGATTACTCATCTGGCACGTCATCGTGGGGGTCGGACGTCAGTATCGGCAACCTCTTCGGAGAACTTTCAGTAAACATGGTTGCAACAAGCCACCTGGAAGACGAAGATGAAGAAATGATCTAGTCTGATACAGATCTTTGGATCAAATACCTAAATACTCTCTGGGATATTCACTTTAACAACGAGAACCACCCACAGAAGATAAGATCACCCAGATTAATCTGGGAGATGAGGCTAATCCTAAGCCCATCTTTATAAGCGAAAGCCTATCACCCTCTGAGAAAGATGACTTAATATCTCTTGTGCGAGAGTATATAGATGTTTTCATTTGGAATTATGAGGACGTGCCTGGGCTTAATCCTCGAATGGCTATGCATTGCCTTAACATTAATTCAAACGTGAGGCCAGTCAAATAGCAGCAACGACGATTCCGTCCAGGAATAATGGAAGCAATCCATTCGGAAGTCAAAAGCTTATAGACTCTGGCTTCATTAGGGAGGAGCAACACCCTGATTGGGTAGCCAATATCGCCACCGTTACCAAGAAAAATGGGAAGAATCGAATTTGCATCCATTTTCGTGATCTAAATAAAGCCTGTCCCAAAGACGAATTCCCTCTACGAATCACGGATATCATGATTGACAATACATGCGGGTTTGAACGAATGTCCTTCATGGATGAATTCTCAGGGTATAATCAAATCAAAATGTACCCTGATGATGAAAAGTATACTCTTTCAGTACACCACTGGGGATATATTTCTATACTGTCATGCCCTTCGGACTGAAGAACGCGGGGGCAACATATCAGAAAGCTATAAATGCAATTTTTCATGAACACATGCGTAAAACAGTGGAATGTTACGTTGATGATATTACAGTAAAAAGTCGCACCAAGGGCGACCACATAGCCAATCTGAAGACAGTTTTTGAAATCATGCAGGCACATCAGTTGAAGATGAACCCATCAAATCTTTCCTGGGGGTAGCCAGTGGTAAATTCCTAGGGTTTATGGCGACATCCAAAGGAATTCACCTAGACCCAGAAAAAGTCCGTGCCGTCCGAGAGATGCAACCTCCAAGGAATCTCAGGGAGCTTAGAGGATTGCAAGGGCGACTAGCATACACCCGAAGGTTTATCTCAAATCTCTCCGGAAGATGCCAACCCTTTACCAAATTAATGAAAAAGGGCATCTCATTTATCTAGGATGATGCTTGCCAAAAAGCGTTTGAGGAAATTAAGCAGTACCTTACGCAACCACCTGTTCTTACAACTCCGGTGTCAGGAAAACCTTTCCTAATATACGTTCGAGCGATGGATCATTCTTTAGAAGCTTTGCTAGTCTAGAATGATGATCAGGGACATGAGCAGGCAATCTAGTATCTAAGCAGAATCATGATCGGAGTCGAACATCGGTATAACCTGATCGAAAAGGAATGTTTGGCGTTGGTATTCGCCATCCAGAAAATGCGACAATACTTGGTGGGCCAAACTATAAATGTTATATCAAAAGTTAACCCTTTGAGGTTGCTCATGACGAAGCCATTATCACTAAATGATCGATTAGTAAAATGGGCCATACTGCTCTCCTAATATGAGATGCGCTTTCTACCATAAAAAGTCGTGAAGGGACAAGCGGTGGTAGATTTCGTGACTGAACATCCAGATCCGAGAGCGACCGAACTTTACGAGGATCTCCCACACGAAGTCGCTGAAGTTTGTCTGACCCAAATATCTTTTGAAAGACAAGTGTGGCAACTTTTCTTCGACGGTGCATCGAGAATAGGTCCGCAAGGGCATGTCGTAGCAGGAGTGGGGGTAGTACTGGTCTCCCCACAGAACTACGTAATCCCTCGTGCATTCTCATTAATCGAGCCACGTTCCAACAATGTAGCAGAATCCAATGCCCTCTTGATTAGAATACAAGTCGCCGATGAGATTGGCGTTAAAAATCTCGAAGCATACGGTGACTCTCAACTCATCGTTAACTAAGTTCGAGGAGAGTACGAAGTCAAGTTTGAAGACTTACTACCCTATTTCAATGCAACTATTTCTATGGCCGAAAAGTTTGAAAACTTTTACATCAACTATGTACCACGCCAACAAAATGCGCATGCAGATGCACTGACATCTCTCACTGCCTCCTTAGCCCTTCCAGCTGGAGTAGTAGAGAAAATACTTGTCTACAGCCACGACTTGTATTCTCCAAGAATCGCTTTTGAAGATTACCAAAAACCGACAGGAGACTGTCAAGCCAAAGAAGCTTTAGAGACTTCAACAAGTCTAGAACTCAGGGATTGGCGATTCCCGTACATCGACTATGCATTGTATGATATCATTCCTGATGATCCCAAAGAGGCGTCTGTCATTAGAAGGAAAGCCCCCAAATTCTACTATAATGCGATCACGCGAACACCGTATCGTCGATCGCATGATGGGATCCTCCTCCACTGTCTGTCATAAAAGGAGGCACAAGAAGTACTCAAAGAAGCGCATGATGGAATGTGTGAAGCTCATCAGCCCGATCCGAAACTCGGAGATCGACTCCGAAGACTGGGATATTACTGGCCTAAGATGATCCTTGACGCCATCTCTTACGCTAAATGATGTCACGCCTGTCAGGTCCATGGTGACTTCATCCATCAAGCACCAGGATATCTTCGCTCTACAACCTCAACCTGGCCATTTGAGATGTGGGGGAATAGACGCGGTTGGCCCCATCAACCCACCTTCATGCAAAGGATATCGGTTCATCTTAGCTATAACTGATTACTTCTCTAAATGGGCTGAAGCTATTCCCTTGAGGGAGGTAAAGGCATCCGACATGATCAAATTTGTTAAACATCACGTCATTTACAGCTTTGATGTGCCATGACGGGTCGTTCATGACAATGGGTCCCAGTTCGTCAGCTAAGCTTTTCAAAGGTTTTGCAATAAGTTCAGAATCCAAAATGTGTCATCATTGACATACTACCTAGCCGCTAATGGCCTTGCAGAAGCTTTCAACAAGACTATTAGAAAGCTTCTCAAGAAATTCGTTTCGAAAAGCCAACGTGACTGGGACGACAAGTTAGGTGAATGCTTATAGGCCTATCGCACGACGGTTCGAACCCCGACGAAGGTTACACCTTTCTCCTTGGTATATGGGTGTGAAGCTGTACTCCCATTAGAAATCTAAATCCCATCTCTACGTGTCGCCTTAACATCAGAGATGATAAATGAGGAGAAGTATCGACTACGACTCTAAGAGCTGGAGGCTTTGGACGATAAACGCCTGCAAGTTCAACAGCAAATCGAGCTCTATCAAGCTCGAATTACCAGAGCCTTCAACAAGAAAGTCATGGAGCGAACTTTCAAGAAAGACGACCTTGTCCTACCTATTGGAAGACCTATGGTGATGACGCATAAGACCAAAGGAAGATTCCAGCCCAAATGGGAAGGACCATTTGTAGTAGAGTCGGTCTACTCAAATGGAGCATATCGCCTCATAACCCTAGACGGTGATACGCTCATGATGCCAATCAACGGGCAAATTCTTGAAGAAATACTATCCTTGATGCATGCTTCTTCTGATCAGGTTAATACTACACCTCTAATCGAAACTCTAGATCTAAGATGAACGCTAAAGAAAAGCTTTCTTCCTATATTGGATCACATCATGGTCAATCAGCTTCAAGATAATCAAGCACTAATTACATCATGATGCATGATGTAAAATTTAAAGAAGAAACAAAATGCAAAACTTCAGTTTTAGTTTAGTTACTCTCTACTGACATCCGACGCCCCCGACGGCTAAGGATAGAGGAAAATGTTAGCTTTTAAAGTCCAACATAAGTCTTCGATAACTCATCATGCTGAGGGGAATAGCATGGCTAGCCCAACTAAAATGGTAGTTGGTAAAGGCACACCGAATCCGTTAATAGCAGAGGATTTGCTAAAAATCCTAAGAGACTTGGTCCTATCCTCTCCTCCAAAATCTCCTACCAATTCTCACCTATAGAATGGTAGGGCCATAAAAATACCTGTGTTCATCTCCCTAATGAAATGAACTAGGATCAGTCAAGTTAATATCAAACCTCTGACAAACTAGATTTTCCAATCCCCAGTGGGATCAGTCAACTTAATATTAAACCTCTGACAAACCAGATTTTTCAATCCCCAGTGGGATCAGTCACAGTCAAGTTAATATTAAATCTCTGATAAACCAGATTTTCCAATCTCTAGTGGGATCAGTCAAGTTAAATCTCTGACAAACTAGATTTTTCAATCCCCAGTGGGTCCAGTCAAGTTAATATTAAACCTCTGACAAACGAGATTTTCCAATCCCCAGTGGGATCAGTCAAGTTAATATTAAACCTCTGACAAATTAGATTTTTCAATCCCCAGTTGGATCAGTCAAGTTAATATTAAACATCTGACAGTGGGTCCAGTCAAGTTAATATTAAATATCTGATAACAAAACTCATTAGATTTCCTCGCTGTTATGTTAATACTACACCTCTAATGGCAAATTTCCCATGTCACCAGGAAATCAATGATTGTCACGTTGATATTACACTTCTGACAATTCATTTTATTTTCCACCAGAGTCCCCTACCAATTCCCTTCCATGGAGTGGTAGGTCCACAGATTCAATCATTGTTAAGTTTAATACTACACCTCTAACAATGAAAAATTTCAGTACTCCCCAGCGAGTACAAACTTCACTTGTCTCTCCTCCACATGGAGTCACAAGTCACCAATTCTTGTCAAGTTAACATTACACCTCTGACATTCCAAACTTCACTTATCAATTCTCATCAATAAAATGACAAGTCCTCAAAATTACTCATATCACAAACCAATTCTGTCAAGTTAATATTACACATCTAACAATTTACTGTTAAGTTTAACACTACACCTCTAACAGTGATTAAGTTGCTGTCAAGTTCAATACTAAACCTCTGACAGTCACTTTTCTTCAGGCTTCCATATCGAAGCCGAGATGAGTGATGCTAAGTTTAACATCATACCTCTAGCGTTCAGTTCATTGCTAAGTTCAACAATACACCTATGACAATGGCTTTCCCTCGAACTTCCCTATCGAAGTCATATGACCAATGCCAAGTTCAAAATTACACCTCTAGCATTACCTTTACTGTCAAGTTTAACATTACACCTATGACAGTGATGTTTTTAATCTTCTAAATGAAATTGAAATTCCCGTTGAGTCAAGTTAATATCACATCTCTGACCCACATTCCTGTCAAGTTAATATCACACCTCTGATAGTAATCTTGAATTCCCGAAATGAAATTTTCCTAACTTTGAATTGTTAAGTTGATTATCGCATTTCTAGCAAGTCATGAGTCCCTACTTCTATGTGCCTGATTTTTAAAAAAAAAGAAATTCAAGACATATAAGAAGACAAGAAAAAGTGTTACTTTTATTAATATTCAAACATATGAAAGTGATACAAGACGCTCTCTTGTACAATAAGATTAAGTTTTACAATAAAGGAGTACAAAGAAGTCCCTCTCTCTCAGTGAAAGGTTGCACTCGCTCCTCACGATATCTACGCCACTCAAAGTACAAGATGTTTGGAAGAGCGCCGAAGAAAAGTTCTTCTCTTCTACTGAATCATGTCACAGTTAATCAGCGTTGAGACGATCGGATGCTGGTCACATCATGATGCATTATGTAAACATTAAAGAAGCTCACCGCTCACCGAGAATAATGGTGTTTCTCGCGGTCAAAATGTAGAAGTACATTCTGATTCCACCCGACCAACTAGTGTGGGCTATAATCTTTCGTTGATGAACATCTCCACCACCAGAAAGTCATCTAATGAGTATGGAATTTTCGTCGATGTCACTTCTGGGGGTAAGATTGGTGAAGGGATAATCCGAGACCTTACATGTGACATCCTCTTTCCCGTGACCCGCAAGAGGACCATACCCACCACCATACCCACTGTGATCATGATAAACCCGGGGCAGTGCTGGTGCGTCATGTCCAATAAGGCCTTGACGGAAATCTCAAGAGCTCGAACAAGCTGGATGGTCAAAATATTCTCCCAAGAGCCTAGCAAAAACACAAAAGACTGACTGAAGTTGTCAGAACCTGCAAGAAGCAGAAAACAAAAAAAATTAAAATTAAAATTCTATTAAGGCAGGAACAAAAAAGCTGAAGGGCAGACGCGATTGAAGTTGTGAACTTCAGACGCGGAGTTGACCAGTGCAGATCTGAACGCGGTCTGGTGTTAGACCTGCGTCCAAGATATAAGACGCGAGGTAACCCAGACACAGAGTTCGCCACACCCGCGTTTGAGATACAGGGGTTGCCACATCCAAGTCCAGAGGTCTCAAAAGAGATAGAATTCTCTAAGTTAAGAATCTCAAACGCGAGCTTCATGTACAAAGCTCGCGTTTCAAGATCCAAGCACAGAGTTTATCACACTTGCATTCAAAGGATTTGTGACTTTCAGCTCGCGCTTCATCAAGAAGCCTGAAAGACGCGACTTTCGAACACGGATGCATCAATCAAACTTCAAGAAAAGATCAAGAGATCGAGTTTCTTCAATGGACAGGAAGACAGAAACTTAGAATGACTGGGTATTTCATGGCGAGAACTGGTTTCTACCCGGAGAAGAGTTCTCTAGAAGTTGAACTTTATGCATCAAGGCGCGGCCGCAAAGAGCACTTAAAGTGATGTTTTTTGATCTTGAAATCACTTGACAGTGGTAAGCTTTGGAGAAGATTAAAAGAAAGCATGGAAGCTTTAAGTTTTTGCTATTCATTGGAACACATCCCCTTGAAGGGAGATAGACAAATCAAGACGAAGACCCTCAGAGCGCATGCTCTCAAAGAGAAATAGTCTAAATAATGGGATGTTAAGGGGGCGAGGCCTATTTATAGGCAAGCTATAAGGCTTGCAATTAATGGCACAAAAATCAAAGCCATCAACCTTAATTCCCGCACGAACATCAAGTCCAATAAGGAGCTGACGCGTGAATTGCCGCTTCAGGAAACATCAAAGGACACAAGTCCCCAATCATCAACGCTGACTAGGCATTAAAAGATCCAGTAAAGATCTTTAAGATGGGCTGCATGTAACGCTTAGGAAGTGGCGTAATGCGCAGACTCAAAGGTCATGTCCACAAGTCCGCGACCTTTCATAAACCAAGGGTTGCGTTCCTTTCATTTCTACTAAACAGTCCATAACCGCATCTCCTGAAGTGGTCCAGAGCTGTGTCTCCTCAGCGAGTGGTGTCCACCTTCCACAACTATTCAGGGATTGCGTCTTGAGTTCATACCCATCGCAAGACTTGAAGGCTGCGTCCTGAACGTAAAGGTCGTACCTCTTTTATCAAGAACGCAAGTTCGCGCTTCAAGGTTGTGCTTTAGACTATCAAAAAATTACTACGGACAAAGCCTCAGATGCGAACCTCCTAGACGCAGAGGTCGCGTTCTAATGCAAGATACAGAGGTCGCGTTCTAATGCCAGACGCGGAGGTCGCGTTCTAATGCCAGACGCGGATCCCAAGTTTCAGCCTCTGACGCGGAGGTCGCCAGACGCAGACCTCACATTCCAATATCAGACGTGGAGGTTGCCAGACGCGGATCTCGCGTCCTTTGTCAGACGAAGACCTCAGCCAGCTCCGCATCTCAACTCAAATGCAAGCCTGAGCAGCTCTGCATTCCAACACAGACGCGAGCCTGTGAGCTCCACGTCTCAAAATCAGAGTAAAATCCGCGTCCAGCGCGAGACCTGCATTTCTGCTATAACTGACAGCCACGAACTTGATCAGTTACACCCCATTTTCTCTCCACATAATAGGAAATAACTTCCCATTATGGAGAGATTTAAGGAGTTGGTTACACCCCCTCTCATTATGTAGAGATTTAAGGGGTTGGTTATACCCCAATTCCTCTATAAATAGCTATGAATAGCTGGAGAAGAGAAGAAACCCCGGGGGGAGGGGACCTCTTCTAAAAGAGGCGCTGAAAGGGGACCTCTAAAAAAAAAAGGGGCTGAGGAGGAAGTCCTGATGGAGGAATCTAAGAAGCCATGGGCAGAGGAGGAGAGCTACCTCAGCAGAGTTCGGTCTTGAAGCTCTTGTAGCCTGAGAAGAGTTCATATCTTTCTGTTAACTTGTTGAGTTCAAGTTCTTTAAATCTCTTTGAGATTCTATTACTGATAAGAGCTGTGCTACTCCACCAATAGATCCAAAGAGAGGATTCCCAAGAGATCCTGACGTTCGGTCAGTTAGCAGAGAACAAGACTCACTCTCCACCGCCACGTGAAGAACCCAGCACTAAACAAAGGGGAGATTCAATTGTAAACATCTTCCCTCCCTTGTAGTCGGAGTATTAATCTGTTGTAATTTTTCATTTGATTCAAGAAAATTTTACGAGGATCTTTCTCCCACCAAACAAGAGATGGCGACTCCGCTGGGGAAAATGATCTTTCTCTCAACCAATGAGAAAGTGGTGGCGCAAGCTGTCGTCAAGATGCTTGGATTCACAGTCGAATCGCTTGTGATCGAATTCGATTAAGAGAAGTTGAACTCCCCCAAAGCTTCGGGTGTCTCCAGTAAAGATAACGTGGTCAGCCCCAACATCTTTTCAGAGACCCGTGCCATGACCCATGGTTAAGATGGCAATAGAGACCAATCTCCCCTCCATCCTTTTATCAAGGCACTTCCAGTTCCGGATGCCGGGGGTTCTCAACAACCTCAGCGACTCAATCGGAATGCAGAGAGACTGTGAAGGCGTTGCATTCATCGTCAGTAGACAAGAGTGGTTGTAACAACATATGTGGCCCGCATCAATGTCTCCTACGAGACCCGAGAGGCCAATAATGATGAAGGCAAATCTCGTCGCAAAACTCCTCCTAAGGCTCAGGGAACTCAATTTGTAGGGGGTTCGCATCAACTCCTGTGAGCCAAACGGATTGCTGATCGTCGACAAAGACGTCAAGTTCACCATCAGCAAACAGAGCTTGCTTTCACCCCCACGTTTCGGTACCAAACGCGAAGTTCTCTTTCAGCCCCACATTTCTGCAACAAAATGCGATGCTCGCGTTCATGAGCTGCGTGTTTCGGTGCCAAATGTAAAGTTCACATCCAGCCTCAAGCTGTACCAAAACGCGAGAACGTGTGACCCACGTTCAGCTTAAGGCCGCGCCAGGACATGACCTTAGCGTGCGAGAGTCGCTGACAGTGTTAAAGGATGACCTTCGCGTTTCTATTCAAAAGCGCAAGAACGCATTTAGCAGGAGGCTACGCCAGAATGAGATCATCGCATTTCACTTCAGAAACGTAAGGTTTGCATTCAACCCCAAGAGGCCATATTCAAATATGAATTGAGAAGCTCTCATCCCATGGATTCGAGTGTCATTGCGAGCAGTTCATCTCGGCGTGCTCTTTGATTGTCACTGTAACTTTCAGATGATCGAGCTGTCAGTTTTTAGCCTGTAAGGCTTCAAACTCAAACTCCTCCAAGAGATGCAGACCTCACGTTCCAATGTCAGACGTGGAGGTCGCTAGACGCGGACCTCGCGTCCTTTCTCAATCAAATATGGAAGTCGTCAGACGCAGACTTCGCGTTCCAATGTCAGACGCGGAGGTCACCAGACGCAGATCTCGCATCCTTTCTCAGTCAAACATGGAAGTCGCTAGACGCGGACCTCACGTCCTTTCTCAGACGCTGAAACAGGAGCCTGAGTAGAAGGTTTGCTAAAAACCTTGAGGGACTTGGTCCCATCCTCTCCTCCAAAATCTCTTACCAATTCTCATCCACAGAATGGTAGGGCCACAAAAATACTTGTGTTCATCTCCCTAATAAAATGAACTGGGATTTATCATGTTAACATTAAACCTCTGACAAACCAGATTTTTCATTCCCTAGTGGATTCTGTCAAATTAATATTAAACCTCTGACAATGAAACTCATTAAAAATCCTCGATGTTATATTGATACTACACTTCTAACAGCGAATTTTACACACCTCTAGAAGATCAATTGTAACACCCCGTTCCTAGAATACGTATGTAGATACGTATTCTGATTTTTCTAACATATTTCTTTGATTTATCTTGTATTTGTATTTGTTTTATGATTATTAGTGTGATTGTTTTGTATTGGATTTGGATTCGTGGACTCGGAGTCAGCCCTAGTCTGAACCGGGGGCCCGAACCTAGTGCATCGCTCGAGTTGGCATTTCTGATAATTCGATTTGACCGATTTTAGTTTTAGACATCATTTTCCAATATTTTACATTTTTCATGATTTTCTGAAATTTTTCTGAGTTATTTGCAAAATCTCCAAAACCGGTGCGATCGGCATTGCTGACTGATTCCCGGGTTTTTAATTTTCAAAT
The DNA here is from genome assembly GCA_038442645.1 of Agave tequilana. NCBI lineage: Eukaryota > Viridiplantae > Streptophyta > Magnoliopsida > Asparagales > Asparagaceae > Agave > Agave tequilana. Next base: position 164,182 of record JAVJIF010005674.1, read on the forward strand.
GGGCTTGAATTTTCAAAAACGGCTTTTACGTTACTTCTTAGAATTTCATTTTTTATCTAAATTCATTTTTTGAGATTTTCAGAATTTATCGAAAATCCACCGGTTTTGGTGTCGACCTGTACTGCCGGAAGATTCCAGGATTTTTAATTTGAAATATACATTGAATTTCTCGAATCCGATTTCACCTAGCATCTTAAAATATTATTTTCTATTTTTGAGAATTTTTCAGAGCGATTCTGTAATAGTCAAATTTTTACCCTATTTTAATAATATTATTCTTTCATTTTCTTCTCCATTTCTTTTCACTTTCCCTTTTCAAAGTCAACCCTGACACAGCCATCACTCCTCTCCCATCACATCACATGTCAAATCCCATCACCAATCCCATCAAATTTTTTTCCTTTAAATAACTATCTTCCCCTCCTCTTTTTAATCATTCCTTTTCTTTTTCTTTTTCCTTTTTCTGTTTCTTTTTCTTCTTTTCTTTCTCCCTTCCACTGGCGCCCACGACTGCCCATCTCCTCCCTCCTTCGGAACCCGGTGGGGGCCAAGCGCCGCCGGCGGCGGGGCGCGGCCAGGAGGCTGGCCCCTGTGCGCGGCGTGGAGGGGCAGCAGCCCCCTCCCATTCTCTTTTCTCCTCCCTCTCTCTTTCTCCCTCCCTCTCTCTGTTAGCCACGCCGGCGGCTAGGACCGCCGCCGGCGGCCACTGGCCGGAGAGGGGACCAATTTCCCCTCTCCTTTCTCTCTTTCTCAGATCTCTCTCTTCCCCTCTCTTTCCTATCTCCCTCTCACTCTCCTCCCCCTCTCTATTGGGGTGGTTGGCGGCCACCCCCAGGCCTGCGCTGGCCATGGCGGCCGGCGCTGCCTCCGGCGACCTCCCCTGGCCGCGCAAGCGGCCAGGTTGGGGAAGGCCACGGCCTGGCTGAGCCAGGCCGTGAGTTGAGGGAAGGGGGCGGCAGCCCCCCTGTCCTCTCCTCTCTCTCTCTCACTCTCACTCTCATTCTCTCTCTCATCTCTCTAACTGCAGTCTCTCTCTTTCCAGATTTTCTCTCTCCTCCTCTCTCTTTCTCTCTCATCTCTTTCTCTCTCTAGATGTCCCCTCTCTATCTCTCTCTAGGCTTTCTCTCTAGTCTCTCTCTAACCCCTCTCTAGACTATCTCTAAAATCACACTTTCTCTCTAGGTTTTCTCTCTCTAAAAATCTTACTTTCTCTCTCTAGGTTTTCTCTCTAAAAATCTCACTTTCTCTCTCTAGATTTTCTCTCTCTAGAAATCCCTCTTTCTCTCTCTACATTTTCTCTCTAGAAATCCCTCTTTCTCTCTCTAGACTTTCTCTCTCTAAACCTCACTTCTCTCTCTAACTCTTTCTTTCTCTTCTCTCTCCTCTTCTCTTTCTAAAAATAATAATAAATATATTTTAATATATGGATTGGTCTTGTGCAAAGATTTCTGGTGTTTCGAGATTTCTCGCGGTTTTCCGGTATTGATGCGAGTACATTTATTTTTAACATGCATCTATTTTATCATTATGCGAGTACAGTCCTTTTGATATTCCATGTTCCATGTCTAACAACTGTTATCCTGCTTTTATACATGATATGGGAGTTGATATGTATAACACCGACACTGATATGTTACACCAATGTTTGCCATGCTATACTTAACACTTGATACCATGCTATATTTGACATATGATACCTGACACCGATATTTGCCTTACTATATTTGACCCATGATATATGATACCGGTACTTGCCATGCTATATTGATACGCTTTCATGTGGTACAAATACCTGGACCTGACATCATGACTCTTGACCGGACACTACCACCCCTGATACCTGATTATATGACATATTCATGACTATCACTATTACGGGGACTTGGCATGACTATTATATTATTACCAGATATTTGGTACTCCTGAACTCCTGTACTCCTGTATACTTGACCCCCTGAAATAGGGAGGCTCCTGATATTACTCCTGATACTATACTCCTGTTGATCCCCGTAATAGGATAATCATGAATATGGGATTACTGTGAATACTCTGTGGACATTATCACCGGCCAAATTATAATAATTAGATAACTTACACCGGGATGGGAGAAACTGATGAGTACCGATATAGTCTCCATGTTTATGATGGTCTTATAGTGTCGCGCGGCCATATACTTGGATTCGACCTGGAGGCCACCAGGCGTTTCCGTGAGGTGTACTGGCCCCCTATTCCCTTGCCTGCCGGGTGTACTATAAGCCCCTGGGCCTATTTCTGTGGGAGCGGTGACATCCTATTCCTGTTCGGGCGTACAATAAGTCCCGGTACCTAGCAGTACGTTCTGGCTCAGCACCGGATACTCCTTGACCATTGTCCCGGGCATGTACGGGACCCATTCTAAGCATGGTTCGTCGATCTCCATCAGTTTCCAATAACTTACTCCTCGGTCTGTATGCTGAGGTATGTGGGATGAGATACATACCGATGTATACAAATCAGATGAATCTTAATAATTAATAATTACATGCTCCTGATATATGACTAGCTGTACTCTTGGTTAATATTGCTCACCACTTAGACATGTGTTATCTTGTAGGATTACTTAATTGCTTCCATACTGTTTCATTATCATATTGTGTAGGTAAAGTCAGATTATATAAACTCAGATTACAGTGACGTGATGTACATGATATATATATGAGGGTTTCCTTGTTTGGATTATTCCTTTGACGTACTAATCTCATCAATCGGTAATGTGAGCTTATATAACTGATTTTCCTGTAGTTATTTACTTACCGTCTTATTTCATGTTCATGCATGCTTATATTCACGATACACATTTCCTGTACACATGTATCTATTATGCACGCCACCTGGCTTTATTATATGTACTCGCTGGGGTTGCTAACAATCCTGAATTTCCATGTCCAGATCCTAGAGTCTGGACCATGGCGGCCTTGCTGTACCTGATCAGAGTGGCGCAGCGGAAGCATGGATTAGCAGTTGTCTGTCCGGACCCTCTTCCTTCCTGCCTCTTCATGATCGGCTCGCGAGATTTTCATCTTGCCACTCGTGAGTACTTTCCTGTATTTCATATCGTACATTCTACTTTTGTGCTTTTTAGAGATCATATATTCTTGAGATATTATATCATGCCTTGTGATAACTGTGTACTGGTGTTATTATTGTTGGATTGTGTGTTATCACTGTGCTTCCGTACTCTGACTCCTGCCTGTACTGATGCTTAGCGTATATCCGTGAGGGTATTTCTGACCTGTGTATATACGTCGCAGTAACGTCTCCGTACCTGGGGGATCGGGGCGTTACATCAATGATTGTCATGTTAATATTAAACCTCTAGCAGTTCATTTTATTTTCCACCAAAATCTCCTACCAATTCTCTTCCATGGAGTGGTAGGTCCACAAATACAATCATTGTTAAGTTTAATATCAAACCTCTGACAATGGAAAGTTTCAATACTCCCCAGCGAGTACTAGCTTCGCTTGTTGCTCCTCTACTTGGAGTCACAAATCAACCAAATCGTCAAGTTAATACTACACCTCTGACATTTCAAACTCCACTTGTTAATTCTCATCAATAGAATGATAAGTCCTCAGAATTGCTCATATCGCAAACCAACTACTGTCATATTAACATTACACCTCTGACAAACTACTATTATGTTAATACTACACCTCTAACAGTGATTAAGTTGCTACCAAGTTCAATATTAAACCTCTGACAGTCACTTTCCTCAATCTTCCGTATCGAAGCTGAGATGAGCGATGCTAAGTTTAACACCACACCTCTAGCATCCAGTTCATTGTTAAGTTCAACACTACACCTTTGTCAATGACTTTTCCTCAGGCTTTCATATCGAAGCTGAGATGAGCGATGCTAAGTTTAACATCACACCTCTAGCAACCAATTCATTGTTAAGTTCAACAATACACTTATGACAATGACTTTCTCTTGAACTTTCGTATCGGAGTCGAGATGACCAATGCTAAGTTTAACATCACACCTCTAGCATTACCTCCACTGTTAAGTTTAACACCACCTATCACAGTGATATTTTCAGTCTCCCCAATGAAACTGAAGTTCTTATGGAGCTAAGTTAACAGTACACCTCTAGCTCACGTCCTTATCAAGTTAATATCACACCTCTTATAAGATTCAATCTAATCCGTTAAGTTAATATCACACCTCTGACGGTAAAGAAATATTTAGATCCCCGATGGGTCTAGTCTTACTTGTCATTCTCTTTAGAATGACAGGTCTACTTAAATTGCTTAAATCGCAAAATCCCATTACTATTATGTTAAACATTACACCTCTAAAGTAAATCTTTATTTTCTAGGGAAATTAATATTTGTCATGTTAACAGTTACCTCTGACAACTCATTCCCTAAAATTCCCTCCAAAATCCCTTACCAATTCCACCCATGAAATGGTAGGACCACAAAATTCCTGTTTCCCTAGTGAAATAATCACAGATCAACATGCCAAGTTAACATTGTACCTCTGGCATATTCACTGTTAAGTTAACATTAAACCTCTAACAGTGATTTCCCTCAATTTTCTCAATGGAATAAATTACAAATCGAACCTGTCATGTTAATATTACACCTCTGACAGTAAGACTTTGATGTATCCTAGGGGTAAAACTTCAACTTGTTAATTCTCCTCAATAGAATAACAAGTCCACTCAAAATACTGTTATGTTCAAAATCACACCTCTAACAGTATACAAATCCCAGTCAAGTAACATCACACCTCTGACCAAACTTGCTCCACTCGTAAGACAAATTCAGGTCAAGTTAACATCACACCTCTGACCAAAATTTCAACTTGTCAGTCCTCTTCAATAGGACGGCGAGTCCACCAAACTGCATAAATCGTAGAATCTCTTGGTCAAGTTAATACTATACTTCTGACCAAAGTTGCTCGTATCACAAAATCAATCGTTGTTAAGTTAACATTACATCTAGACAGTGATCTCCTCGATTTTCTCAATGAAAATGAGATCTTTCAATGCTAAGTTAAACATCACACCTCTAGCATGCATTTCATTGTTAAGTTAACATTACACCTATGACAATGATCTTCTCTCAATTTTCTCAGTGAAAATGAAACTTTCATGGTGCTAAGTTAATATCACACCTCTAGCACACATCTTTGTCAAGTTAATATCACACCTCTGACAATTCAATTTGCTCAAATTGCATACTCAAACCATCACGTTAACATTACACCTCTGACAACAAATCCAATCCCACTTGTCATTCTCTTAATTAGAATGACAGGTCCACTTAAATTACGTAGATTGCAAAATCAATCATTGTTATGTTAAACATTACACCTCTAACAACAAACTTTCATTCCCAGCAGAGTTCTAGTCATGTTAACACTAAACCTCTGAAGATAGACTTTGGCATAATCCCCAGCAGATCAAATTCCGCTTGTTATTCTCATCAATAGAATAGCAAGTCCACAAAATTTATTCATATCACAAGTCCTGATCCCACTGTCAAGTTAACATCACACCTCTGACAGTAACCTTCTAAAATTCTCCCAATAGAGTTATTTAATTTGCTAAGTTAATATCATACCTCTGGCAATTAAAACTCTTTCAAAGAATTTTTGAGCGTGACCTTCGTGTCTCAAGCATAGAGCTGTGACTCAACGAACTTAAAAGTTGAGTCTCAACAGCATGTAAAGGCTGCGTCTCTACAGTAATTGTGAGCCGCGTCTCAACTTTGGGTGAAGTTTGTGTCTCCACTGGATTAGTGTGCCAGAACTGCGTCTGTGAGAGCTGCATCCTCTCTCTCCCCCAATACAAAGAGTATATCTCAGCTACTATAATCAGTTCAACAATATACTGGCAAAGGCAATTGACAACTCCACCGGTTTAACAGTACACCGACAATCAAATTACAATGATCTTTCTTGGAGGCTTCAAGCAGTTCAATAGTGCACTCACGAAGACCAGAATCCAGACAAGATCAAGCTCGAGCTGCCTCTCAGAAGAATGCCAGTCTGATTACAGGAAGTCCCAATTCAACTGAAGTCCAAAGTATTCCGAAATCCGTCTTAGTCAACCACGGAGTTTCGAAAACTTTAGAGGGGGTTCTGTAGACTATCAAAAAATTACTACGGACAAAGCCTCAGACGCGAACCTCCTAGACGTAGAGGTTGCGTTTTAATGCTAGATGCAGAGGTCGCGTTCTAATGCCAGACGCGGAGGTCGTGTTCCAATGCCAGACGCAGATCCGGCGTTCCAGCCTCTGACGCAGAGGTCGCCAGACGCGGACCTCACATTCCAATATCAGACGTGGAGGTCGCCAGACGCGGACCTCACATCCTTTGTCAGACGCGGACCTCAGCCAGCTCCGCATCTCAACTCGAACGCAAGCCTGAGCAGCTCCGCGTTCCAACACAGACGCGAGCCTGTAAGCTCCACGTCTCAAAATCAGAGTAAAATCCGCGTCCAGCGCGAGACCTGTATTTCTGTTATAACTGATAATCATGAACTTGATCAGTTACACCCCATTATCTCTCCACATAATAGGGAATAACTTCCCATTATGAAGAGATTTAAGGAGTTGGTTACACCCCCTCTCATTATGGAGAGATTTAAGGGGTTGATTACACCCCAATTCCTCTATAAATAGCTAGAGAAGAGAAGAAACCCCAGGGGGAGGGGACCTCTTCTAAAAAAGGCGTTAAAGGGGACCTCTGAAAAAAAAGGGCTGAGGAGGAAGTCCTGATGGAGGAATCCAAGAAGCCATGGGCAGAGGAGGAGAGCTACCTCAACAGAGTTTGGTCTTGAAGCCTGAGAAGAGTTCAACTCTTTCTGTTAACTTGTTGAGTTCAAGTTCTTTAAATCTCTTTGAGATTCATTACTGATAGGAGCTGTGCTACTTCACCAGTAGATCCAAAGAGAGGATTCCCAAGAGATCCTAACGTTCGGCCGGTCAACGGAGAACAAGACTCACTCTCCACTGCCATGTCAAGAACCCAGCACTAAATAAAGGAGAGATTCAATTGTGAACATCTTCCTTCCCTTGTAGTCGGAGTATTAATTCGTTGTAATCTTTCATTTGATTCAAGAAAATTTTACGAGGATCTTTCTCCCACCAAACATGCGCCTCTCAAGGGACCAGAGTCGCGTCTCTATTGAGTCAGAGCCACATCCCTACCTACCAGATGAAGATCCGTGCGTCATTCTTGAGGGGCCTAAAACCGCGTATTCACTGCAAATGAAAGCCGCGTCTCAATCATGAACTCATACAGCCTGAGTTCACGCCATCTCAAGGGGTCAGAATCGCGTCTCTATTGAGTCAAAGCCACGTCTCCTCAGCAAGCTGAGACTCGCGTGCCATTCTTGTGGAGCCTAAAATCACGTCTCCACGGCAGATGAGAGCCTGAGTTTATTATTCATGGTCGTACCCTATCAAAATGACTAAGGACTGCGTTTTTGAAAACAGTCAAGGAGTACGACTATGAAAGCTGAGTTCATCCAGGCTGTAAAAGAGTCTGAAAGGATAAAGACGAGATAAAAATTGGACAATTTTTATTATTTGACTCAAAAATAATAAAAGTAATACAAACACTCTCATTTAACAAAATGAGAGCTACAGAATGGAGAAGGAGGCTAATAATCCTGCTTCTCCAAAGAACAGATTTGTTCTCGGAGGCGATGTATCTCATGCTGACGCGCTCTTTCAGCTTCCACCAAAGTTTGGACCCTCAACTCTTCCTCGGACAAAAATCTCTTCGTAGCCAGTTGTGCTGAAGAGACTCCAACTTGGAGGAGTGAGCAGCAAGATCCTCTTGGACCAGCTTCTTGGCAGCCTCCGACTCTTCCAGCCTTTTTCAGGCTACATATCTTGGATGTGATAATGAATCAAAAAAATTTGCCACTTGAAACTCCCAAGAAAGATTTTGTCGGGTTCATCTTCAGCTGGTGAGCCCGTATGAGATTGAACATCATCCTCAGATCATGTAAATGGTTGTTCTTATTACGACTTTTGATTTCAATGTCATCGATATAACACTCCATTGTCTTTCATTGGTGATCACGGAAAATCGTGCTCATTGCATGTTGGTAGGTTGCGCTCGCGTTCTTTAAGCCGAACGATATTACCATCTAGCAAAACACACCCAACGTTGTTCGAAATGACGTATGCTTTTCATCGTCCGGGTACATCTTGATTTGATTGTATCCTGAAAAACCATTCATAAAAGACATCCTTTCGAAACCATATGTGTTGTCAATCATGACAATAGTTATAGGTAATTGAAATTCGTCTTTAGGATAGGCAACATTAAAATCACAGAAGTCAAATACAGACTCACATCTTTTCATTCTTTTTAAGGGCAGGCACAATGTTAGCGACTCAGTCTGGGTTCTGTTCCTCTCGAATGAAGCCACATTCGATGAGTTTTTGAACTTCAGCTTTAATTGCTTCGATGATGTCAGGTCAGAACTGTCTTTGCTGTTGTTTGACCGGCTTGGCATCCAGTTTGATGTTGAGATGATGCATGGCCACCTGAGGATCGAGACCAGGCATGTCTTCATAGCTCCAAGTAAAGACGCTATATATTCTTTTATATGTGATATAAGGTCTTGCTTCTCTGTCGGCGATAGACTTTCGCTTATAGAGATGAGCTTCGAGTGCATTTGATTACCCGCATCGATTTGGATTAGTTTATACTCCGTAGGAGGTCTTGTCGTTCAAAATACTTCTCCAATTGAAGATTAAGTTGTTGAGCCTATCGGTCAGTGTCGAATGGTTCAACATCCTCTTCTCGTTCCATCGACTGGTAGATATCATATTGGCGAAGAGTTTCTTGAAGGAAACCCTCACACTTATATCAAATTCCTAATCCGATAAGTCTGAGGAGTGTGATGGTAGAGACTTTTCAGATTCTGAATCAGATTGAATGATGGGGTAACTATCCCAACCCCTTGCGAGTCTGATCGTTGCAGTTGGCATGCTTTCTTTCGGTACAAAAGATTGTAGAGGAATGTGTCATCACTTTCTGAAATTCAAGTCTTCACCATGATGTAAGTCGTATCCCATTTCCTTCATCATACGGTCTGCCGACTGTCCATAGTGAAAGAATTGTGGAGGCTCCAAGTCTTCATCCGAATCGTTAGATATAGTAATCTAATGTTAGACTGATTTGGCGATTGGTCTTTTTTAGAAGGTGAAACTACAAATTCACCTCTATGTGCATGCATGCCGTTGATATTGGCAGAGGCATGTGTAGAGGACTCATGTCAACAGAAAAATTTACATCATCATAATACAAAGAATGATCCAAATTGACATTTTTATTAAGGATCCATTCATCACTATTATCGGCGGAATTATTACAATCAGGATCATTAAGATTTGCTATAATTGGTTCTTCATCAAAAAAACCTTTGGATCATCTTCTGATTCTGAGTCTGCTTCGTTGCCACTATCAATATTGTCTGGCAATAGTTTCCTCACCACTTTACCATTCTCTTTACAAAGTAGAGAATCAGTGAAGTAGTTCTCCACTCTTTTAAATGACTGCACTTTGGCGAACACGGTCCTGACCATCGCCTTGTCATCCACATATTTAAAGTATTGATGGAGTGTGGAAGGCACAATCTAATTGGTATGGATCCAAGGTCGTCCAAGCAAAAGATTGTGGGATGTGTTAGCGTCAATGATGTAACACGTCTCTTCTAATTTCAAGTCTCCAATTTGGCACCGGAGACGAATCTTGCCCAGAAGATGACTGCTCCTGGCATTGAAGCCATATATGGTCATAGTCGTAGTTGACAACCTGCTCAGAGGGATACCAAGAAAATAGAGAAGTCTTTTGGGGATGATATTTAGAGCAGACCCTGGGTCGACTTGTATTCTCTTGATGTGTGTGGATCCAATGTACCCTGTGTAGTACAAGGGTCTGTCATGTCAGTTGTCCTTGAGGAGAATATCTTTAGGAGTGAAGGTGATGCATGGTACTTGATGTTGTACCATATGGCATTGAGGACATGAAATTCCCTCTTCTTTTGTAGAGATTGGCACTTATGTTAGAAATGATTCCGAATCAGCAAGCACATCCCTAAGTGCCTCCATCATTTTTTTTGAGAGGCGAAGTAGCTCGTGCGGGGTAATAAGAGCTGGAATATGGCCAATTGCGCTAATACGTCAAAGCGAAAAGGAGCATTGAATCCTCTGGAAGGATTCTTCTTCAAGGATTCACAAAGTGAATCTCCTTCTGCTTCTTTTTGTCCTTAGGTACTTGGATCTGGATAGGTGCAGCGGTTCCCGACGTTGTTTGTGGTTATGCCCCCATCGAGTATCTAGTCGTACTGTCGCAACTACTATTTATTAGAGCGTGTACCCACCAGCTGCGAGGTAGCAGGTTATTGTTAAGGAATGCTTCTCTCCTTCTGTGTCACTGAGAGAGGCTATAGTCACAGAGTCGTCATCTGTTGCGAGAGAGATGACATTGCATGACTTGCGTTTGAGCTTGGGCTTGCTAATTTCCCATTACTCATCTTTGATGATATCTGGGTGAACCCATGATCTCTCTAGATTCTATCATCATTCTTTTCTTAGCTTTCTACTTTTCAGCCATTGGATTGATGACATCTAATTTAGCTTTAGGGACTGGGACCAATCTGTCTTGGACAGTCATTTTCGGGAAGGTCCCAAAATTAAGAGTCACTATGTTGGCGGTAACTTTCTTTTGTTTTGATTTGAGAGTCAGAACTTTAGCATCTACTAATGCTTGGATCTTTTCCTTTAGGACAAAGTATCTGCTGGTAGGGTGATGCACCATCCTATGAAAGAGGCAGTAGTTAGAATCATTTGTACACCCCACTTCATTAGGCCGATGAACTTAAGGTAACTTAAGCTTGTTACCCTTGTGAAGTAAGTGAAAGATTGTCACATCTGCTCGTCTTTGAAGGAGTACACCTTTGGCGAGAATTTAAACTCCTGATTGCCATTGATGCTGCTCTTCTGCTTTGGTTAAGTTGCCCCTGATTGCTCAACGGTCATGGTTTCCTTCCTCTTTGATTGGAAAGATTGGGCTGTGATTAGTCTCTAATTTTGCATAATTTTTATCACATCCGCATATTTATTTGGTATAAAATTCTGCTAATAAAGCTTTGCTTGCTTGATTCTAAGTCCATGGTGTGCAATGAAGAAGAAGACCCTAAATCACCATTTAATTGGTGATTAAAAGCCTATATCATAGCCATTGACCTAGAAGAGCTGATTCGTCAAAACCGGGGGCCCAAAACAGAAACCAAGAGCAGAAGCTGACAGGGGATAGACGGGACCACGCGCGGCTCGAAGCGCCGCGTGCGTGGCCCTAGTATGGCCGCGGCACGCTCCTAGCTTTGGGCTAGGTGTTGTCCCCATGGCTTTTGTTCACCTGGTGCCTATAAATAGCCCCTGGGGTTCTAGAGCAGAGCAGATACAGAGTTTAGGGTTGTTTTTCATTCCATGTTGTAGTTTAGGATAGTTTAGGTTAGTTCTTCTTCTTCCTCCCTTGTATTTTTTAGATCTTGTAATAAGGAGAGAAAGTGGTACATGTTGGAAAGCAAGAGTGCTTGTAATAGAAGGTGACAATCTATGAAAGGTGCTCTCTTACCTTATCTTTATTTTCTTCTTTCTAACTTCTTTTACATGTTTAGCTAATCTTTTCTCTCATGGCAACTAACTACTAACCACTAACTTGCTAACTTCTTTTATGATAATCCACATGAATCCAATAGCCTCTACTTGGCCTTGCTCTTGCATGAGCCATTGATGGCTCATGATGATGGATCTAACACTCTAACTTCCTAACCTCTAATAAGCTAACATTATTTTACTCCATACTTACTTTTAGTTTTGATGGTTTAAGTGTAGCTTGAACTTGTTTTGTTGAGTTGGGATGTGATGAGTTACATATGGGCCATGCTTTGTAAAGCTCTTGAATCAAGGACTAGTGATGGCCAATGATACATGTGAGGAAACTATCACTAAGAGGTTAGCATGTTAGTAGAGTCATTAGTAGTTAGTAGCCATGAGTTTTCTTTCCTTTTCACTTATTTTAGAAATATTCCAAAAACTACAAAAATCATTCTTTTCTATGTTTCCCACTTCTTTGTTTTTACCGTACTTCTCTTTTCCATTCTTTGTTTTCTTTTCTTTTCATTCTTTAAAACTTTGAAGAATCTTTAATATACACGTGAATCAACCAGTAAAGCTTCTATCACCTCCCATCCTTATGGATTCGACTCGTTTTAGCCTCTATACTATAACGGAAGTATCGAGGAAGCCAAAGCACACATACTTTAACTCTTGATTTCAAAATGACATATTTTGTACACGGTTTTCCCCCGATCAAATTTTGGCGCCATTGCCGGGGATGGGAACAGTATGATTTCACATTTTTGTTAACTTTTCTTCTTTGTTTTTGGTGTGCAGGTCAAATTTTTCTGCATTGCAGAAGTCCACACTTGCTCTTGTATGGTTGGGTAATTTCTTGTACATTCATATACTCTGCTGCTAATTTTGTTTATATTACCTGTACACTGTAAATAATTGTAAGAACTAAAATACAAAAATTGGATGCTTTAAAACGGTTTAGACATTTGCATCTAGGCACGTGTCAATTTTCATTCCAATATACTCTGTTTTGTTCTTGTGTTGTTGTGATCTTGACGGAGGTGTACATAATGCATTGCATATAATTAGGACAAACACTTCAGTGATTACTCACTTTTTTTGTGTTCATTCTTATCTATATTGCACACTTGCACAAATTAAACTTAAGGGCAAAACCCAAGACAACACAAGGTGGAGAAATTATTACCCTCCCTTAGCCCAAAAATCACCTCCCCACTCACACAACCCAAGCCTTAATACAAATTGTTAGATGTTGGCCCCTAGGGACATCTCTAACTCATTTAAGAGATTGACCTAAGGGGAAAGTTGTTAAAAGTTGAGTCTTGTCAAATCGGTGTCTAAGGTTAGGGATTGAGAGGCGAACCCTCGAAGAACAGTGGTTTGGCATAATTAGGCCCGTTGCTCCAGCACAGATACCTCCCATTGATCTTGCCCCTACCTGACTGATTTACTCGTGGTCAGCTTCCGACAATGTACGCCCCGTGGACAGTCTAACCAGTTAGAAGTCGTCTAGGTCTAAGTCAACCCTAGCATAGGCTTGTTTTCTTTTTCTTTTTCTTTTCTTTTTCTTTTTCTTTATTTGTTTGTTTTTTCTTCTTTTTTGTAAATTGTGATATGGATTTTAATAACAACAATTCTTTCAATTATAATATGAATCCATATTTCACCCCGACCTCATTTGACTCGGATAACTCTGACCCGGTTATGTACAACATGAACCAACCATTTATGCCGAGTTGGGATTATCCGAATCAATATGACCCATATCCCCAACCATACGACTATAATTTTCAAAATAATTTCAACTCTTCACAGAGTCAATGGGGATACACCTACCCCGAGTCAAATTTTCAACTACATTATCCACAATTTTCACAAAGTTCTTTCCCCGATTTTGGTTCATATACTTCTTTTCCTATTCCACCAACCGAAGAAAAATCTGATTTGAAAAGGAGTATGGAAGAATCCCTACAACAAGTTCAAAATTTGCTCATCACAATCCTTCCCACATCAAACTCCACATACCCCTTTTCTAGAGCATCCAATTGAAGAAAAATTTGAGTTAGAAAAGCGTTTGGAAGTCTTTTGTGAAAGAATGCAAAACATGTTGGACTCATCATCTCAACCAAATTTTTGAGAGTCCTACTCATCTTTTTCAGTCTCACCGATTCAAAATGAACAACCATCAATACTGGACTTGAGTATGGAACCCTTGCGTGAGTCCGAGCAAAATCCGATGGACTCACAATCCCACCACAATTTCCAAAATCAACTTCCATACTCATCTTTTCACGAAGAACCAATTGCAAAAAGTATGCAAAACATGATTCAGACTCAAAATTTTATTACACGGCCTATCAGGAGGTTAGGCTCACTGATGAGCGAATTGATCAATGAGAGCGAGGAAAGTCTTTCTTGTCAATCTTTGACCAATCCTTATATCCCTAACTCTGCTGATTGGACCCAAGAATCATGTCATTTTGGAAATCCAGCTTCAATTTTATCATACCAACCTGAATTTGACCAACATCACATCCCTGACATTTTGGCAAGTTATCTTTTTCCTGAAATTGAACTTGATCTTGAATGTGATCCCGAGCCTCATGTTAGTAATTCCATTTCACTTTTTGATTCAATAATGACTCTGGTATCTTTACCAGATTTTTGTCTCTATTCCGGAGTCAACATTGAATCCTGTACCAGTACACCGTGAAATGGAATTACCAATCTCTTATGATCACACTTCATTAATGGGAAAAATGTGTGAATATCAATTCTTTGATTTGGACCCTATTTTTGAACCAATTTTAACTCTTATTATTGACTCTCGACTTGATCTGAGTCAAATTCCCGAGTCAGTGTCAGTTTTTGTTCCTGATCCATTTGAGTCCAAATCCATCATCTTCTAAAATCACACTTCATTGTTGGACAAGAATGTTGACGAAAATGACTAAGTAATTATTTTTGACAATTGTAAATTAGATGGGGATAAATATTTAAATAAGACAATTCATTCAATCATTCTTTTATTGGGTCATATTAGAGAGGTCATTGGTGGGTTCCTGCACGATCCACGCTATTTTGATTGGGTAGCAATGCTTGGCCCAATCAGACCACCACCGGAGCCACCACCATGAGGTAATTTTCCTTCTCTTCCCATTTGTTTCATGTCTATACACATTCACGATGAATTGAGGACAATACATGAGATAAGTATGGGGGAGGGTTTACTAACATAGGTAGTTTTAAATTTTCTTTCTTTTTCACTTCTTTTTAGGAACTTTTTAAAATTTTATTTTAAAAATTCTTTTCTTTTCTTTCTACAAAACTTTTTGAATGAAGAGAAATAGTTTTGATCCATTTTTAAGAAAATTAAGATTATCTTAGGAATTAGAAAGACCTAAAATTATGAAATTTTAAACCAAGTCAAAATAATAGATCTTGTTTAAATTTTAGGATAAGAAAGTAAGATTGAAAAGATAATTTGATCTTGAATTTTTTTCTTAGATTTATGCACACCACACTTACATAATTTTTGGGATTGAAACAAAGATTGAAATGCCATAAAAATATTTTTTTAAAAAAATGATGATAAAACCACTTATTGAAGTTGGGTAATTATGCCTCAGGATGCATGATTATTCACAACTAAAACGGTGGACAATAATAAAATAATCCCCTTTAGTTTTGTGGCCTTATTTACTCGAGTCCTTAAGTCCGAGAGATGTTTTCTCATCTGGTGCCCTAAGACCATCTAGTTTGGGAGTCACCAGCTAAAGGCTCATTACCCGAGTAAATAAGAAAGCCTAAGAAAACTAAGGGAAGAAAAAAGAAAATAATATATATAATAATACAAATAAATGGCATGAAAGTTTGAGTCAATATCCCAAAAATCTTCATAGTCCACAAAGTGCATATTTTTCTAAAAGTTTTATGAAAGGTCAAAGAATCAATTCAATTTTAAATTCTTACATTTAATTTATAACAAGATTTTTTGCATTTTGACTTAGTTTAGAAAGAACAATTTCTGGTTAACCTCTGACCTTGGATCACTTATATTTTTGCAAAAATACTTCAACACTTTTCTCTATTTTCAAAATGTGTTTTTAAAAATACTAACATTTGATTTCTTTCTTTATAGATTTTGTGGGTGTAATCTGCTGAAAATCCTCAGGAGATAAAAGTCCTCTAGGGAAAACCTAGAGGTTTAATGGCTTGTTGCATATGCTCAGTGCAATCGCGTCACCTGCGAAAGTTGTGTAATAATTTTCTTATTTTTGTTTTGCTCGGGACGAATAAAAAGATAAGTGTGGGGGTGTGATTAGTCTCTATTTTGCATAATTTTTATCACATCCGTATATTTATTTGATATAAAATTCTACTAATAAAGCTTTGCTTGCTTGATTCTAGGTCCATGGTGTGCAATGAAGAAGAAGACCCTAAATCACCATTTAATTGATTATTAAAAGCCTATATCATAGCCATTGACCTAGCAAAGTTGATTCGTCAAAACCAAGGGCCCAAAACAAACCAGGAGCAGAAGCTGACAGGGGACAGACGGGACCGCGCGCGGTTGGAAGCGCCACGCGCGCGGCCCTAGTATGGCCGCGGCGCGCGCCTGGCTTCGGGCCAGGTGTTGTTCCCCTGGCCCCCGTTCCCCTGGTGCCTAAAATACCCCTTTGGGTTCCAGAACAGAGCATATACAGAGTTTAGGGTAGTTTTCATTCCATGTTGTAGTTTAAGATAGTTTAGTTTAGGTTAGTTCTTCTTCCTCCCTTGTATTTTTCATTTTATAGATCTTGTAATAGGGAGAGAGAGTGGTACATGTTGGGAAGAAAGAGTGCTTGTAATAGAAGGTGACAATCTATGAAAGGTGCTCTCTTACCTTATCTTTATTTTCTTCTCTCTAATCTCTTTTACATATTTAGCTAATCTTTTCTCTCATGGCAACTAACTACTAACCACTAACTTGCTAACTTCTTTTATGATAATCTACATGAATCTAATAGCCTCTACTTGGCCTTGCTCTTGCAAGAGCCATTGATGGCTCATGATGATGGATCTAACACTCTAACTTTCTAACTCTCTAACAAGCTAACATTACTTTACTCCATGCTTACTTTTACTTTTGATGGTTTAAGTGTAGCTTGAATTTGTTTTGTTGAGTTGGGATGTGATGAGTTACATATGGGCCATGCTTTGTAAAACTCTTGAATCAAGGACTAGTGATGGCCAATGATACATGTGAGGCAAGTATCACTAAGAGGTTAACATGTTAGTGGAGTCATTAGTAGTTAGTAGCCATGAGTTTTCTTTCCTGTTCACTTATTTTAGAAATATTCCAAAAACTACAAAAATCATTCTTTTCTATATTTCCCACTTCTTTGTTTTCACGGTCCTTCTCTTTTCCATTCTTTGTTTTCTTTTTTTTTTTTCATTCTTTAAAACTTTGAAGAATCTTTAACACACATGTGAATCAACCGGTAAAGCTTCTATAGCCTCCCGTCCTTGTGGATTCGACTCGTTTTAGCCTCTATGCTATAACGGAAGTATCGAGGAAGCCAAAGCACAAACTCTTTACTTGTCTATAGTCACCTCGGTGTCATCCTCATAGAATCGTAAGAGGAACAAGGTTTTCAGATCAATCCAAGAATTGATGGAGCCACTGGGCAGGCTCCTGAACCAATCTAAAGCTACCCCCTTAAGGGTGCCAATGAGCAGTCTAGCCATGATGGCATCGGTATTTATTACATTACTGGTTTGAGACCGGAAGTAATAGATGTGCTGGTTGAGTGAGTTCTTGGCATCGTATGTGTGCAATATAGGTGGCTTGAACTTCGATGGGTATAACACCGAATCCCATTCCAGCAGGTAAGGATGAGTCATTCCTACTTTTTAGTTCATCCTCTCTAGGCTAGGGATGCAATCTGAGCTTGAATGCCCTAACCACCTCTGCATCAATCGAGGAGCTTTCCTTCAACTTCTCAGTCTTAGGATGTTCATCATTGTTATGCTCCTCTTCATCACGATTGCTACTGGTGTCATTGGTGTTCCTGTTGACCAAGAGCTGAGCTAGTATCTGTTGGATGTTGTCCAAGGCTTTCTGTTGAGTCCTGAAAGTCTGCTCTTATGCCTCCATTCATGATGGAGATCATCATCATTTTCATCAGCCATATTAGCATAACAAGCCCTGTTCGTACTGAGCTGATGGTAGCTGAAGAAGCGTATCTACTGGCCTCCTCTTCATCATCAGACCATTCGAAATTGTTCCTCAATGGTGCTAGTGACACAGCCCATGTGGATGTAGAAGGTTGTCCGTAGTTGTGGGGTATTGCTACCCTGGAATGATATCTTGGAAGGCACCTCTTGTTTCACCAGAACCTAACTTAAGACGGGGCTATAATCAGAGTTTGGGGAGCTAGTTAGAGGAGTAAAGGCCCCTCGTCTCCTTCATCGGGACCAAAATAAATCCCTCCCTCTGCTTATCATGTTAACAGAGACTGCTGCAAGATGGACTACCTTTGTTATCTTTTACTTTCGAGACTTGAGCTTCTCAGAAGTTTGGACTGACAATCGGTTGAATACCGATTGCTGGCTTGGAGGAGAAGTGATTGGAATTGTCCCCAAACAATGATGGACGGAGTGAACTATCACAAGTTGACACCTTGCTTGTCCGCACTAGGATGGCGAGATATGAACAGGTTCTTTAGAGCGGAGTATTCGCTTATTACTCAGATAGTCTCTAAAGTCTGTGTTAGCTAGACCTAACCATCCATCATAGAGACTCGAGGAGACTGAAAGCTAGCCCCCTTGGGCTGAGAAGTCCTTGGCTTAGCCTTAAAGGCTTTCTTTTTGGCTATAAGCAAAGTTAGGATAGCTTTGCCTAAAAGAGTAGCTTCGCAAGGTGAAGCTAGTGTTTCAGCTCTGCCTTGGAAGGCGAGCTTAGCTTTGCTACGTAGAGCTCCTCCTTTAAGCGAGGCTAAAATAGCCTTATTATTAGCACTTAGTGGTGCTTTATCTTTAACCTTGCGGGTAAGATCATTAGCTCTTTGTGCATTGTCTGTAGCCTTGCGGTAAAGATTCTTGCCACTAGGTGTTGGCGTGAGAGTTGTGCTGAATCAACAATGCTATTAGCACATAAAGGTGCTTTGGCCTTAGCCTCGCGTGATGAGCGAGGCTGAAGCAAAGAGTTGAATTAGCTGCATATGGTGAAACTATTTGAGCACTTAGTGCTTTGGTTCTGCCACTAGCGGCGAGCCTAGCACTGCCCAATAGTGCTGATGATGTAAGCAGGGCTGAGTAGCCTCACCGTTAGCACAAAATACTTTAGCCTTAGCCTTGCGAGATAGGCGAGGATTAGCTCTGTGAAGAGCTGAAATAGTCTCGCGGTCAAAGATTATTTTAGCTTCACTTGAAGCTAAATCAAGAGATTTATCTCTAGCCTCGCATGAGACTACAGATTTTACAATCCACATAGTTTTAGCAGAGGCTGTTTTAAGTTCATAGGGAACCTTGGTAGCCTCACATGCAATGTTAACATGCTCGTGTGAAGCTAGATTAGTCTCAGTTGAGACAGTGTTAGACTCAAATAGAGTCTATTTAGCCTCACGTGAGGCTGTGATAGGTTCACAGAGATCCTTACTAGTCTCAATAGAGATTTGCTTCTAAAGGGTATTCAGAGGGGCTCTGGCTACGCTAACCTTACTGTGCTTGCGCACGTGTAGGGGACTTGAGCTACCCCTAGAGAGAAGAAGTTCAAACCTCTCTTGGTCAAAGTGAATGACCAGGGTCTCTGTAGTAGACCCTTCGTCGCATTGCAGCACTTGAATCTCAAGAGTGGAGAAACAGTTCCCCAGTGAAGTCGCCATCTTATTTTTCATTGAAAATCAAAGAGGAAAACTTACAACATTGTCTAAAAAACTACAAGTAAAATGGAAAATTTACAAGTAATCTCAACTGAGATTTCTGGGAAGGTGTGTTGGTAGAAGTCTGATCAGCATGCGACCACTTTATTTCATTGACGATGTGATTGATTGAGTCTTAAGGAATTCCTTCTCGCCTAGTTCTGAAAATTTCTTGAGAGAAGAAGCTTTTAGGATATTAGCACTCTGAATTTAGAGAATTGATTCTCTGAATTTCTTGGAAGCGAGAGAATTGGCTTTGCTGATTTCTCTTGATCCTTGTGTCTGCTATCTATTATCTTTGATTGTTGCCCCTAGATCCTCCAGAAGTGAGCTATTTATAGGCTCTTAGGGTGTAACTACCCCTAGAATCTAGCAAGACTTTTGTAATAGTCTCTTAGCCTCGCGCCAGAAGCTATTTTTAGCTTCGCGCGAGGCTTTAAAGCTTCAAGCGAAGCTAAATGGAGGCCTCGCGCGAGCTAGCCAGGCTCGCGCGATCTTATTAAATGGCTGTTTTGAGTTGGCTATCTCCACTTAATGTGGGACGAAGTGGGCGGGTTTAACCGCCCACTTAAAGTGGCATTAACCCCACTAAAGTAGTGGGGTTAGCCCACTAATGACTTCATCAAATGTTGACCTGGCAAACCCTCCAGCACGGGGTGCGTATAACTTTAAGGGAAGCTATTACAAAGCTTCAGGCGAAGCTATAATTAGCTTTAGGCGAAGCTAGGAATTAGCTCTCTATGGAGCTATAAGAGCTTCATGCAGAGCTAAAAAGGTGAAGCTAGAAATAGCTTCAAGTGAACCTGAGAGTCAGCTCTCTGTGGAGCTAAGAAGAGCTTCATGCGAAGCTATCAAAAAGGCTTCAGGTGAAGCTAGGAGTTAGCTCTCTATCGAGCTATGAAGAGCTTCATGCGAACCTATAAAGAAGGCTTCAGGTGAAGTTAAAATTAGTTTCAGGTGGAGCTGTAAGTTAGCTCTCTGTGAAGCTATAAAGAGCTTCATGCAAAGCTATAAAGAAGGCTTCAGGCGAGGCTAGAATTAGCTTCAGGTGAAGCTATAAGTTAGCTCTCTGAGGAGCTATGAAGAGCTTCATGTGAAGCATATAAGAAAAGCTTCAGGCGAAGCTAGTATTAGTTTCAGGTGAAGCAAATATTTTAACCCTTCAACAAGACTATAAAGCTTCAAGCGAATTATCCCCTTGGGTTCATGCGAGGCTAAGTGTTGAGCTGACTTAGCCTCACAGGCCTACTCAGGCATCTTCAAAGATAATATTTGGCTTACTGTTTGCTTCACTGGATCAGTAAGATTCAAGTCATTGCTTTGCCCCTTGAGGATGGGCAAAACCTAGTCATCAGCTTGTCAGCGACTTGTCTTTTATAGATGTCAATAAGTCTAGACATTGTTTGGACCTGTTGAAGTGTTGTATGGGAATTTGTATTTTTAGAGTGTCAACAACTATCAATTAGCGTATCCCCAATATTACGATAACATGTAACACATAGCTTAAAAAGTAATGAAATCAGTCCGTTATATAATCATATGGCAGGTGTCTGTCATGACATACATGTGTATAACAAGTTAGCACACATCAAACATGGCTTATTATGTTAGTCTCTTATTATTAATTATGTCAGCGAAAACTATTACAATATGTGGTAAATGCATCCCATATTACGACAACTACACATGTCAATCAGAGTCCTTTATTATTGAAACTGATTGGTTGGAGATATTGTTCATGTTTTAGATGGGTCTTGTGTATAACTGGGACCATGGCCCATGTTTCTAGTGCTGAACCAGACCGTAGTGTCAAGTACTTAATACATGAAAAATAACAATGTAAATATGGCGAGATATCAGTCATCCCCGGAACCTTACAGTGGAACCTTCTTTCGGTTGCACAACCTGTATCCTAGGTCCACCCAAAATGCAGACATTGTCTCCTACATCAATTTTTCTAATCCTAGTGTAAATTGTTTAATGATCATGTTATTTAGATTATCAAGATTATTTAATGTACATGTTACCTAAATCACTTGGAGAACTCGATGATAGTCAATGATAACAATATTAACACTGATAACTGAATATTAGTATAACAGGATGTCAGTAAATAGGATAAGCAGGACGATATTGTTATCGTATAATAATATTTTCTAGCGACTTTAGTAACATGGACAAAATTGCCATCAAATAAATATCATGTACAACAAGTCAAGTTTTCCAGGTGATACCGTGATGCTCGTGATTAATAGTGTTATGTAATATGTGAAATCAATCATCCAAGAATTAAATCATGAAATCGTAGTCGCCTACACACTTTTACACAATAAAAAATAAAGTAAATATTTTAGATAAATAACATTAAATCAATAAGATTACCAGCATGTATAAATAATATACTTTTTTTAAACATGGTGAAATTTTTTTTATTTAAATAGATTTAATGAGGAAAGCACTCACTATGATATGCAGAATTTAAATATGACTTTTCAGCAATTTTCACTAGTTATTATTATGCCTTAAATATTTAACCAAGGAACAATTAATTAACAATCCCAAACAATTTAGTTTTCCTAAAATTAGCAACCATTCTTTTAAAAGTATATATGCACAATCTGATTTTGACACTAACTGATAAATCGAAGCATAATATTTGTACTGAACCATTCTATGGAAACTTACAATTTTTGTATTGTTAGAAATTTATTGAGCAATTTAAATAGATGTAGAAAAAACATGTGATCAAGTCATTTTAATGAATAATAAGTAAATTTAAAAGAGAAATAAACTCGGTAATAATATTTAGAATTTATATTATGCCATTAGCTGGAATTTTTCTATTTATAATTATTGATAAGTATTTTTCTCGAAAGACCAACCAATTTATAATTTAAGCATTTAAATTTACAAGAATTGATATACACATATTTATGCATTGATAATGATGAGATGCAAGCATACGATAGATAATTCAATTTAGAAGATCTATTAGTGGTACAATAAAGTAAATCATGAAATTAAGCAGTTTTCTAAATATGTTAAATATTAGAATTTAAATTAATAATACATTAATAAATAACAGGAATAAAGAAAAGAAACACTCACAAGGCAATTTACTTTGCATTTAATACATGTGGTCATGAACAATAGTTAATAGATGTGAACCATAATTAAACATGAATCATAATTTTAAAAATAATACTTATTAAAGAGAAAAAAGTATCAACACATGCACATGAAATAATAATGAAATACTCAATAAAGTAAACAAAAAACACTCACAACGGTATTTAATTTTGCATTTAGTATGCATATATATATATATATATACACACACACACACACACACACACACACACACACGAATGCGAATTATGATTAACAAGCGTGTATGATAATTGAATATGAAATTAATACATCTATTATGATTTATAAAGAATAAAACATGCACAACAGAAGTTAACTAATAATAAAATGTACAAATAAGGTAAACACACACAGAGTTGTGCCGAATCTGGGTCAGGAGCTATCGAGTCAGGTACTGGTGGACACGGGTTGGTCTGCAACTAGACCAGGCTTTGGTATTTGAGTTTCTACAAATGGGTTGCTGAGAGAACTGTGGACTGTCTAAAAATCACTAAAGACGAGTCATCAAAAAGTAGAATCCAAACTCAAGACGCAGGGCTAATCATAGCCATCACTGCAACATCAAGACGCGAGGGTCGAAACCTGCGTCTCAGCATCACTACACGAGGGTCAAAACCCGCGTCTCAGCATCACTGCAGTATCAAGACACGAGGGTCGAAACCCGCGTCTCAACATCACTGCAGCACCAAGCGCGAGGGTCAAAACCTGCGTCTCAGTTATAACTGCCCTCGTTATTGGGTCAATTACTGCCCACGTAATGAGGAAGTTAATCCCCCATTATGGAGCGTTTTTAGGGGGCACGTTCACCCCTGAAACCTCTATAAATAGCCCAGTTTGCTATGGAGAAGGGGTCGGTTGATCAGATAATTCTTGAAAAAAAATTTCGCTTGTGAGCTGTAGAAGCACTAAGACTTCCACTGAAAAGAGAGAGAGAGTTCAACTCTTCGAACAACTTGCTGCGTACAAGTTAATCTTTGCCTACAATCTCTTTGAGATTCCTGGTCAACATGAGCTGTGTTACTCCGTCTGCTATCCAAAGAGAGGATTCCCAAGAGATCCTGACGTTCACCCGGTCAACGGAAAATAAGATTCACTTTCCACCGCCACACCAAGAACCCAGCATTAAACAAAGGGGAGATTCAATTGTGAATATCTTCCCTCTTTTGTAGACAGAGTGTTAATCTGTTGTAATTCTTCATTGATTCAAGGAAATTTTACAAAGTTCTTTCTCCCACCAAACAAGAGATGGCGACTCTGCTGGGGACCACTTTCTCTACTGACGAGCAAGTTGTGGCGTAAGGTGACGTCACCTGTATGGGAAAAACGGTCGAATCACTTGTCGTGGAATTCGACCAGGCAAAATATGAAGAGTTCCTCTCTTCCGGCTCCAAGAGCCTAAAGGCGCGGATCTACCGAAAAGTCTCTTTGGGGATTTGCTCTCAAGTCTGCTTTGAGATCCTCTCAGACGTGATTGGTGAGAAGGATGTCATGGCTAATTGCATCGCGCGTAACGCCCGCGTCAACGTCTCTCAGGAGGCCCGCCTGGTTAACGTCCCTGATGTTCAGCCTATTCATCCCCTTCCTCAGCGGGCTGGAATGCCGAGCGGTTAAGCACAAGTGAAAGATACAACACAGCTAGGTTACCGGGGGTTCCCTTCAACCCACACGACGTAACTGGAATGCCGAGCGGCGACAGAGGCGGCGTATGCATCAACTACAAGTTGGAAAAACTGTTTGTCCAACAGAGGTAGTAAAAGTACACCTAGAGGGGGGGTGAATAGGTGTACGACTAATCTAATCAACTAAATGCGAAAATTAAAACTAAATTGCAACTACACTTAATGCAACCAACGAGTGTAGCCGAATTCCCGGTAAAGGGCTCTGGACTAACTCCTCTTGATTCCTCTGAATAAGAGTTGAGGCGCTATATGAAGCTCTCGTGGTTAAGCACAGGTGAGGCACACACAAACAAGCCAAGCATATAATTATGAATGATCAATATGAAATGATGCAAGGCACAAAGTAAAGATAGAGAGTTAGAGAGACAATGGATCAATCGCTAACACAAGGATATGTTTCGAGGTTCGAGCACACAGCTCTACGTCCCCGCCTTCACACAGAAGGATTTCCAATCCACTTGTCCACACAAGACTCCCACACAGGGAACCTCCACTGAGGGTTTAGGAAAAATACAACCGAGAGTACACAACTCCTCTCTCAATTACAAACACCACCTCTACACTAAGAGGCTAGGCACAAAGCCACACAAATCAACCTTACAAATGAGGGATAGGCACAAAATCACAAACAACAATCTTCACCTCTTTACTAAGAGGGATATCAACACTCTCCACCTCTCACTAGAGGGAGTCAACTACTACTCCAAAATCAACCTCTACCCAAGAGGGATAGCACAAAGTAGGAGGGTTTACAACTTAGTGATCAAAAACCACAAACAATTCTTTTCCACAAAAACAAGGATCCTATAGAGAGGATAGAATGATATAGCTCAAGTGTGGAAAAACAAAGAGTTTGAAAATCAAAAACTCAAAGAAAAACTTTAGGGAAAAACTCTAGATAGAATTGAAAGTGAAGATCAAACCAATTCCCAAAGAATTTTCTTTTCAAATGATTTTCCAACCCTTTTAAAAACAAGATAAAGATCAAATCTTTAAGCACTAAAAACTCTTTGAAAACTTGCTAGAAGATGTAAATTTTTGCTCTAAAAATTCTTACACAAAACAACCCTCAAATGGGGTTTTTATAGCCCTAGAAAAAACTAGCCGTTGGCTGCTGACAAGGCCAGAATTGGCCTTCCGGTCGACCAGCCGGTCGACCAACCAACGGTCAAATTTTTGACCGTTGAGCCTTCCGTTCGACCGCCCGGTCGACCGTGCCAATCCAGAGAGCAAATTGCTCTCTGGCTGATCGACCGCCCGGTCGACCGTGCCAAGCCTCACGGTCGACCGTCCGGTCGACCGCCCCCACCCGAGAGTGGGGTACTTGCAGTCGGTCGACCGCGCGGTCGACTGGCTCAAGTGGCAGGTCAATGTGCACACTCTTGTGAACGTCGGTCGACCGGTCCGGTCGACCGGCCCGGTCGACCGCCAGAGCCTGGCAGGGCTTAATTAAGGACTAAAAAACTTGGTTTTTATTTCTCAAATAAATCCAATAAAACCTCTAAAAATCCACAAAAATAAGTTCAGTATAATACTTTGATATACAAACTTGTATGAAAAATTTCAACACAAATTTCAAACTTTTTGAACCATTTTTGTGACTTACAAATTTTGCCGAAAACCAAAAACTGTATTTTCTAAAACTTGGATTTTTGAATTGAAAATTCGTTTTGTCCAAAACTCATCCAAATACAAAAACATGATATGAAACAACATTGAAGCATGTTGTATATGGATATAATCCAATATACATGAAAGATACATATATCATTGTTTTTGATATTAAATCCAAAAATATATTTTGTTAAAACACAAAATTCCAAACACATGAATAGGCATATCAAAATAAGTTTGTCTAAGATATGAAGCTTACATGTATATAGAACAAATCTAATATACATTAAACCATGTAAACTTGTTTTGATTCTATCTATTCATGAAAACCAAGATCGGTTAAACCAAAAACCGTAAACCAAAACCAAACATGAAACGTGTATGTGTTGTGAACTTGAGCATATCACACTATCTAGTCTTTACAAATGGATCTAAAAACATAAACTAAACTATGTACCAAAGTCTACTTGACGAACTCCATCTTCAAGCCGACTCAATACAAATGTGATCCACCGAGCTTGACTCCAACGAGTGCTAGATATGACTTTGTCGCTCAGGCTCTTGAATCGCCATGTCAGAAGCTCCAAAACACCTTTGTTGAAGCTAATCACTTACTAATATCTTGGTTAAATATCTAAAACTAAACATCACAAGATTATTAGTAAACATAACTACATGAGTTAATCATCATCAAAACTAGAGTGGAAAGCCTCTGGGCCAACAATCTCCCCCTTTTTGATGATGACAAAACTCATGGAGTTATATATGCATGGATTACAGCTAAGCTTCAAGGAAGCTCCCCCTTAACTCATGCATAGCAATGAATAATAAATATATGCAATGTATACTAAACATGAATATGCATCAATATGCATAAAACAATGAAATGAACATGCTCTTGATACCAAACATGAAATAAACATGCTCTTGATACCAAACTTTTAAAATAAATTCCTTTTCCTTTTTTAAAAAAAACATGTTCTTAAGCTCTTGATACCAAAAAAATTTCAATAAAAAAACTTAAGCTCTTGATACCAACAATCAAGGCCTCTTGATACCAATCAATAAAACAAAATTCTTAATACCAATTAGAAAGATAATCACTAAACAATAAACATGCATATAAACTCATGCATATAAACTCAAATACTTCTCCCCCTTTTTGTCAATCATCAACAAAAAAAAAAACAATGAGGGGTGAAATCAAAACAAAACTTTCTTGATACCAATTGAAAGAAAAAAAAATATCAGTTGAAAGTACATAATTGAAAGTACACAATGTGGTACATAAAACAAACATAGATTTAAATACTAATTGATACCAATTGTATGTAAATACCAATTAAATACCAATTGAAAGTAAATAAATCAAAATTTTTGATATCAATAAAACATACCAATTTTTTAAGTAAACTTATAGATAATCTTGATACCAATATGTAAAGATTATTACTAATTGAAAGGTGAAATGTGAATTTTCTTCCCCTTTATGAAATACCAAATAAAACGATGCATAAGCTTGTATAAGATACCAATTGAAACATAATCAATTGAAATATAATAGTCATTAAAGAAATCAAACTTAGCATAATCAAAATTTGTGCTCAAAGATATAGAGATATAGTAAGCACAAATAAAACACATATATGAGTATACAAAAAGAATGTCAATAGTGATACCAATTGAAAGGATCCAATAATACCAATTGAAAACACAATAAGATTAAGTGTATAACTCATATTTTCTTCCACCCATTTCATGCACATGTTTAAAAGGATTTTCAATAAGAAGCATACAAGGCATAGTCGCCCAACTAACCGCCCTTCAAATGGGTAGGGTTTTCAAAAATAGGTTTAAAAAATATAGTATGTTTGAAAAGCTCAACCATAATGAAGAATACGAACTAGTTTTAAGAAAAATTTGTAAACTAGTATGAAATCCTTCAAGTAAGGAATAAATCAAAAATAAATTTCATGAAACATGAAAATCACTCAACAATTGACACTCAAAAGATATAAAGCTCATATATGACTCATGAAAATAAAATCATGAGAAAACCTCAAATAATGTGAGTGTACAAGTTTTGTGTGAAAGACATAATTATGAAAATAGTTAATTAAGCTCTATAAGAAATTCCTTAAAACATGAAAATCATCAAAACGATTTAATCTTCAAGGCATATGTATGTCTTGTACAAACTAAAGTATACATACATATCCAAAACATAACGAGTCCACAAAAGTATAGGCATGAAGGCAAGTGGCTCAAGGATGTATATGTATAGCTAATAGTTTAGACAAAATAGACATAGACATGAAGTTAAACATAAACATGAAAAACATGTAAAATGGGGAATACAAGTCAAATGCATGAATCATCAAAACTAGACTATACTAGTATATTTAATGAGTACCAATGAGCGTTCAAGCACAAACATATAATGGTCTATTTGTGGCTCACTAGTTGTACAAGTATATATCCTACTTATAATGAAAACTAACATCCACCATGTAATCAAAACATGAAGCATAGAAGTCAAAAACAAAACTCATAAACATCCATATGATCAATATGTATATGCACATGCATTAGATCTAGGACATACACATTAGTTAAAAATAAAGTGAGAACACTAAATATAAATCCAAGTTAAACATGGGTGTCTCAAATAACTGATCATGTATAACACTATCTAATAAACATGGCATATGGCATAATCAACATTAAAACATGACATGCTAGAAATCAACAATAAGATAAGCATGTAAACATAATGGGAGTTAGAGATTGTTACCAAAACCTATGAGGGCAACTCTCCAAGTCTCCAAAACAAGGTGGTCCTCCCACCAAACTCCCCTTGAAAGTGATGCATCCAAAATGTCCTCATAAAGCTCGGAACGCATCTACTTCAAGGTACCATCACTCTCACGTCATGCGAGAGCCCACACCTACATCAAAAATAATAGGGTGGTCTTTGATACCCATACTCTTTTGGGTCCATGGGGGTTAGCACCTTTCCTAACCCAAACAAATTTAGTTACTAAATTTACATCATAAACTCTATCATAGCAAAATTTAGCAAGGTGGCCCTTACGTCCACAATGTGTACAAGTGTACACATGAGCATACAATATGTGATGTGCATGAGCGTGCAAAGCATGTGTATGCTGTGTATGGTGTGCATGCATAGATGGAACTTGTTTCTTTCGAAACATAGATTCCAACCGTGTATGGTTCATGGCACAATGGCTCAAAGTAGAGCCCAAACAATCAACACTTTTCTTCAAAACATTTATATCATTTTTAATACTTGAAGATAAAGTGGAGCATGCAAGAGGTGAGCTAGAATGTAAAGCTACACTAGCATGGCAAACATGTGTGTCTATATCATTTTGCAAAGAAATATTTTTCTTTAAACAATCTTTCAATTCTTGTGAAATCAAATTTATTTTATTTTTAAAGAATATTCTCTTTTAATACAAAATCAAGTTTTGAAATTAAATCCTCATTTTTCTTTAAAACATATTCACAATCATTTTTACTTTTCAAAATTCTGTTTTCATTAAGTGCAAGATCAAGTTGGGATTTAAGCAAGTCACTATCACTTGAAATCTCATCCCTTTTTGCAAAACAATCTCAAGTCTAGAAGATAAATTTTATTTTCTTCTTTTAAACCAAGACTTTCCTTTTTCAAAAGTTTGTATTTGAAATCAAATTTTCACATTTTTTAGCAAGTTCGTCATTCATGGCTTGTGCCTCTAAACACTCATTGCAACAGGACTAGTACTAGCATCTAGTTGAGTGTCCGAGTGTACCTCAAGGGAGTCATTCCTTGGACCATGCAGCAACGTTCATCGGACTCGTCTCTCCTAGATCTCCTTATCTTATCGAAAATCTTTGGTAGCTCGGGAGAAGTCAAAATGCTCCACACTGCAAAAGCCGAATCATAATGAGAAAACACATGTAAATAATCTTTATGAAGAGATGCTCTAAGTGCCTTTAGGGCTATTGTATTGGCCTCTATATGCTTGCTATCATTTGGGTAGGATTCCTTGGTAATGGTAAGGTAAACATGCAAGCCTAGGGCTTTTAAATGACAACTCATAAGAACCTTCCATATGTCAAGTCTAGAGATATCAAACTTGGGAGGAACATCCATGAGTGCAAACTATATGTGTGCAAATGCAAATGCAAAAGATAGATTAGCTAACCAAGATCACACTCCTAGGTGGTTAAACCAAATATCAGGAGCGTAGGCTCTGATACCAATTGAAAGTATACCTAGAGGAGGGGTGAATAGATGTACGGCTAATCTAATGAACTAAATGCAAAAATTAAAACTAAATTGTAACTACACTTAATGCAACCAACGAGTGTAGCCGAATTCCCGGTGAAGGGCTCTGGACTAACTCCTCTTGATTCCTCTGAATAAGAGTTGAGGTGCTATATGAAGCTCTCGTGGTTAAGCACAAGTGAGGCACACGCAAACAAGCCAGGCATATAATTATAAATGTTCAATATGAAATGATGCAAGGCACAAAGTAAAAGAGAGAGTTAGAGAGACAATGGATCAATCGCTAATACACGGATATGTTTCGAGGTTAGAGCATACAGCTCTACGTCCCCGCTTTCACACAGAAGGATTTCCAATCCACTTGTCCACATAGGAATCCCACACAGGGAACCACCACTGAGGTTTTGGGGCAAATACAACTGAGAGTACACAACTCCTCTCTCAATTACAAACACCACCTCTACACTTAGAAGCTAGGCATAAAGCCACACAAATCAACCTCACAAATGAGGGATGGTACAAAATCACAAACAACAATCTCCACCTCTTCACTAAGAGGGATATCAACACTCTCCACCTCTCACTAGAGGGAGTCAACCACCACTCCAAAATCAACCTCTACCCAAGAGGGATAACACAAAGTAGGAGGGTTTACAACTTAGTGTTCAAAAGACCACAAACAATTCTTTTCCACAAAAACAAGGATCCTATAGAGATGATAGAATGATATAGCTCAAGTGTGGAAAAATAAAGAGTTTGAAAATCAAAAACTCAAAGAAAAACTCTAGGAAAAAACTCTAGATAGAATTGAAAGTGAAGATCAAACCAATTCCCAAAGAATTTTCTTTTCAAATGATTTTCCAACCCTTTTAAAAACAAGATAAAGATCAAATCTTTAAGCACTAAAAACTCTTTGAAAACTTGCTGGAAGATGTAAATTTTTGCTCTAAAAATTCTTACACAAAACAGCCCTCAAATGGGGTTTTTATAGCCCCTAGAAAAAACTAGCCGTTGGCTGCTGACAAGGCCAGAATTGGCCTTCCGGTCGACTAGCCACCGGTCAAATTTTTGACCGTTGAGCCTTCCGGTGACCTCCCGGTCGACCGTGCCAATCCAGAGAGCAAATTGCTCTCTGGCCGGTCGACCGCCCGGTCGACCGTGCCAAGCCTCACGGTCGACCGTTCGGTCGACCGCCCCCACCCGAGAGTGGGGTACTTGCAGTCGGTCGACCGCGCGCGGTCGACCGGTCCAAGTGGCAGGTCAACGTGCACACTCTTGTGTACGTCGGTCGACCAGTCCGGTCGATCGACTCTGGGTCTGGCCGACCGGCCCGGTCGACCGCCAGAGCCTGGCAGGGCTTAATTAAGGACTGAAAAACTTAATTTTTATTTCTCAAATAAATCCCATAAAACCTCTAAAAACCCACAAAAATAAGTTCAATATAATACTTTGATATAAAAACTTGTGTGAAAAATTTCAACACAAATTTTAAACTTTTTGAACCATTTTTGTGACTTACAAATTTTGTCGAAAACCAAAAACTGTATTTTCTAAAACTTGGATTTTTGAATTGAAAATTCGTTTTGTCCAAAACTCATCCAAATACAAAAACATGATATGAAACAACATTGAAGCATGTTGTATATGGATATAATCCAATATACATGAAAGATACATATATCATTGTTTTTGATATTAAATCTAAAAATATGCTTTGTTATAACACAAAATTTCAAACACATGAATAGGCATATCAAAATAATCTTGTCTAAGATATGAAGCATATATGTATATAAAACAAATTTAATATACATTAAACAATGTAAACTTGTTTTAATTCTATCTATTCATGAAAACCAAGATTTGTTAAACCAAAAACCGAAAACCAAAACCAAAACATGAAACGTGTGTGTGTTGTGAACTTGAGCATATCACACTATCTAGTCTTTACAAATGGATCTAAAAATATAAACTAAACTATGTACCGAAGTCTACTTGACGAACTCCGTTTTCAAGCCGACTCGATCCAAACGTGATCCACCGAGCTTGACTCCAACGAGTGCTAGATATGACTTTATCGCTCGAGCTCTTGAATCACCACATGAGAAGCTCCAAAACACCTTTGTTGAAGCTAATCACTTACTAATATCTTGGTTAAATATCTGAAACTAAACAAGATTATTAGTAAACATAACTACATGAGTTAATCATCATCAAAACTAGAGTGGAAAGCCTCTGGACCAACAGGTAGGACGCGAGGTTCAGACTAGCGTCCCTTCTGAACCATGTCAGACGCGTGAACTACGCGTTTGGCAACCTAAACGTGAGGTTCACTAAGCTCGCATTTCTGAAGCACCGCTTCCCAAACGCCACAAACAGCAACGCGAAGTCTTTGCTCTTTGTCAAAGACACGAGACCCGCGCCTCTGTACGTGATCAGCAAAAAGCAAGCACTAAAATAAGAGAAGAAAGTGTGGGTTGATGTTACTGCTTTTGTGATTCTTTCATAGTAGAAGTGGCTATACGGGTCGTATCCACAAGGAGGGAGAGCGATGGAAGCTTGATGCGGCTTCAAAGTTCAAGAAGAAAGAAAGTTCTTGTTTCTAAATAAAGAATTGAAAAGTAAAAACAATCGTTTTTAAGAATTGTTGAAAAATGTTTTGGTGGTTTGTAAAAGTGATTTTTTTTCTTAGTTGTAAAAATGCATGGCTAACTTTCTACTAAGTGCTCCCACTAATTTCTAACTCTTGGAAGATAGCCTCACGATGGATCATACGCGAACACAAACCCTTTTGCTTTAGAACTATTCACGTGAAATCGAGTGAAAGTTCATCCTTAGCTTTACACAGCAAAAACTCAGCATTCCCTTATCAAGATCCATTAGAAGGCGAGAATAAGGGAAGACACGAGTGCACTAACAGTATCGGCAAAGTTAAAAGGAAAAGTCTCTAACTTACAATAACAAGCAAAGTACATAACCCATAGATCATCAAAAACTCATTAAGTATGAAGTATAAAAAAGTAAATACTTGTAGGTAAATTAGAGTTAGAACCCTCGTCTTAAGATGCCATAGCTCTTGTTTACACAAGGCTTGTTTGACACTATTGACTCATGTGGGTTATCAATCAAGTGTTAGAAATTAGTGGGTTAGTAGTTAGTTAGCCATGCTAATGAAAAGTTAGTTAGCCATAAAAGTAAAGAAATAAAAAGGAAAAGAAGTGGAGAGAGAGAGAGTTACACTACAAGAAAACAAAAGAAAAAAAAAGTTAAAGAAATGAAGTTACACTACAACATAGTAAAAGAAAAGGAGTGAAAAGAAGGAAGTTACACTATAACAAGGAAGTAAAAATAAATGGCAAAGACAAGTAAATAGAAAGAAGGAATAGAAGTAGTACTTGTATTAGCTTGTCACCTTCCAATACAACACTTACACACTCTCTCTCTTTCACTCTAATGGCTAAAACAA
>JAVJIF010005675.1:0-166207 GCA_038442645.1 Agave tequilana
TTGTTTGTAATACCCCGTTTCCGTAATACGTACTAAGTTGCGTATTCAGCTTTTCGATCGTATTTTTCGATTACTTCCCGTATTTGACCAATTTCAATTTCAAATATCATTTTCTAATATATTAGATTTTGGGTGAATTTCTGGAATTTTCTAGATTAAAATGAATTTCTCCAAAACCGGTGTCGACCAGTATCGCTGATCGATTCCTGGAATTTTAATTCCCAAACAGTTAGGAATTTCAAGAAAATCTTTTAGACATTATTTCTTAGAATGACATTTCTTATCTAAATACTTTTTCTGAGAATTTTATAAATTTATGAAAATTCCAACGGAGTCGGTAGTTAACTGATTCCGGATTTTTAGTTTTTAAAACTATAAAGTATTTCTTCAAACGGATTTCATTATACGTCTTCATATATTATTATTGATTTTTGGTAAATTTACGAGTCGTTCCGAGATACTTGAATTTCGGACGATTTCGGTATTTTCCGAAATGTTTTCCGCATTCTCGATTTAAACCGGGAATCAGTGTTTTCAATATTCTCATTTTTCAAAATTCTTTCCTTTTACAAATTCTTTTCCTTTTTCTTTTTTTTCCTTTTTCTTTCCTTCTTTCCTTCCACCAACTTCCCAAAATATCTTCTCCTCCAAAATATCTAAAAACTCCACACCCTTCCCCATTAATGCCCTTCATTCCCTCTCTCTTCCATGGCCGGCCACCATTGGCCAAGGGAGACACCCCCATCCCCCCTATTTGCACAAAACCCCTCTCAATTTATTTATTTACACCTCCTTTACAAAAATCAAATCCTATATAAACTTTCCTTTACAATTCTTTTCTCTTTTTTCACTTCACCAAGAAAATAGCCCTCACCATTTTCTTCTCCATCTCAAACCCTAACTCCAAACCACCTCAAAATCTTCATCTCCTTCCCAAGCAACTACAACCCTTGATTTGGATTGCATCTCTCTTCGTCGGAAGTATCGCCAAAGACCTAGTTGGTGATATTGTCGTCAACGATCATTCGGAATTCGTAGAACTTTCACATAGCCGTTCGAAGTGAGTATTTTTACTCACCAAGACTAGATTACTTCTTTGTGTACATATGATGATCATTCATGTACACTTGTGTCATAAAAATCCATTTTTAGGCCAACAAACAACCATCAGAATTTCTGTTCTGTTTTCTGTTTTCTTCACGATTAGTCGACTTAACCTAGGGCCTAGTCGACTACCCACCTTAGTTGAAACGTAGTCTTTCTAATTTCACAGTTTTAGTCGACTAAGCCATATCACCAGTCGACTAGACCCCCCTAGTCGACTACATTTTTAACCTAGTCGACTAACCTATTCCAGAACCAAAAACACCAACTCTCGGCTCTGGTCGACTTATCCCAATTATTAGTCGACTTGAGACCTCTAGTCGACTACACATAGTACCTTAGTCGACTAACATGTCCCTGAATAAACCCCAACTTTCTATATCACCGATTTAGTCGACTTGCATATCCGTTAATCGACTTATAGTTCACCACTAGTCGACTACCCTTCTAACCCTAGTCGACTAACTATTCTTGAAATAGAATTCCAACTCTCTGGAAACCATTATTAGTCGACTCCTGCAGACAAGTAGTCGACTTAAGACTTCTATTAGTCGACTAACCCTTGCACCTAGTCGACTAATTCTGACTATTTAACTTAGTTGTTTCCTTTTCTGATTTTGGACTTTAACCTCTATACACATGTGATACATTGTTCATGTTTATGCTTCATTACTGATATTACATGACATGCTACTTGATGGATCTTACTTCATGTTACTCCATAACTTGCTATTACATATCTTTATTCCATAAATTGTTAAAGTAGCGAATATCACCAACTTATCATGCCATCACTTACATCAAGCATGATGCATTGACCTTTGTATAAAATAGACCAACTTACACATGGGTCGGGGGAAATATGCGGATATCGGTATGTGTTCGTGTTTACAGTGGCTTTAGGTATATTGTACAATTATATTTCCGGTCTGACCTGAGGGCCTCCAGGGGACCGAGGGGAGTGCTGGCTCCCTTTTCCTGAGTACTGTCATGACAAAGGGCATACATAAGTCCCTCCTGAAAGGCCTAGCGGCTGGTTCCGTCACCATGCAACGGAACACCCTTGGCCGTTGTCCGGGCAAGCACGGGACCCACTGTAAACATAGTTCGTCGATACAACCGCTGTTTCTAATAACAATCTTGCTTTACTAGGATATGGATCTATGTGTTCTGGGACGCTGGGTCACATAGCTAGATATCACAGTAAGACAAGTAATAATAATAAGACGTTAATTGTAGATTATTGTATTATGATCTTATCTCTTCATGCTTTTCATACTTATTAGTTGATATTCCTTATAACTGTTTCATCTTTTCTTATTCATGTCCCTTAGCCACTTGGCTATAGTTTGTTATCGTTATATGTCTTGATTCCTTGGATTTGCATATTCAGATTCTGAGGCTTGGAACGAAGTGGAGCCATCCACAGAGGACCAAGCGTATCTGAGTGAGCAGGCTGATCAGATCTAGTTCCCTCGTGCCAGACTCTTCCTTTTGGCTCACGAGTCTCCATCTCTTACGTGAGCATCTTGTGTATATCCTTGTATATGTTCTTTTGGACTTGGTTGTGAAAACAAAACACTTGTAAAGTGTAACAGTTATCATAACTTGTATAACTTTGTATTTGTACTTTTATAGTTGGCATATGAAATACCACGCTTTGTGTTGTACTCTGATTCTTGTTGTACTTTTATGCTTAGCGTATATACGTGGGGGCATTTTCTGACCTACGTATATACGTTGCAGTGACGTCCCCGTATCCGTGGAATCGGGGCGTTACAGGTTGGTATCAGAGCTTAGGCTCTCACACCTAAAGTACAATCAAGTAGCAAATTACTGTAATTTGCTAATGCCAACTACAATGTACAAAGTTATTAGTCCTTCTTGATTCCGTCCTTGATTCATTCCTTCGTATCCTAAACTCCTTTCCATTGTTTCCAATTCCAGTTATCATTCGGAATGGAGAGACGATCGGGTCGTAACAACATCGGGCAAGTACCGAATGGACCCGTAGGAGGAGAGAATGCTGACATCCTAAAGGTCATTCAGACCATGATGGAAAACCAGCAGCAGCAGACCGAGCTCCTCAGGCAGGAGTTAGCAGCTCCTAAGGAGCAGAGGCCGGGAAATGTCTCGGACTTCAGAAGACTGCAGCCTGCTATATTCACGGGGAGCGAGAAACCATTGGAGGCTGAGCAATGGTTGACGGACACTACAGATCTGCTGAGCGCCGCCCGTATTCCAAAGGAAAACCAAGTTGAGGTCGCCAAGATTCAGCTGAAAGACATAGCTCGAACTTGGTGGCTCGCAGAGGAGGCTAGACTGGAGAAGCCCGTAACTTGGACGCCTTCTCCAAGAGTTTTTACAGCCGATTCTTCCCTGCTACTGCTCAGAAAGATATGGAGGAGCAATTCATCAGACTCCAGCAGTGGAACAAGTCCGTGGACGAGTATGCCGCGGAGTTTCTTAGACTGAGTCGTTTTGCCCCGTACATGGTGACAGATGAAGAGAAGCGGGCAAGCAGATTTCAGCAGGGCCTGCAGATGGATATACAAGTATTCCTAATGCCCCAGCAGTTGAAGACTTACTCGGAGGTTCTTACCATCGCTCGAGAGGTGGAGCGTGGGTTACAGAAGAAGCAAGAGAACCAGGCCATGAAGAGGCCGTTTGTACCAATGGGGAGAGGAGGACCATTCAGAGCAGCGAAAGTCCAGGCCAGGCAACCATTCAGAGCAGTTCCTTACCAAATGGCTCAGCCAGGTCCTATCTGCAACTTTTGCCAGAAACCAGGACATTCTCGGCAGAACTGCCGGAGGGCAAATGGATGGTGTTTGGTGTGTGGATCAAGAGATCATTCCATAGAAGCTTGTCCACACAGGAGATTGGGCATAGCC
This sequence comes from Agave tequilana, assembly GCA_038442645.1. Classification (NCBI taxonomy): domain Eukaryota; kingdom Viridiplantae; phylum Streptophyta; class Magnoliopsida; order Asparagales; family Asparagaceae; genus Agave; species Agave tequilana. Next base: position 3,999 of record JAVJIF010005675.1, read on the forward strand.
AACCAGACTTTGCCAGCACTTCCAGGACCCAATGGACAGAGAGTGCTACCAGGGCCACTTGGGCAGAGAAACCAGGGACCAGTGATGAGGAGAGCTCTTCCCCTTCCTCCACAGCATGTCATTCGCCCAGTCCAGAGAGGAGGCAGGACTGCAGCAGGGCGTGGCAGAGGTCAGGCTTATACTCTGACAGCAGAAGAGGCCGAGGCTTCAGAGGAAGTGATTACAGGTAACATCAGAGTTCATTCAATACCTGTTCTCGCTCTCTTCGATTCAGGTGCTTCTCACTGTTATATCTCCGAGTATTTTGTGGCTTTACATTCTATACCTGTTAGATCTTTAGACCACAAATGGGAGATAAGTACAGGGAATGGGGTAGTTATATCTTCCCGAGTTTGTACTGATTGTCCAGTAGAATTATGTGATAAGACTTTGGCCATAGATATGCTTGTACTAGACACCAAAGGGTACGACGTAATCTTAGGCATGACCTGGCTTAGTCAGTACTATGCAGTAATTGACTGTAGGGAGAAGAAGATCAATTTTAGAATCCCACTTCAACCGGAGTTCCAGTTCAGTGGAGAAGTGAAGAACACCAAGGGAAAGACCCAGATGACTACTTCGGAGGTTCAGAAGCAGAAGGTACCGGTGTGGGATGAATTCCCAGAGGTGTTCGCTGAGATATCAGGACTACCACCGGAAAGGATGATAGAGTTCTCCATCGACACAGTTCCAGGAGCAGCTCCTATATCCAAGGCTCCGTATAGGATGGCACCGACGGAGTTAGAGATTCTGAAGAAGCAGCTGCAGGAATACTCAGACAAGGGATTGATTCGGCCGAGTACTTCACCATGGGGAGCTCCAGTACTGTTGGCCAACAAGAAGGATGGTAGTAAGAGACTTTGTATTGATTACAGGGAATTGAACAAGGTCACCATCAAGAACAAGTATCCCTTACCCAGGATTGATGATCTATTTGATCAGCTTAATGGAGCCCGTGTATTCTCTAAATTGGATTTACAGTCGGGTTACCATCAGCTGAGGGTAAAGAAGGAGGATATTCCGAAGACGGCATTCAGGACCCGTTATGGCCACTATGAGTTTCTAGTAATGCCTTTCGGAGTTACCAATGCCCCTGCAGTTTTCATGGACTTGATGAACCGAGTGTTCTCGCCCTACTTGGATCAGTTTGTTGTTGTTTTCATAGACGACATCTGATCTATTCAAAGAATAACAAGGAGCATGCAGAACACTTGAGGATTGTGTTGCAGACTCTTCAGCAGGAGCAGCTTCATGCCAAGAGGAGCAAGTGTGATTCTGGTTGGACAGTATAGCCTTTCTTGGGCACATTGTTTCAGCAGAAGGAATTTCAGTTGATCCTAGCAAAGTCCAGGCAGTGAAGGATTGGCCAGTTCCGAGGACGGTGACTGAGATTAAGAGTTTTCTTGGACTAGCGGGATATTACAGACGCTTTGTCCAGGATTTCTCTAGGATTGCAGCTCCGTTAACCGGCTCACCCGAAAAGGAGAAAGGTACATATGGACTGAAGAATGTGATGCAGCTTTGAGCAGTTGAAGCAGAGGCTTATTTCAGCTCCAATCTTGAGGACTCCCTCAGGAAGAGGAGGGATGGTTATCTTTAGTGATGCTTCAGGAAAAGGCCTGGGATGTGTACTTATGCAACATGATCATGTTATAGCATATGCATCTAGGCAACTGAAGACTCATGAGCGGAACTACCCAACTCATGACTTGGAGCTAGCAGCGGTGATCTTTGCCTTGAAGATTTGGAGGCACTATCTTCTGGGAGATAAGGTGTTGATTTATACAGATCATAAGAGCCTCAAGTATATCTTCTCGCAGAAGGAGTTGAACATGAGGCAGAGGCGGTGGCTGGAGCTTATGGCAGACTATGATATTGACTTGCAATATCATCCAGGCAAGGTCAATACAGTTCCTGATGCACTGAGTAGGATGCCAGAGAACAGAGTGCTTGTCCAACTTACTCAGCAGAAGGAGTTGATTCAGGACTTTATCAGATTGGACTTGATGGTGGTTCGAGGAGCTGAGAAGGCAGGACAGCTTATGACTTTACAGATTCAGTCTTCATTGATAGATGAAATCAAGGAAGCTCAGAGAGAGGATCCCAGATTGCAGACATTCTGAGCTCAGGTAGAGGCTGGATTGAGGACCGATATCTGTATTCGTCCAGATGGAGCCTTGTACTTTGGTAGCAGGCTTTGTGTTCCCCAGGGAGAAGTTAGACAGAAGATTTTGGTAGAGGCACACAGTTCAGCATATTCTATACATCCAGGGGGAAACAAGATGTACCAGGACTTGAAGAAGCAATTTTGGTGGAATGCCATGAAGAGAGAGATAGCTCAGTTTGTAGCTAAGTGCTTGGTGTGCCAGCAGATAAAGATTGAGCATCAGAGATCAGCTGGACTTCTTCATCCTTTGCCAATACCTGAATGGAAGTGGGAGCACATCACTATGGACTTTGTCACGGCATTACCTCGTAGTCCCAAAGGTAATAATGCTGTGTGGGTTATCATTGATCGTCTCACCAAGTCAGCTCATTTCATACCATTCAGGGTGGGTCAGACTACAGAGGTTCTGGCAGATAAGTATGTGAAGGAGATAGTTCGTCTGCATGGAGTTCCAGTCAGTATTGTTTCAGATAGAGATACCAGATTCAGATCTCATTTTTGGGAGAGTCTCCAAGAGAGTCTGGGCACTCGCCTGAAATTCAGTACATCTTATCATCCTCAGACAGACGGACAATCAGAGAGGACCATTCAGATACTTGAAGACATGCTTAGGGCCTGCATGATTGAGTTTAAGGGATCTTGGGAAGACCATCTTCACTTGGCTGAGTTTTCTTATAACAACAGTTATCAGGCAAGTATCAAGATGGCACCTTTTGAGGCACTGTATGGGAGGAAGTGCAGATCGCCGATTTGTTGGGATGAAGTCGGTGAGAGAGGATTATTGGGGCCAGAGATTCTGATCCAGACAACCGAGAAGGTCAGAGTCATCAGGGATCATCTCAAGGCAGCTCAGAGTCGGCAGAAGAGTTGGGCAGATTCACAGAGAAGGCCATTGGAGTTCCAGGCAGGAGATCATGTGTTCTTGAGGATATCACCTACCAAAGGTGTGATCCGATTCGGTATTCGTGGAAAGCTGAGTCCGAGATATATCGGCCCATTCGAGATATTGGATCGAGTGGGAGATGTGTCTTATCGATTGGCTTTGCCGCCATCGTTGGACGGTGTTCATAATGTTTTCCACGTATCTCAGTTGAGGAGGTATGTAAAGGATGATAGCCATATTTTGGATCACTCCGAGCTGGAACTGCAACCGGACTTATCATATCAGGAGCAGCCGATGGCCATATTGGATAGAAGTGTGAAGACACTGAAGAACAAAGCCATACCTTTAGTGTTGGTGTCTTGGAACCGCCATGCGCCAGGAGAGGCCACATGGGAACGAGAGGACGTCATCCGAGAGCGTTATCCTCAACTCTTCTCATCTTAATTGGTAAGACTCTTCCTTTTACTCTTTTCTAATGTTATCTTTCTTCCTAGCCTTATCTATCTGTTACCATTCCTGTTACCCTTCACCTTATGAAATTTCGAGGACGAATTTTTGTAAGGTGGGTAGATTGTAATACCCCGTTTCCGTAATACGTACTAAGTTGCGTATTCAGCTTTTCGATCGTATTTTTCGATTTACTTCCCGTATTTGACCAATTTCAATTTCAAATATCATTTTCTAATATATTAGATTTTAGGTGAATTTCTGGAATTTTCTAGAATTAAAATGAATTTCTCCAAAACCGGTGTCGACCAGTATCGCTGATCGATTCCTGGAATTTTAATTCCCAAACAGTTAGGAATTTCAAGAAAATCTTTTAGACATTATTTCTTAGAATGACATTTCTTATCGAAATACTTTTTCTGAGAATTTTATAAATTTATGAAAATTCCAACGGAGTCGGTAGTTAACTGATTCCGGGATTTTTAGTTTTAAAACTATAAAGTATTTCTTCAAACGGATTTCATTATACGTCTTCATATATTATTATTGATTTTGGTAAAATTACGAGTCGTTCCGAGATACTTGAATTTCGGACGATTTCGGTATTTTCCGAAATGTTTTCCGCATTCTCGATTTAAACCCGGGAATCAGTGTTTTCAATATTCTCATTTTTCAAAATTCTTTCCTTTTACAAATTCTTTTCCTTTTTCTTTTTTCCTTTTTCTTTCCTTCTTTCCTTCCACCAACTTCCCAAAATATCTTCTCCTCCAAAATATCTAAAAACTCCACACCCTTCCCCATTAATGCCCTTCATTCCCTCTCTCTTCCATGGCCGGCCACCATTGGCCAAGGGAGACACCCCCATCCCCCCCTATTTGCACAAAACCCCTCTCAATTTATTTATTTACACCTCCTTTACAAAAATCAAATCCTATATAAACTTTCCTTTACAATTCTTTTCTCTTTTTTCACTTCACCAAGAAAATAGCCCTCACCATTTTCTTCTCCATCTCAAACCCTAACTCCAAACCACCTCAAAATCTTCATCTCCTTCCCAAGCAACTACAACCCTTGGATTTGGATTGCATATCTCTTCGTCGGAAGTATCGCCAAAGACCTAGTTGGTGATATTGTCGTCAACGATCATTCGGAATTCGTAGAACTTTCACATAGCCGTTCGAAGTGAGTATTTTTACTCACCAAGACTAGATTACTTCTTTGTGTACATATGATGATCATTCATGTACACTTGTGTCATAAAAATCCCATTTTTAGGCCAACAAACAACCATCAGAATTTCTGTTCTGTTTTCTGTTTTCTTCACGATTAGTCGACTTAACCTAGGGCCTAGTCGACTAACCCACCTTAGTTGAAACGTAGTCTTTCTAATTTCACAGTTTTAGTCGACTAAGCCATATCACCAGTCGACTAGACCCCCCTAGTCGACTACATTTTTAACCTAGTCGACTAACCTATTCCAGAACCAAAAACACCAACTCTCGGCTCTGGTCGACTTATCCCAATTATTAGTCGACTGAGACCTCTAGTCGACTACACATAGTACCTTAGTCGACTAACATGTCCCTGATATAAACCCCAACTTTCTATATCACCGATTTAGTCGACTTGCATATCCGTTAATCGACTTATAGTTCACCACTAGTCGACTACCCTTCTAACCCTAGTCGACTAACTATTCTTGAAATAGAATTCCAACTCTCTGGAAACCATTATTAGTCGACTCCTGCAGACAAGTAGTCGACTTAAGACTTCTATTAGTCGACTAACCCTTGCACCTAGTCGACTAATTCTGACTATTTAACTTAGTTGTTTCCTTTTCTGATTTTGGACTTTAACCTCTATACACATGTGATACATTGTTCATGTTTATGCTTCATTACTGATATTACATGACATGCTACTTGATGGATCTTACTTCATGTTACTCCATAACTTGCTATTACATATCTTTATTCCATAAATTGTTAAAGTAGCGAATATCACCAACTTATCATGCCATCACTTACATCAAGCATGATGCATTGACCTTTGTATAAAATAGACCAACTTACACATGGGTCGGGGGAAATATGCGGATATCGGTATGTGTTCGTGTTTACAGTGGCTTTAGGTATATTGTACAATTATATTTCCGGTCTGACCTGAGGGCCTCCAGGGGACCGAGGGGAGTGCTGGCTCCCTTTTCCTGAGTACTGTCATGACAAAGGGCATACATAAGTCCCTCCTGAAAGGCCTAGCGGCTGGTTCCGTCACCATGCAACGGAACACCCTTGGCCGTTGTCCGGGCAAGCACGGGACCCACTGTAAACATAGTTCGTCGATACAACCGCTGTTTCTAATAACAATCTTGCTTTACTAGGATATGGATCTATGTGTTCTGGGACGCTGGGTCACATAGCTAGATATCACAGTAAGACAAGTAATAATAATAAGACGTTAATTGTAGATTATTGTATTATGATCTTATCTCTTCATGCTTTTCATACTTATTAGTTGATATTCCTTATAACTGTTTCATCTTTTCTTATTCATGTCCCTTAGCCACTTGGCTATAGTTTGTTATCGTTATATGTCTTGATTCCTTGGATTTGCATATTCAGATTCTGAGGCTTGGAACGAAGTGGAGCCATCCACAGAGGACCAAGCGTATCTGAGTGAGCAGGCTGATCAGATCTAGTTCCCTCGTGCCAGACTCTTCCTTTTGGCTCACGAGTCTCCATCTCTTACGTGAGCATCTTGTGTATATCCTTGTATATGTTCTTTTGGACTTGGTTGTGAAAACAAAACACTTGTAAAGTGTAACAGTTATCATAACTTGTATAACTTTGTATTTGTACTTTTATAGTTGGCATATGAATATACCACGCTTTGTGTTGTACTCTGATTCTTGTTGTACTTTTATGCTTAGCGTATATACGTGGGGGCATTTTCTGACCTACGTATATACGTTGCAGTGACGTCCCCGTATCCGTGGAATCGGGGCGTTACATTTGTCATCATCAAAAAGGAGATATTGTTGGCCCAAAGGCCCATCGCTCTAGTTTTGATGATGATTAACTCATGTAGTTAAAGTCTAATGATCTTTTGTTTTTTAATCTCATATATTTGATCAAGATCTTAGTAGGCATTTAAATTCAACAAAAGATTTGAAGTCAAATTTTAGAGCTAGCACGTGTTGGTTTAAGAGCTCGCGCATCAAGATTGCATCAAGTATTCAAGAGGAGTCTAGCTCATTGGATCAAGGTTTGGACCAAGTCAAGAAGGAGAAAAAGATTTTCAAGAGAAGATTTTCAGAAGACTTGTGTCGGGTTTTGTAAGTATTAAGATTTGTTTTTAGATAAAATATAAAGGATAGATTAGTTGGTAGATTGCTCAAGTTCATACACATACCCAAAATTTATATGTGTTTTAGAAAATACCGTTTTGGTTTTTAAACTTCAAAATATACATGTGTTTTATCAAAATTATTTTAGAGATTATTGTCAAAAACATAGATATTTCATCTCATATGTGTAGTGGATCATATTCATACACACTAAGCTTCAAACGTGTTTAGAATATCTTATTTTTGTATTTGGAGAAGTTTTGAAAAAATCATTTTTCAATTTAGAGATTGTTTTTGAAAAATACGGTTTTATTTAAAGTCAAAATTTCTATATCACAAAAATAGTTCAAAATATTTGTAATATGTTTTGATTTTTAATCAAACATGTTTGTATACCAAAGCATATCAATGAACTTATTTTTGTAGAATTTATGGGATTTTATTAAAGATAAAAAGACCATGTTTTAATCCCTATAAGCTGACCAGGTCTTCTGGCAGTCGACCAGGCTGGTCGACCAAGCCAGAAGTCGGTCGACCGATGTGCACAAACATGCACAACCAAGGGCCGGTTGACCGCACGGTCGACCGGTAGAGAGCTCTGCTCTCTGTAAATGGCCCTGGTCGACCGGACGGTCGACCGATAGGTCAATGCCCTGGAAACGGTCGACCGTCTGGTCGACCGCTTTTCCCAACGGTCAGAAATTCGACCGTTAGCGGTCGACCGACAACAGTGTCAACTGCTGATTTGGACCCCAACGACTAGATTTTTGAGGCCTATAAATTGGGGCTATTTTGGGCTGTTTTACACAAGATTTTTGAGAGTTTTCAAGCTAGTTTTCCTACCTTTCTAAGTGTTTATCTCCACTTGTTTTAGAGCTTAAACTTCCATATCAAAAGGAGAGTTTATCAAGAGTGTTTTCAAAAGTGATTTCTTGAGTTTTTCACTACAAAATCCATCCTAGTTTCTCACACACACTTGAGCTTTCCATTGCTATATCAATCCTATAGGAGAGTTGTTGTGAGAGTATTTTTAGGTGATCAAAGTATTGAGATCACCAAAGTGTTCTACTTTGTATTTGAGGAGGCGAACTTGCGGGTTCGTATTGTTTCGAGTTCTTGTGGGAGCTCGGTATAGAGGTGCGGCCTCGGCAAACTAGTGTGCTTACGTGTGCTGTTCTTGCGGGAACAAGAGGGGGACTAGTGAGTCCAAGGAGTTCTAGTGTGAACTCGTTGTAGGTGTTACGGCACCAAGTGATCCAGTGGGATCGATTCTAGTAAAAATCCTTCATAGTGTTGAAGGCGGGGACATAGAGCATGGGTGCTCGAACCTCGAAACAAATCTCCTATGTTTGCGATTGTTCTCTCTCTCTTTATATCTCTCACTTGTGTTTATATCTTACATGCACTTATTGTTCATATTCATTACTTTCTTGATATACTTGTGCTTAAATTAATATATGCTTCGGATTGTTTGTTCACACTTGTATTCAACCAAGAGAGCCATAGAGGCGCCTCAACTTTTATCTAGAGGAATCTTGAGGAGATAGTTCAGAGCCCTTCACCGGGAATTCTGCTGCACTCTTGTGTTATACTTGGTGTATTTAGCCTAATAGTTTTTAGTTTGCTAAATAGTTTTAATTCCGCATTTTTTGTCATTAGATTAGCTGATCACCTATTCACCCCTCCTCTAAATGAACTTCAAATATCAGTGAGACCATAAAGAGCACAGTGCCAGTAAAATACAAGGACCCTGAATGTCCGACTCTATCTTACACTATTAAAACCACAGTGATTGATAAGGCCTTACTAGATTTGGGGAAAAGTGTCAACTTGCTTCCATATTCAGTTTACAAGCAGTTAGGAGTGGGTGAGTTAAAACCCACAAGGATTACCTTGCAATTGACTGATAGATCGGTGAAAATTCCAAAGGGTGAGGTAGAAGACGTGCTAATCAAGGTTGGAGAATTCATATTCCCCGTCAATTTTGTCGTCCTTGAAACTGCACGGTAGAGAACCCAAGAGGACAGATTTCTGTGATTCTTGGCTGACCTTTCCTAGCAACAAAAAATACTTTGATCAATTGTCGTAGTGGGTTGATGAAACTTACCTTTGGGAACATGACTATCGATCTTAACATTTTCAATTGAGGTAAGTAGCTAAGTGATCACTCTGACCAACTTTTTGATGTCCACATGATCCAAGGGATATCAAGCGAAAATTTTGAAGATGAATGATCAGACATCAAGTTCTTGACCAAGGGTCAGAGCAGGACAAAGTGGAACAATGGTTTGATGAATGGTTGAACAAGTTGATCATGCGTTTACAACTCACTGGGAGTCTCTCTATGAGTCATTGGATGAGGGAATTCGAGCCCCACTTCGACGATCTGTGAAGGAGCCACCTAACTTAGAGTTCAAACCTCTTTCTCAAGCATTGAAGTATGCTTATTTAGGTAAGGATGAGAAGCACCCTGTCGTGATAGCTTCCAATCTGAGCAAGAACCAAGAAGAATCCCTTTTATCCGTATTGAAGGAGAACAAGGAAGCGATAGGGTGGACAATGGCTGATATAAAGGGAATAAGTCCAACAATCGTCCAATATCAGATCCACCTAACTGATAATGCCAAACTACAAAGAGACCCCCAACGCAGAATGAATCCTGTAATGAAGGAGGCAGTAAGAAAAGATATTTTAAAATGGCTCGACAATGAAATCATTTATCCAATCTCTGATAGTTCATGGGTGAGTCCAGTGCAAGTGGTGCCAAAAAAGTCGGGAATGACTGTGGTCAAGAACGATGATGATGAGCTTGTACCTACGCGAATTCAGATAGGATGGCGAGTGTGCATCGATTACAGAAAGCCCAATGTGGAAATGAGAAAGGGCCATTTCCTTCTGTCGTTCGTTGACCAAATGTTGGAACGCTTAGCCGGACATGAGAATTATTGCTTTCTTGATGGATACCTGCTATAATCAGATTCCGATAGCCCCTGAGGATCACGAGAAAATCACATTCACATGTCCGTTTGGAACATTTGCATACAGACGCGTGCCCTTTGGGTTGTGCAATGCACCTGCAACATTCTAATGATGTATGCTCAGTATTTTTTTTGACATGGTGGAATAATTCCTTGAGGTGTTCATGGATGATTTTTCCATCTTTTGAGATTCCTTCTCAGAATGTCTTCATCATCTCAGTCTAGTTCTCGCTCGATGCAGAGAAAAGAATATGACTTTGAATTGAGAGAAGTGCCACTTTATGGTCCAACAAGACATTATTTGGGTCATGTAATCTCCAAGAAAAGGACTGAGGTGGACAAAGCAAAAATGAATTTGATAGCTCATTTCCCACCTCCTAGATCTGTTAAGGATATCAGATCATTTCTGGGGCATGCTGGTTTTTATCGACGGTTCATACAAAACTTCAGCAAGATTGCTTGCCCATTAACCAGCCTTCTCGCCAAGGACATCCCATTTGTTTTCACCATAGAATTGTAAGATCACCTAGAGGGGGGGTGAATAGGTGATGGCTAATCTAATGGTCACTTAATGCCAAATAATGCGGAATTAAAGCTATTATGACCTAATAAAACTTTTACACTAAACACCACGTATAACACAAGAGTGTTGCCGAATTCCCCGTGAAGGGCTCTGGACAAACTCCTCTAGATTCCCCTTGAATGGGTTGAGGTGCCGCGTTGGCTCTCTTGGTTGAATACAAGTGTTAGTCAACAATCCCAAGCAATATATCAATATGAGCACAAGGAATATATCATGCATATAAAGGTAAAGACAAGATAGGTAATGCAAGATATAAACAAGAAGATAGAGAGAGAGAAATGGCAATCGCAAACACAAAGGGTTTGTTTCGAGGTTCGAGCATCCTTGCTCTACATCCCCGCCTTCGACACACGAAGGATTTCCACTATGCAAGATCCAATGGATCTCTCCTCGGTGCCGCAACACCTACAAGCCCTCGGACTCCCTAGTCCCGTACACACGCAAGCCCCATAAGCTTGCCGAGGCCGCACCTCAAACACGAAGTTCGTACCCGAACTCGAAACAACGCGGACACACACGTCCGCCTCCTCAAAGTACAAGAAATGATCTCTTGGTGATCTAAACACTTTGATCACCAATAAAAGCTCTCACTACAACACTCCTATAGAATGAATAATCAATGGATGCTCAAGTGTTTGTGTGAGAAAAACAAGGAAGAGAATGGTGGAGGAAAACTCAAAGAATCACTTTAAACACTCTTGATAAATTCTTCCCTTTTGATTGGAAGTATTAGCTCTCTATTTAGTGGAGAAAACTCTTTTAAAGGAATGGGAAAAACTGGCTCAAAGGTCTCCAAAAATATTAGCTCAAAACAATGACCAAACCCCCAAATTTATAGGTTAGGAAAAAACTAGCCGTTGGGGTCTGTCAGACCTGCCGTCGACCACCGGTCGACCGCCAACGGTCAAAAATCCGACCGTTGGAGCCTGCCGGTCGACCCGCCAGTCGACCCAAAAGAACAGAGAGCACTGCTCTCAGTTCCGGTCGACCCGCCCGGTCGACCCGCCCACTGAACTGCCAGACGTGCACGGCTCTGTGCACGTCGGTCGACCTTGCGGTCGACCTGCCTTGGTTCCGGTCGACCTCCCGGTCGACCCGTAAGCCAGTTCTGGGTCAGCACTTGGGAGAAAAATTGTTAGAGATAATCTTGTATTTTCTAAAACTTTACCAAATACAAAAACAATATTTTGAACTTATTAAAGCATAGAGTGTATGGATATGATCCACTACACAATCATGAAGAAATATCTATTTTTGACATTAAGCTCTAAAAATGATTTTGGTTAGAAGCAAGTATAGAAAACACCAAAAAATCAAAATGATATTTTTCCAAAAGAAAGTCTTTTCTAAACTAAAAATCCTTTTATGAAAAGACAATTAATTCAAGAGTGTGTGTGTGATATATACTTGAGCATTCCACTAACTATTCTATCCTTTACATTTTAACTAAAACAAAAATCTTATACCTAGACACAAGTCTTGATCTTGAAGTCTTCCCTTGAAGTCTTCTCATCTTCTTGACTTGGTCCAAACACGATTCACCGAGCTCAAATCTTGATGTGGTCTTGATGCATAGGCTCGTGAATCAACCGGTGCAAGCTCCAAAACTTGTCTTAAAATCCTTTGTTGAAGCTCCACACCTAAGATCTTGATCATAAATCTGTCACTAATTAAGCACAAGATCATTAGTAATATAACTACATGAGTTAATCATCATCAAAACTAGAGTGATGGGCCTTTGGGCCAACAATCTCCCCCTTTTTGATGATGACAAAACTCATGAAGTTATATATGCATGGATTAAAGTAAAGCTTCAAAGAAGCTCCCCCTTAACTCATACATAACAAATAAATAATAGATATGGCAATGAGGCACATGAATATGTATGCAAGTATGGAGATAAAACATGCAACAAGCATAAATCAAAATCTTTTTCTCCTATTTGCAATACCAAAATATATATGCATAAACATAAATCTTATTCAACCATGCATATAAACTCAAAATCTTTCTCCCCCTTTTTGTCAATCATCAACAAAGGGTTCAAAGTGAAATCAAATCAAACAAATTTTTCTCCCCCTTTTTGTCAAAAACAAAGAGATCAAGAAGGGGTAATACAAATCAATCAATAAAAATTTATATGCGATATACATTCATGAAGAGGAAGACGCTAAGTTAGCTTCCCTACACATATGCATTACATGAAGAAAGGATGACAAGCCCTAACTCACATAACACATATTATGTAATGCATAAGAGGAGATGTGAAGCTCCCCCTACACACGTATATATAAAGAAGAGTTATCAAGCTCCTCATTTTAATATACTCAACATGAATCTATATGTAAGAGAGATGTTAAGCTCTCCTTGCATATAGGCAATACCCTCAAAAATTTTGAATTTCTCTTATCAAACAAAATTTTGAATTCTCTCGATAAAACAAAATTTGAATTTTGATATCAATTTTGAAAATGATCAATTGTAAAATAGTGATCAATAGTAAGGTAATGATCAACCATATGATACCAATTTAAAAACTAATGCATAAGCTTGAAAAATAAGATTTGAATTTAGCTTAGCATTAATACCTTTGTGCTTTAAATATATAAGACAATTTTAACTAGGCACAAATATCACATATATGTATGAAAAGGGAATACCAATAGAAATTGATATAATTTGAATTGAAAGCATACATATATATAATCAAAATATGAGTATATACAAAAAGAATAATCATATCGATACCAATTGAAATGATCCAATGATACCAATTGACATAAGGTAAGTTCAAGTGTATATCTCATTATATAATCTACCACAAAAAATTTTTTTTTTTAAATATTTCAAGGTATATGTATGTTTTGACAACACAAGAAGTATACACACATATCCCAAAACACAATTGAGTCCATATATATAGATTTGCATGAAAGGCAAATGACTCAAGAGGTATACATGTATATCTTAAAGTTTGACAAAATACACATATACATGAAATGAAAACACATGATCATAAATCAAATCCAAGAAGTGGGAATACAAGTTTAAAATGTATGTATCATCAAAACCAAGCAATACAAGCACATTTCATGGGTTCAAATAAGCATTCAAGTACAAATATAAATAGATTTATTTGTGGCCCCGATATGTACAAGTATAAATCCTAGTGTTGATAAAAACTAACATATAAACTAATATTCAAATCATGAAGCATCAAATAAATTTTGAGAACACAAAAGAATTTATGATTGAAGAATAGTAAGATCATGTGTATGTCTCATAAACTAATTTGAAGAACAAATAACTAGTTTAAAAGATTTTTGACAAACTAGTTAAAGATCCTTCAAAAACATGAAATCATATGTTTTTCATGAATTATACTAAGTACATAAAAATTCAAGCACTCATAGTCCATAAAGCTCAAAAATTATCTTGAAAAATAAAAGATGAGTGTTCAAAGGTTATGTAAATGGCATTTTCATGAAAATAGACAATGAAGCTCAATCAAACATGAATCTCATTTTTAGACAAGACATAAATTTTTTTTTTATTTTCATTAAAAACAAATCATGAAAATTTTTTATTTTTCATCTTAAAGTAAACTTCAAGGTATATGTATGATTTATCCAATCCTAACTATACACATACATATCCCAAATATAAAAGAGTCTATAAATAGTGTATGCATGAAAGCAAGAGACTCACGGGTATACATGTATATTTATTAGATTTGAATAAAAATAACATATACATGAAGTAAAATCATAAAATAGGCATAACAAGTGTAAATGGAAGAGTCATCAAAACTGAGACTATACATGTGCATAAAGTGGATACAAATGAGCATGAAGTTCAAATATATATGAGTCAATTGTAGTTCACTATTCATATATGTATAAATGCAAGTTTGACACATTCTACATCTAAGCATGTAAATACCACATGAAGCACACAAAATTATGAACATGCTATATGATATATGAAATTAAAAAGCATGTACATAAAAGTAGGAGTTTAGAGATTGTTACCAACTCCAAAACTCCTAACATGATGGTTGTCCCACCAAAGCTCCTTGATAGTGATGCATCCCAAAAGTATGTCCATCATGTCCAAGTGCATCCACTACCAAGGCACCAATCCTCTCACGTCTTGTGAGAGCCCTCACCTACATCAAAAGCAAAGGTGGGGTTTTGGTACCTATATTTTCTTGGGTCCTTTGAGGTTAGTCTTGTTATAAGGCACCCAAGCATTTTTATTTTTAGCAAAATTAAAATAATGCAACTTGTCATAACAAAATTTTGCTAAATGGCCTTTGCGGCCACAATGTGTACATACGTACACCTTAGTATGCTTATGTGTGTTGGTGTGGTCATGACGTGCAACAAAAGCATATGCATGATGATGTGCATGAATGTGTGGAGTTTGTGTCTTAGAAAACAAAGACTCCAACCTAGAATGATTAAAAGCACATGAGCTCAAGGTAGAGCTCAAACCATTCATTTATTTTCAAATCTTTAATCTCATTAGTGGTGGCATGTAAAGCATGATGAGATAAAGAATCATTTTTCTTTTCTTTTTCGAAACAAAATCTTTTTTTTTCACAAATTTTTCTTTTTAAAGAATTATTTCTTGAAAAACAACTTCCTTTTGTTTTTCCACCAAATCAATTTTATTTTTCAAACTTGTGTTTCCTTCACAAAGATCATTCAATTTAGACATGAGGGAAACATTCTCATTATTCAAAACATCCTTTTCTTTTTCTAAACATGCAATTTTAGTTTTAAAAGAATCATTCTCTTTTAGCATGCAATCAAAATTCTTTTTAATTTTCTTATTATCTTTTTCTAAGCATGCAATGTTATCTCTAAAAGAATCATGTTCTTTATGCATGCAAGCAATGCTCTTTTTCAAATTTTTATTTTTATTTTTAAGCATGTCATATTTTTCAAGCACAAGTTGACAAAAGGTAGTAAGCTCATCATATGACATGTCTTCATCATCGGATTCAGAGTTTACCTCAAGGGGGTTATCCCCTTGGACCATAAAGCATGTGTTGGAGGTGTTGCTTCCAACGTCCGAATCGCTCCCGGCATAATATAGATCTTTTTCGCCAAGGGAGGTGATGATGTTCCAAGCTACAAAAGCCGAATCAATATTAAAAACCCTAGATAAATAATCATCATTTAGGGTTGACTTTAAAGCATGAATGGCTTTTGAGTTAGCCTCAATATACTTGCTATTATTAACATATGAATCATTAGTGGTAGCAAGATAAACATGAATGCCTAGGGCCTTGAGGTACAATGACATCTTAACCTTCCAAATTTGGATGTTAAGAATGTCAAAGGTGGGTGGTGACATGAAGTCCATGGTGTGTGTACAAATAATGTGATTAGCCTAAAAGTAGGATCTTTAACTCAAGGTTGTTAGACCCAAATCAAGAGCACTAGCTCTGATACCAATTGTAAGATCACCTAGAGGGGGTGAATAGGTGATGGCTAATCTAATAGTCACTTAATGCCAAATAATGCGGAATTAAAGCTATTATGACCTAATAAAATTTTTACACTAAACACCACGTATAACACAAGAGTGTTGCCGAATTCCCCGTGAAGGGCTCTGGACAAACTCCTCTAGATTCCCTTGAATGAGTTGAGGTGCCGCGTTGGCTCTCTTGGTTGAATACAAGTGTTAGTCAACAATCCCAAGCAATATATCAATATGAGCACAAGGAATATATCATGCATATAAAGGTAAAGACAAGATAAGTAATGCAAGATATAAACAAGGAGATAGAGAGAGAAATGGCAATCGCAGACACAAAGGGTTTATTTCGAGGTTCGAGCACCCTTGCTCTACATCCCCGCCTTCGACACACGAAGGATTTCCACTATGCAAGATCCCAATGGATCTCTCCTCGGTGCCGCAACACTTACAAGCCCTCGGACTCCCTAGTCCCATACACACGCAAGCCCCACAAGCTTGCCGAGGCCGCACCTCAAACACGGAGTTCGCACCTGAACTCGAAACAACGCGGACACACACGTCCGCCTCCTCAAAGTACAAGAAATGATCTCTTGGTGATCTAAACACTTTGATCACCAAAAAAAGCTCTCACTACAACACTCCTATAGAATGAATAATCAATGGATGCTCAAGTGTTTGTGTGAGAAAAACAAGGAAGAGAATGGTGGAGGAAAACTCAAAGAATCACTTTAAACACTCTTGATAAATTCTTCCCTTTTGATTGGAAGTATTAGCTCTCTATTTAGTGGAGAAAACTCTTTTAAAGGAATGGGAAAACTGGCTCAAAGGTCTCCAAAATATTAGCTCAAAACAATGACCAAACCCCCAAATTTATAGGCTAGGAAAAACTAGCCGTTGGGGTCTGTCAGACCTGCCGGTCGACCCGCCGGTCGACCGCCAACGGTCAAAAATCCGACCGTTGGAGCCTGCCGGTCGACCCGCCGGTCGACCCAAAAGAACAGAGAGCACTGCTCTCAGTTCCGGTCGACCCGCCCAGTCGACCCGCCCACTGAACTGCCAGACGTGCACGGCTCTGTGCACGTCGGTCGACCTTGCGGTCGACCTGCCCTTGGTTCCGGTCGACCTCCCGGTCGACCCGTAAGCCAGTTCTGGGTCAGCACTTGGGAGAAAAATTGTTAGAGATAATCTTGTATTTTCTAAAACTTTACCAAATACAAAAACAAGATATTTTGAACTTATTAAAGCATAGAGTGTATGGATATGATCCACTACACAATCATGAAGAAATATCTATGTTTTTGACATTAAGCTCTAAAAATGATTTTGGTTAGAAGCAAGTATAGAAAACACCAAAAAATCAAAATGATATTTTTCCAAAAAGAAAGTCTTTTCTAAACTAAAAATCCTTTTATGAAAAGACAATTAATTCAAGAGTGTGTGTGTGATATATACTTGAGCAATCCACTAACTATTCTATCCTTTACATTTTAACTAAAACAAAAATCTTATACCTAGACACAAGTCTTGATCTTGAAGTCTTCCCTTGAAGTCTTCTCATCTTCTTGACTTGGTCCAAACACGATTCACCGAGCTCAAATCTTGATGTGGTCTTGATGCATAGGCTCGTGAATCAACCGGTGCAAGCTCCAAAACTTGTCTTAAAATTCTTTGTTAAAGCTCCACACCTACTAAGATCTTGATCATAAATCTGTCACTAATTAAGCACAAGATCATTAGTAATATAACTACATGAGTTAATCATCATCAAAACTAGAGTGATGGGCCTTTGGGCCAACAAGAATGCCTTGATGCATTTGAAATATTGAAGAAGGAGCTAATCTCAGCACTGATAATTCATGCACCGGATTGAAGCCAACCCTTCGAACTAATGTGTGACACGTCTGTGTAGTCTTAGGGCAGCGGATTGACAAGCAGCCTCACGTGATTTATTACGCCAGTAGGACACTGAACGACGTGCAACTCAACTACACCACCGAGAAAGATTTTTTAGCTATGGTTTTTGTGCTTGAAAAGTTTTGATCCTACATGATTGGCTCACAGATCACTGTTTAACTGATCACGCTGCTTTAAAGTATTTGCTGGTAAAGAAGGATGCGAAGGCAAGACTGATAAGATGGATATTGCTACTTCAGTAATTTGACATTCAAATCAGGAACAAAAAGGGGACCGATAATCTGGTGGCTGATCACATGTCCCGTCTGCCAAACGCTCCATCATCTAATATTCCTATAAATGAACACTTTCCCAACGAACAACTGTTCTCCATAATAAGAGAGCCATGGTTCACTGATATTGTCAACTTCCTTGTGACCAGGAAAACACCTGAAGAATGGTCAAGACAATACAAATATAAGTTTCACCCTCAATTAAAATATTTCTATTGAGATTATCCATCTGTGGAAGTACCGTCCTGGTCAGATCTTTAGGAGGTGTGTCCCTGAAGAAGAACATAAGAGCATCTTGTCATTCTGTTATGACCAAGCTTGTGGGGGACACTTTAGAGCAAAGAAGACTACAGAGAAGGTCCTGTAATGTAATTTTTATTGGCCCACCCTCTTTAAAGATGCTCACGAGTTCTGCATATGCTGCACTCGCTGTCAACATGTGGGCAGGATCACAAGGAGGAACATGATGTCGCTACAACCAATACTAGCTATCTAATATTTGATATGTGGGGCATTGATTTCATGGGACCATTCCTAAACTTATTTGGAAATCTCTACATTCTAGTTGCTGTCGATTATATATCCAAATGGGTGGAAGCTGTAGCAAGCAGAACTAATGATAATAAGGTGGTGGATAAATTCTTAAAGAAGAAATTTCTTTTTTTTTTCAATTTGGTGCACCACTTGCAATTATCAGCGAGAATGACACCCACTTCTGTAACCGTTCTTTAGAGGCTCTGATGAGGAAATACTCGATTACTCATAAACTATCAACTCCTTATCATCCACAAACAAGCAGTCAAGTAGAAGTGAGCAACAAACAAATCAAGCAGATTCTGGAGAAAACAGTAAATCTGAATCACAAAGATTGGTCATTAAAATTAGTAGATGTCTTTGTTGGCCCAGAGGCCCTTCACTCTAGTTTTGATGATGATTAACTCATGTAGTTATAGTTCTAATAATCTTGTGATATTTAGTTTCAGATATTTAACCAAGATATTAGTAGGTAATTAGCTTCAACAAAGGTATTTTGGAGCTTTCACATGGAGATTTAAGAGCTCAACCGTCAAGTTCACATCTAGCACTCGGTTGGAGTCAAGCTCGGTGGATCACGTTTGGATCGAGTCGACTTAGAGACAGAGTTCTAAAAGAAGACATCAGTTTGTTTAGTTAAGATTGTTTAGATCTTGTGTAAAGATTAGATAGTGTGATATGCTTAAGTTCACAATACACACACAAGTTTCATGTTTTTGGTTTTCGGTTTAACCGATCTTGGTTTTCATGAATAGATAGAATCAAAACAAGTTTACATTGTTTAATGTATATTAGATTTGATCTATATACATCTATGCTTCACATACTTAGAAAAACTTATTTTGATAAGCCTATTCATGTGTTTGGAGTTTTGTATTTAAACAAAACTTATTTTTGGATTTAAAGTCAAAAACATAGATATAATATCTTTCATGTATATTGGATTCTATTCATATACAATATGCTTCAAAGTTGTTTAAATATCATGTTTTTGTATTTACATGTGATTTGAAAAAAAATCTGATTTCCATTTCAAAAATTCAAGTTTCGGAAAATACACTTTTGGGTTTAAGACAAATTTTTAATCTCACAAAAATTGTTCAAATAGTTTGAAATATGTGTTGAATTTTTATCACACATATTGGTATTTCAAAGATATAATAAGAACTGATTTTTGTGGAATTTATGTGATTTTATGGGATTTATTTGATAATAAAAAGCCAAGTTTTTAAATCCTCTATTAGGCTGGACTGGCTGTCTGCCGGTCAACCGGGCCGGTCGACCGTAGTAGAAGTTGGTCGACCGGTCTGGTCGACCGACGTGCACAGGATGTGCACGCAGCCAGGGCTGGTGGGCCGTTCGACCGGGCAGTCGACCGTCCAGAGAGCTCTGCTCTCTGGAAATGGCCCAGGTCGACCGGGTCGGTCGATCGGCAGAGAGCTCTGCTCTTTGTATCCAGTCTCGGTGGACCGGGCAGGTCGACCGGAGGCACAACGGTCAAAAATCTGACCGAAGGTGCCGGTCGACCGGGCGGTCGACCGGAAGGGCAAATCTGCCCTTTCCAGCTGCCAAACGGCAGATTCATTTGGGGCTATAAATACCCCCCATTGAGTTGGTTTTTAACAAGTTTTCCAAGAGCAAAATTCTCATTCTTCTCTAGTGTTTTATTACAAGTTTTCAAAAGAGTTTTTAGAGCCAAAAGATTTTATCCTTATTTGTTTTAAAGGGTTGGAAAAATCAAGAAAGGAGAAGTCTTTGAGATTAATTTTTGATCTTCATTTCCATTATATTCTAGAAGTTTTCCCAAGAATTTTTCTTTGTGTTTTTGATTTTCAAACTCTTTATTTCTCACACTTGAGCTTATCTATCTATCCTATTTATAGGATCCTTGTTTCGTGAGAAAAGATTTGGTTTGTGGTCTTTGTGATCACCTTGTGTTGTAAACCTCATTTCCTTGTTGTTGGTATCCCTCTTGTGTAGAGATGATTGTGGAGGTTGAGTTGGAATCTCTCTAAGTGTAGAGGTGATTGTGGTTGTGTAGCCTTAAGCCTAATCCCTCTAGTGAGAGGTGGATTGTTATTTGGCTAAGTGCCTATCCCTCATTTGTGAGGTTGATATTGTGTTGGTTTGTGCTTTGCCTCTAGTGAGAGGTTGTATTGGTTGAGAGAGGAGTTGTACTCCTAATTGTATTTGCCCAAATCTTCTTTGAAGGTTCCCTATGTGGGAAGTCCTGTGTGGACAAGTTAGTGGAAATCCTTCTGTGTGAAGGCGGGGACGTAGAGCTGTGTGCTCGAACCTTAAAACATATCTCGGTGTTTGCGTTTGATCCACTTTCTCTAACTTTCTCTTACATTGTGCATTGCATCTTATTGTCATATCATATATACATGCTTAGTTTGATTGTGTGCCCATACTTGTATTTAACCAAGAGAGCTTCATATAGCACCTCAACTCTTATTCAGAGGAATCAAGAGGAGTTAGTCCAGAGCCCTTCACCGGGAATTCGGCTACACTCTTTGGTTACACTAAGTGTGTTGCATTAGTTAGTTTTTAATTCTGTATTATTTATCATTAGATTAGCCGTACACCTATTCACCCCCTCTAGGTGTACTTTCAGTCTTATGGCATACCGAACTACTTTTAAAACCAATCTTGGATGTCTCCTTATCGGCTTATTTTTGGGAAAGCATGCCATCTACCGGTAGAATTAGAGCACAGAGCCACGTGAGCCATAAAACAGCTTAATTTTAACCTTGACATGGTAGGAGAACATACAAAGCTTCAACTCAACGAGTTGAAAGAAATCAGGAATGAAGCATATGAGAATGCAAGAATCTATAAGGAAAAGACAAAGGTGTTTCATGACAAAGCAATTTTGCAGAAGTCATTTATACCAGGCCAGAAACTCTTATTATATGATTCTAGATTGCATTTGTTTCCTGGTAAGTTGAGATCCAGATGGACGGGACCATTCGTGGTGCGTGCGGTGTTTCCTCATGGAGCAGTGGAGATAGAAGATTCAAAAAATGGTGCAGTGTTTAAAGTTATTTGGCAACGTTTAAAGCTGTTTTAGGAGAAGCCTGCGAGCGATAACGAGGAGGTCATGAGTCTTCATGACCCCCAATACGCTGGATAAGCTTCATAGATTGTATCTGTATATTTGATATTATCTAAAAAAACTAACATACTGATTCTAAGGTACTAACAAAGCAAGTGAAGAAATTAAGAACATGGTGATTGGGAAAGAGATGTGTGAAGTTATTGCACAAATATTCAATGAAAGAGTAAAGGTTTAGAGTCAACCTCGGTGCTTAGATCACTTCACAATATATTTAAGATGGTTAATATACCCTTTCCTATCTCCGCTATAGCAATGGCTATACCGGGTCGATCCTCGAGGAGAGCTCACGTTGGAAGTTTTACGGTTCGGAGTGAAGAAATGAAAACGAAGATTCTTCTTTGTTATTTACACAAATGCAAGAAACATGGAAAAGAAAATAGAAGAAGTGGTTGATTTGTGCATGATGGAAAGAAATCGAAAGAACTTTAGTAAAGTGTATTGCTAAGAGAAAAGAAGCTAGTAAAGAAAATGTTTGAAAAACTTTAGATGAGAAAGTACATGGCTAGCTAACTTTACTTCGCTAACTTACTAAACTCAATGGTGATGCTTGATTGCCTCATGTTGATTCATTGGCAATAGAGATGACTTGCTTGTTTGTTCAAGTACTTTACCGTTTTGAAGATGAGTGTTCCTTTAGTTCTTAGCTTGAAGCCTCATATTGATTCATTGGCTCTCTAGATAGATGTTCAATGATGAACTCTAGGATTGGTACTCAAGAGATGCTAAGTTAGAAGAATCAACATTCATTTAACCATTCAAGACATAACAACAAATTAGCTTGAAGTAAAGAAGTTGTTCTACAAGTAGCATATGTTTGGTGATCCATCTCCATGTTCCATCAAGGCTCTTGTTCTAGACAAGGCTCTAAATGAGGCACACATGAGTCATATGGAGTATGTACAAGCATTCACCAAGGGAAAGCAACTCTACTTCCTTGGTAAGTAAAAGAAACTCTCACAATGCAAGTATAAAGATAAGCAATCATTCAAAGAGATAGAAGTTAGCTATGTAAGTTGTTAGCTAGCCATGCAATAGAAATTTAGCTATCCATTACACAAGTAACAAAGCAACACTTCATGATGTAAAGCAAAGAGAAGTAAAGCAATGAAAATGCAATAAAGCAAAGTAAGTAAAGCAATGCAAAGTAAAACGTACTAGAGCTTGCAAAGAGAAGACAAAGCTTTGATTAACCCTTGTTACAAGTGATGTCACCTCCTTGATTACAAGCTTTCAACAGCACTCACTCTCTCTCTTTGACAAAATCTCTAGGAGGAAGAAGATGGAGACTAAAACCTAGGAGAAGACTAAAACAAAATACAAGAGTTTCCCTAGTTCTCTCCTCTTTCTTCTCTCTTCTCTCTTGAAGACCCTGGTCCTCTATTTATAGCCCTCAGTGAGAAGGATCTAGAGCCCTGGCCGTTGGCGCAAAATCTGGGCTCCAACAGACTTCTAACTGCCGCAGATACGCAGGAAAAACTTGGATTTGGCGGCAAGATCTGGGCCGTTGAGGCCAGATTTTCTGTTGTGAGTTAGTTGCGAGGTTGTATCCACGTGGCCTTCTGGAAGATCGAGTTGGCGCGCGGATCTCTCCTGATTCTAGATTCAAATATTGGGCTCTTTTGGGCTTTGAATTAATCTCTTTAATTATTGCTAATTTAAAGAGATTTTGGGCTTTTTCTCTTTTAAGTTGTGGACCTGCAAAAATAGAGAGAAAAGGATTAAAAATCACATTTTTATATATAATATGCATGGTATGAAAGTGGTAAAATATGCAAATATGTATAACAATCACACCCCCATACCTAGCTTTTGCTCGTCCTCGAGCAAAAAAGAAAGAAAAAGAAAGAAAAATCCTAACTAGTTTATTACACCACTTTCGTAGGTGACACGATTGCACTGAGCATGTGCAACAAGCCGTTAAACCTCTAGGTTACCCTAGAGGAGGAGTGTTATCTCCTGAGGGTTTTCAGCGGATTGCACCCACAAAATCCATAAAGAAAAATAAAAGGGTTAGTGAAAATTTTGATCCATGTTTTAAAGATTCTAACTTGAGCTATAGGTTTCAGGTTACTCTAAACTTTTCATTCCTCTTATAAGTGTCTATTTGGAGTTTTGTTTTCAATTTAGGTTAAGATTTTAGGGAAAAGATCAAAAACCGGATTTTGCATCAATCGTAGGATATATACATCTATGAATATGAAGGATCTTTCTTAGACTAAGTTCATTTATTTACTTATATATAATATATTTTTTTTCTCTTTTTTTTTATATATATAATGTTTATTTATTTACATTTCCTTAGCATCCTTAGACTTTCTAGTTTACCCTTGTAACGAGTCTCTTACCGATGACTCCCAAACCAGACGGTCTTAGGGCACCAGATGAGAAAACATCCCTCGGGTTCGATGACTCAAGTAAACTAGGCCACGAAGGAATTTAAGGACTTAGCCACCTTTAGGCGTGATCGGTAATGCTTCTTGAGGCACGACTAACCAGCTTAATCAGTGGCTAAGTATTTATTATTTATTTATATACATCTTTTTTTTAATACATATTATATTTTTTTTATTATATATATATGTAACTAAAATCACAAAGTCTTTGATTAATCCTTCAATATGTTTAATGTATATATCTAAAGAAAGAATTAAAATCTATTAATTTTTCTAATCCTTTATTACTTAACCTAAAAATCTAACAAAACTCTTCTTTTCAACTTATAATTAGAAATCTTAGTTAAGAGCTTCCTTAATCCCTAAATTTCAAGTTTGATACTTTAAACATGGATCAAGAATTTTCTCTTTTTTTTATATATTTTTTTATTTTCTAAAAGAAAAGTAAAATCTAAAAAGAAAGTAGAAAATCTATAAGAAAGGTAAAATCTAAAAAAAAAAAAACCTAAAAAGAAATTGAAAATCCTAAAAAAATAAAAGGCCTAGAAAGAAAATGAAAAATCCTATGTTAGCATCTACCCCCCCATACCTATCTCATGCATTGTCCTCAATGTATGAAAGATGAAATGATGCATGAAATAGGTAAAGGATAAAGCTACTCCCTCTGTCGCTTTGGACCCGCGGTGGTGCTAGGTCTAGCCGACTGTGATCTCCTCAACGCTGCCTCCATACCTGCTAATCGAGAGGATTGCTCCTCGACCTTTTTCCTAAGCCGGACCTGCCCCCTAAAGATTTTCTTCATGCCCTTCCACATGGTGGACATGAAGGTTCGTGACTCAGTTGGGGGGTCCTGCCTCCAGAATTGTGGCTCATCTATCTCCTCCAGGCTTTCCTCCGAAGAGGACTCCACAGGTACATCCTCAGGCTGGGCACTGGGTGTCCAGAGCGCCTGCAAGCAACCATTATATGAGCTTGTGGGTCTCTCTACAGTAACAGGCACTCGGTCAAATGTATTAAAGACAGCGTCTGATATGAAATGTTTACACAGACATGTGATTAAGATTGAATGGGAATGCTTTGGACCCGAGTGTGGGAGGAATGTTCAAGAATGGCACGGAAGATGGCCCTATTCAAACAGACCGTGTGGTTATGTGTCATTAAATCATGGATTATTTGTAACACGGGTCTGTTAAAGGAAGATTGATGGTCAAGCCCAAAAATGTTGCGTTGGACCCAGCGTCCAATGCAATGAACATTTCGAAAAGTCGTGTTGGCTTTGAGCCCACGGTCCTGAATTGTATAGCGGACCCCATGATGGGTATGTAATCTAGCAATGGCAAGGGGTCGCTATGGTGGGGATGAATGGGGACATTAGTGATTTCAGCAATGAGTGGGATTGTGACAAGGATGTCACCGAATGGCATGTGTACTACAAATTGGTGCGTGTCAAAATTCACAGATGCATGATCAATTGAATTATAAAAAGTAGTGACAAGATCAGGGCAATAGTATGCATCGTAGTCATTGTTATCATAGACCAACGAGTACCAATTCCATGCACGTATTCTATCCACAAAGATGTGCCCATACCCCCCACTATCATTCAAAGTATGGAAAAATCCCTTTCTACAAACAAATTCGGGGCCATGTATGATAATGGAATTAAAGCAAAAGATTTAAGTATGAGAAATCAAACCACCCCCGGAGATCGTGGGGGGAAATCCAAAAACAGATGTGCAGAAGGCACCCGGGACAGAATCTGAAAGAATGGCTCTGGATCTGCCACCAGAAGAATAAATCAGCCGACCAAAATTTTTCAGAGCACCAGAAGTGGCCGGAGTGCGGCGGTTTGGCGGCTAAGGATGGGAAATTGCGGCAGTTCAGAGGATCCAGGTGAAGGGAAAAATTTCAGAGGTCGGCTTCGGAAGAAGGAGTTTAGATCTGAGGGTAAGTCTGCGTTTGAGGGAGGAAGGGTAGATGAAGAGAGCATTTATAGGGGGTAGGTAGAATGACATTTCCAATTTTACCCCTAGGTCAAAGGTATATTTACAAACCTAGGGTAAATGAAGATGACCCTAGGAAAAGAGGTAAAATCCTAGGAAAAAGACTCTTATTATTATTATTATTTTTTTATTTATTTTTTTATATTTACAAAATTTTATTTACAAAAAATGGTCCCAAAATGATATGCAGGGAAAAACTCGGGAAACTATATAGATGGAATGGTCACAGATAAACTGGGTCAAAAAGACCTAATTCATGAACTTCGTGTGACACGGAATCGGTGGTAAGGAATGGCTTTAAACGTTGACCATTCACAGTGAATTTGTTGCCATTATTCGAGTCAAGAATCTCAATCGCACCATGTGAGAAGACATTTTGAACAATGAATGGCCCTGACCATCTGGTTCTCAATTTACCAGGGAAAAGGTGGAGTCGTGAATTATACAACAGAACCTTTTGTCCTACGACAAAAATTTTTCGGTGAATGGATTTATCGTGAAAAAGCTTGGTTCTGTGTTTCGTGATCCGAGCATTGTCATATACTTCGTTTCTTAACTCTTCAAGCTCGGATATCTGCAACTTCCTTAAAGCACCGGCTTTATCCAAATCCAAGTTTAGCTGCTTTAAAGCCCACATTGCTCGGTGTTCTAATTCAACAGGCAAGTGACAAGGTTTTCCAAATATAACTCGATATGGAGACATACCGAGGACAGTCTTGTAAGCGGTCCTGTATGCCCATAAGGCATCAGTGAGTTTGATGGACCAATCCTTACGGTTCTGTCCTACAGTTTTCTCCAAAATGAGTTTTATTTGTCTATTCGTGACTTCAACTTGCCCATTGGTTTGAGGATGGTAAGCCGTGGATAATTTGTGAGTAATAGAGTATTTACGCATCAAGGCTTCAAAAGTCCTATTGCAAAAATGACTCACATTGTCGCTTGTTATCGCACGAGGGGCTCCGAAGCGAGAGATGATGTTTTCTCTTAAAAACTTGATGACAACATGGTTGTCATTTGTCCTTATTGGAATTGCTTCAGCCCATTTGGAAACATAATCTACGGCTACCAAAATGTATTGGTTACCATAGGACAGAGGAAAGGGTCCCATAAAGTCGATGCCCCATAAGTCAAAAATTTCGACTTCCAAGATGGGTGTGAGGGGCATCATATCTCTCTGTGTGATACGACCCGTCATTTGACACTTATCACATAGCTTGCAAAAAGTATATGCATCCTTAAAGAGAGTGGGCCAGTAGAATCCACTCTGAAGCACTTTCTCAGCAGTTTTCCGTGGACCAAAATGTCCACCGCAAGCTAACTTGTGACAAAATGTCAAAACACTCTGATGTTCATCCTCAGGAAGGCACCTACGTATGATTTGGTCAGGACAATATTTGAATAAATACGGTTCATCCCAAAGAAGAACCGCATTTGACGCATGAAACGGTGTTTTTCCTGGCCTGACCAATGAGAAGGTATTTGCCTGGTAGCAAGGTAATTCACTATGTCAGCATACCAGGGCTCTCCACACATCTCAAAAATATGCTCGTCAGGAAAATCATCATTAATCGGTATTCTCTCTTTAGGTGCATTTGGGATTCTTGACAAATGATCAGCTACCACGTTCTCAACGCCCTTTTTATCTTTAATCTCCAAATCAAACTCTTGCAAAAGAAGTATCCATCGAATCAGTCTTGCCTTAGTATCCTTCTTTTGCATTAAGTATTTTAGGGCGGAGTGATCAGTGAAAATAATAGTCCTGGACCCTAGTAGATATTGGCGAAACTTCTCCAACGCAAAGACAACTGCTAAAAAATCCTTTTCAGTAGTTGTATAATTGAGTTGGGCATCATTTAGTGTTCTGCTAGCATAATAGATTACGTGTTGCCTACTATCAATACGCTGTCCTAAAACGGCGCCTATAGCAAAGTCAGAGGCATCACACATAATCTCAAAAGGCTTGGTCCAATCTGGTGCAGAGATGATCGGTGCTGAGACAAGTCTACTTTTAAGCTCTTTCCACGATTTTTGACATTCCTCATCAAATATAAAGGGTACATCCTTTCCTAAGATTTGTCAAGGGTCTTGCAATGTTGCTAAACCCTTGAATAAATCGCCTATAGAAGCCGGCGTGCCCTAAGAATGATCTAATGTCCTTTAAGCATGTTGGTTCAGTGAGCTTCGTTATGACTTCCACTTTAGACTTGTCCACCTCGATTCCTATTCTTGATACCTTGTGCCCAAGTACGATTCCTTACTTGACCATAAAGTGACACTTTTCCCAATTAAGTGTTAAATTTTTCTCCATACAGCGTTGTAACACCAATTTCAAATGGTACAAGCATTGCTCAAAGGAATCCCATAAATCGAAAAATCATCCATGAAAATTTTCAAAAATTTCTCCACCATGTCCGAAAAAAGGCTCAACATGCAACGTTGAAAAGTTGCAAGAGCATTGCATAAACCGAAGGGCATCCTTCGGTAAGCAAATGTTCCAAAAGGACAGGTGAAGGTAGTCTTATCTTGGTCCTCGGGAGCAATTGGGATTTGATTATATCCTGAATATCCATCCAGGAAACAGTAATACTCGTGTCCCGCCAATCTCTCCAGCATTTGATCAATGAAAGGAAGTGGAAAGTGGTCTTTACGTGTGGCAGTGTTCAGTTTCCTGTAATTAATACAAACTCGAATCTTCGTTGGAAGACGTGTTTGTATCAATTCTTTATTCTCATTTTCCACCACAGTAAATCCTGCTTTCTTAGGCACAGCGTGAACTGGACTTACCCATTGACTATCGGATATGGGATAGATAATCCCATTGTCTAATAGTTGTAGGATCTATATAACAAGCAAAACAACACTAGAGGGGGGGTGAATAGTGTTAATTAAACTTTAAACAAATTACTTGCAGAAATTAAAGCAATTAAAAAGATAACCACAGAAAATAACAAACGCAAACAGTGGAGAGTTATCCTGGTTCGGTCCTTGTGACCTACATCCAGTCCCCAAGCCAAATGCTTGAGATTTTCCTTTACTTTCCTTGTGTACACCCTACAACAAGTACCTTGTGCACCACTTGGCAAAACACCCTTCGCCAACGTGCACAACTTCTCTTCCGCCAAGAGAACAAACCTTGTACAATCTTCTACACCCAAGAAGACTCCTTGTACAAACTTCTTTGAAATGAATACAGTATCTTCCTATAGCCTTGATAAGGATTTGTAGTGGACAAGGTTCTGTATAGGAAGGTTTTACTTCAGAGTTCTTCACAAAGAGAAGATGGCTTTTGGTGAAGAAAGAAGTTGAGAAATTCAGTTTTCAGAAATCTGGAATTTTTGGCTTTTGGAAATCTGATTGAAAAACTTAGTAATTGGCCTTAGGAATAACTTCCCTATTTATAGATGTAGACTAGGGTCAGTTGGGGAAGTTATGACACCAATTCAGAGGATTAAAACGTTGTAAAACGTTGCCAATTTGATCAGATAAGAATAACTGTCCAACAGTCAGAAACTGCCTATAGTCGACTAGGAAACTGAATTAGTCGACTAGGCTAGGCAAAAGTTCACTTATTAGTCGACTAGGTATAAATATTAGTCGACTAGGAAAGTGTCTGTTGGAGACACAGGTTTCTGGAAAACTGTTTTTAGTCGACTGAAACTAGGATTAGTCGACTTGGTTTACTGCTGGTCGACTAGATTTGACAAACAGAGAGTTGGAAATATTTTGTGTCCAGGATTAGTCGACTTGAAAAAAGGGACTAGTCGACTAGAGTATCTGTTAGTCGACTATATAGGAATGATAAGTCGACTAATTGACTTACAGAGTCCAAACAGAGAGTTAGGGGTTTTTGTTCTAAGTGGACTAGTCGACTAGGACTATATGGCAAGTCGACTACATTGGGGTAGTCGACTAGGTTAATGGGATAAGTCGACTTGGAAAGGTTAAGTTTGTGTGTAAGTTATCAAGGCTATTACATATCATTCTAACTTTACACAACAACTTCCACAAACACCCATAAGCTTCAGTAAACTCCATCTGAGGTAGAGCAATCATCATGTAGTAGTCGTGTTCGTCAATCATCAAAATCTTGTAATTGGAGAAGCTTCAACATCTTGAACATGTCAGGTTCCAACAATAGTTTCAAAATCTCAGATCTAACAGCTTCTTGCATAATTGGGTTAAGTCTACGCTGTGGGTCTCGTTTAGGCTTGGCATCTTCCGTCAAATGAATCTTATGTTGAACAATGGAAGGACTAATCCCCTTGATATCAGCCATGGTCCAACCAATGGCTTCTCTATTCTCCCTTAACACAGTCAGAAGGTCCTCTTCTTGTTGTTTAGTGAGATTGGATGCAATTATTACAGGAAAGGATTCCTTCTCATCCAAGTACTTGTACTTGAGATGGTCGGGAAGAACCTTAAGCTCAGCAGAAGGGACCGGATCTATCAATGGTTGCTCATGGTGCAAGGGAAGAATAGGGGTGGCATTAGTAGTCCTTTCAACATTTGATTCAACAATCTGATCAAGGTTGAAGTCATCAGACTCCAACTCAAATTCCTCTTCAGACTCATACTCAACCTCCTCAACATGTTCACTAGTTAATCCCTCTATCAAGTTCACTTCAAAAGAATCATTGTCCAAATCCCTTGGCTGCTTTCCCAGATGGAAAACATTCACTTCCTTTGTCATATCTCTGAACGTTAGACGCATCGATCCATTTCGGCAGTTGATGATTGCATTCGCTGTGGCTAAGAAAGGTCGTCCGAGAATGACAGGTGTCTGTGCTCTGTGATTTTGTACGGGTTGTGTTTCAAGAACAACAAAGTCTACGGGGTAAATGAATTCCCCGACCCGTATT
This sequence comes from Agave tequilana, assembly GCA_038442645.1. NCBI lineage: Eukaryota > Viridiplantae > Streptophyta > Magnoliopsida > Asparagales > Asparagaceae > Agave > Agave tequilana. The sequence goes on from JAVJIF010005675.1 coordinate 35,028, forward strand.
AAAACATCTGTAATCTCTCCCTTGGGAATCTTTACAGAGCGGTCAGCCAATTGTATAGTCATCTGAGTTGGACGAAGGTTGCCTAACCCTAACTGCTGATACACAGAAAAGGGGAGAAGATTGATGCTCGCGCCCAAGTCTAGCAAAGCCCTATTTATGGTGGTCTGCCCTATGATGCAAGAAATGGTTGGGCTCCCTGGATCTTTGTATTTCACAGGGATTGGACCATTGAGCAGTTCACTTATGTTGGAAGCCAAGAAGACTTTTTTAGGGACATTTGCTTTTCTCTTTTTGGTACACATTTCTTTTAGAAACTTGGCGTAGGATGGGACTTGTTGAATAGCATCAAGGAGTGGGACATTGATTTGTACTTGGTTGAATATCTCTCTTATCTTCTCCATGTGAGCATTCATCTTATGATTTGTGAGCCTATTTGGGAATGGGACAACAGGCTTGTATGTTTGCTTATCAACTTTCTCTTTTCCTTTAGACTGGGAAGTGGATGGTTGTGTGCTTGAAGAAGGACTATCTTGAATCGGTTGAATTGGAACAGAAGGTGGTGGTTTTGACACAGATTTGGGAGACTGAGTTGAAACCTTATTATCTACATGTTTCCCAGATCTAAGGATTTGAATGGCTTGGCATTGGCTGGGTCCCAAGTCTTCAACTTCGTGCAGAGGAAAATGGGCTTTGGGATTTGGTACTGGTTGGCTAGGTAACATTCCTTTTTGGCATTCAGTCAGAGAGTTAGCCAACTGCCCTATCTGGATTTGCAATTTATTCATGTCCTGCTGCTGATTGTTCATCATTGAAGCTTGGGTCTTAGATAAGGTCTCTATCATTTTCTCCAAATCAGAAAGTCTCTTGTCTGAAGGATTGGGTGGTGGATGATGCTGATACTGGGGCTGAAAATTTGCTTGGTAAGGCACAGGATTTTGATATGACTGGAATCTTGGTGGACTTTGGTATGAATGGACATTTGGTGGGTTCTGGTGGTAAGTCGGTGGATGAGACTGAGCAGGGTATTGTTGTGGAAATGGTTGTCTCGGCTGCTCAGGACCAGACTGACTCCAAGAAAAATTAGGATGGTTTCGCCATCCTGGATTATAGGTTTTGGAGTAAGGATTGTAAGTGGGTCCGGTGTACGCGGCATTCGTACTCTCCTGAAACATTTGAGTTTGATAAACTGGACACTCCTCAAACAGATGATTCAGATCATGGCAGTAGGTACAACCCGGATTAACCACTGGTGTTGGGTTGACCTGATTAACAACAGAATTTTCCCTGGACTCTAGCAATTCAATCCTCTTCATTAATTGTGTAATTTTAGCTTCTGCAGCTATTGAGGATTCTATGGAGTGTAAACCAGTTCTGGAAGTTGTGTGTGTGGGTTTCTCAGTACATGACTCCCACTGGACTGTCTTTTCAGCTAGGGCTTCAAAAAGATCCCAACCCTGATCTTCATCCTTCTTTAAGAATTCTCCTTGACACATGGTTTCAAGGAGCGTCTTAGTCTGATAATCAAGCCCATCATAGATAATCTGGCACTGGCGCTATTTTTCTATACCGTGATGGGGACACAGGGCTACTAGGTCTTTGAAGCGCTCAAAGTACTTCCAAAACGGTTCATTTGCTTCTTATTTGAATTGCATTATATTCTTCCTCATAAGGGCTGTCTTATGGATAGGATAAAACTTTTTAAGAAAGACCTTAACGAAATCATCCCATGAAGAAATTGAGCTCACTGGGAGATTATAAAGCCACTTCTTAGCAATATCCTTAAGTGCAAAAGATATAAACCTAAGTCTGACAGCATCTTCGGTTAACTGGGAAATTCTCATCATAAGGCATACTTCTTCAAACTCTCCGATGAAAAAGTACGCATCCTCAGATTCAAGGCCATGGAATCGTGGAAGTGTGTTTATGAACTGGGGCTTCAACTCAAAGTTATTTCCATTTGTGTTTGGGAGGAGAATGCAAGATGGAAGTGATGTGCGAATAGGATAGAACTTGTCTTGCAACGAAACGTTGTTGGTCATGACTGGAATTGTGTCGAGTGGAGGTGTATGTGCTAGTGTAGAAACTCTCACAAGCCTAGCAGAATTCGGATCTCGATACCACTCTTGCATACAATTACACAATCAACGTGCACCGATCACACAGGCGAAAAAAATGAAAAATAACAAACAAGAAAAAAGAAAAAATCAATCCAAGCTTTCTAGGTTTCCTGGACCTAGACGACTCCTAACTTTAGATCGTCCACAGGAGGTTTGGTGTAAACTTTGACTATAAGCAAATCAGCCAGGGAAGGTCAAGGTTGGTGGGAGGTTTTCCGTCAGAGACGTTCCTTAATTAAGTAACCAGCAACCTTCGGGCTTTCGGCCCTCAACCCCTTTCCTAGACACTGATTTTACAAAAGTCACTTTCCAACACTTTTTCCCCTTAGGATAATCTCCTAAGTGAGTCCGAATGTTCCTAGGGCCAACGTCTACTTTTTTATTAAGTTAGGCTTGGGTTAGTGAGTGCTTGGGAAAATGATTTTCGGGCTAAGGAAGGGGTGATAAAATCCCCACCTTATCTTTTTTATGGGTAATGCCCTTAAATTCGATTTGTGCAAGTGTACGATATCAACAAACAAGGTTCACTCAAAGCGTAATTAAATCAAACAAAGAGTGTGTCCTAGTCAATATGCAATGCGTACGTACCTTGCCTCCAGCACTCTTCAACAGTAAAAGTAAAGGAATTGAAAAGACACGTGCATAGAATGCAAATGTCTAAACAATTTTTAACGTTTCAATCAATGTTTTACTGTTTATTATAATTAGCAGGAGTATGGTGAAGCATACAAGAAAAGAATTATTGCAGAAGCTGTATTTTGCAAAGCTGAAGACCCTGCAGAAAACGTGTCAGTAGTGAACTCAGAATTGCCGCAAATCTGCGGCTAGGGCCGAGATTCTGCGGCAAAACTGAGGGATCCTGGTCTCTGCTTTCAAGAGCAGAGGCCCAGGTCCACTTATATGTTACTGCAATGCTATTTTTTCTGTTTCTTCACCTGTAACCTGCAATAGAGAAGAAATTCGTTTAGTTCTTCACTTTAAACCAAAACCGTTGCTCTCCCCGGCAACGGCGCCAAAATTTGATTAGACGGGAAAGGTGTTGTATTGTGGAGTATAATTTGCACACAAAATATATTCAATAAAAAGAGAGAAGGTTTAGAATCAACCTCAAGTGCTTTGATCACTCCACAAATGTATTCAAAATGATTAATATACCCTTTCCTATCTCCGTTATAGCATGGGCTATACCGAGTCGATTCTCATGGAGAGCTTGCGATGGAAGCGTTACAGTTGGTAGTGAAGAAAAGAAAACGAAGATTCTTCTTTGTCTTAAAAGAATAAAAACAAATTGGAAAAAGAAATGAAAGAAGTGGTTGATTTGTGCATGATGGAAAAGAAATCAAAAGAACTTTAGTAAAGTGTATTGCTAAGAGAAAAGAAGCTAGTAAAGAAAATGTTTGGAAAACTTTAGATGAGAAAGTACATGGCTAGCTAACTTTACTTCGCTAACTTACTAAACTCAATGGTGATGCTTGATTGCCTCATGTTGATTCATTGGCAATAGAGATGACTTGCTTGTTTGTTCAAGTACTTTACCGTTTTGAAGATGAGTGTTCCTTTAGTTCTTAGCTTGAAGCCTCATATTGATTCATTGGCTCTCTAGATAGATGTTCAATGATGAACTCTAGGATTGGTACTCAAGAGATGCTAAGTTAGAAGAATCAACATTCATTTAACCATTCAAGACATAACAACAAATTAGCTTGAAGTAAAGAAGTTGTTCTACAAGTAGCATATGTTTGGTGATCCATCTCCATGTTCCATCAAGGCTCTTGTTCTAGACAAGGCTCTAAATGAGGCACACATGAGTCATATGGAGTATGTACAAGCATTCACCAAGGGAAAGCAACTCTACTTCCTTGGTAAGTAAAAGAAACTCTCACAATGCAAGTATAAAGATAAGCAATCATTCAAAGAGATAGAAGTTAGCTATGTAAGTTGTTAGCTAGCCATGCAATAGAAATTTAGCTATCCATTACACAAGTAACAAAGCAACACTTCATGATGTAAAGCAAAGAGAAGTAAAGCAATGAAAATGCAATAAAGCAAAGTAAGTAAGGCAATGCAAAGTAAAACGTACTAGAGCTTGCAAAGAGAAGACGAAGCTTTGATTAACCCTTGTTACAAGTGATGTCACCTCCTTGATTACATGCTTTCAACAGCACTCACTCTCTCTCTTTGACAAAATCTCTAGGAGGAAGAAGATGGAGACAAAAACCTAGGAGAAGACTAAAACAAAATACAAGAGTTTCCCTAGTTCTCTCCTCTTTCTTCTCTCTTCTCTCTTGAAGACCCTGGTCCTCTATTTATAGCCCTCAGTGAGAAGGATCTAGAGCCCTGGCCGTTGGCGCAAAATCTGGGCTCCAACAGACTTCTAACTGCCACAGATACGCGGGAAAAACCTAGATTTGGCGGCAAGATCTGGGCCGTTGAGGCCAGATTTTCTGTTGTGAGTTAGTTGCGAGGTTGTTATCCACGTGGCCTTCTGGAAGATCGAGTTGGCGCGCGGATCTCTCCTGATTCTAGATTCAAATCTTGGGCTCTTTTGGGCTTTGAATTAATCTCTTTAATTATTGCTAATTTAAAGAGATTTTTGGGCTTTTTCTCTTTTAAGTTGTGGACCTGCAAAAATAGAGAGAAAAGGATTAAAAATCACATTTTATATATAATATGCATGGTATGAAAGTGGTAAAATATGCAAATATGTATAACAATCACATGGCAAACCCAAATATAGACCATAGATTATGAGACGATGAGAATGATTTTCTGGACTACAACTAGCCATTTTTGAAATTTGGTTTTGATGAAGGAGAGTCGGTGGATGACTATGTTAATCGAATTATGCAACTAATTTCTACCGACACTGAATTTCGTCTGGGTATTCATAATTGACAACAAAGGCTTTATCCACATATGCCAATGCATGAGATTTTTGTGGGTTGTAAAACCTTGCACTGCCCTCATATATGGAAAGCAGAAATGAGTTAGAAAGAGCATTGGGATTTCTGCTACCAACTCCAAATGGTGAATCCAACCATGAACCCCCAATTGCTAATCAGGGTAGCTCAGGTGAAGGTATGTATGTTTTCACTATAGCCAGCTTCACTTTCATTCACTTGTTTTAGGATTTTTCATAACTTTAGGGAGTCAGTATAGTGTTTAGAGTCTTTTATTTATCTCTTTTTCTAACTTTGGTGTCAAGTTATCTATAAGTGTTACATGATAGACAGGGATGCACACACAGGGAGCAGTCTTTTGATTGTCTCTACGAAGATATTTCTCTTGGTGTACTGTGAGTTATCTATAATTCTAGCAAATTTTATAAATATATCATTATTTCTATATGCGTGGATTGTCTGATAGTATGATCATGTGCGTAATTTAAGAGTGCATCTTTAATCGCTGTATTCTTGTGCTTGCAAGAGGACATGACACATTTAAAGTCTGTGTGTGGGGGGGGGTGGGTGGGTGGGAGATTCACACGTTTCTTTTCTTTTAGGAGTCTTTTTTGTTTTTAGTGTTTTGGTTTTATTTATTCTCTTTCTTTACGTTATCTTTATTTTCTTTTAAGAGTCAAAAAAATGAAAATTTTCTACATATGGTTAGCTAGTATGTGAGTGATTTAGTATCTATTAGTGAATTTTAAAAGTAAGATCAAGATGAGAGAGTCATAAAATCTTAAAATAAAGATTAAAATATAGAACGGACATACCATCTAAACTTAGTCTAAGTAATTATGTACCCAATGGCACTTACACTATTAAGTCCATAGGCTTGGGATATTGATTATAACTAAAGAAAAAGAGATCTATATAGTAAAATATTATTAAAAAGCCTTGTCTTGTGGCCTCAGTTGCTTGAGTAATTAAGTCCGTTGGAGTGTTTTACAATTATTGGCCTAAGACAGTCTGGTTTTGGAGCACTGGCCCAAAGCTCGCTACATGGGTAGCTGAGAAAGCCTAATAGGACAAGACAACATAAAAATAATTTTGATTATCAATTAGCTAGGTGTCTTGGCCTCAGGAAGCCTTGGTATCTACGCGAAAGATAGTTATAAAGTCCAACAAATATATATATATATATATATATATATATATATATATATATATATATATATATATATATATATATATATATATATATTTTATATCACAAAAAAGGGTACGAAAGTTGTAGTTAAATATTTTCAAGCTTGAGAACTATATCACGATCACGGGGTGTATATGATCTGAAACTTAGGATAGGTGGTGTAAAGTTTTAGATTTGAGACTTTATTTTTTAGCCAATATGATTTCTTGAATCGAGGTCGTACTTGAAAATGAAACTCTTGAAAACTTGTGATCTTACTAACTGGCTAACATGAGTAGATAAAAAAATTCTTGATTTTTGGTTATCCTTATTTTACTTTTATTTATTCCTTAATCTCATTCTTTTATGAATTTTATGGGTGTAATCCACTAAAAATTCTCACAAGACAAAACTCGTCCTCTAGGGGTAACCTAGGGGTTTAACGGCTAATTGCAGGTGTTAAGTGCAACCGTGATTCCTACGAAAGTAAGTTAGGATGGTTTAGTTTTTTTCTATTTGTTTGTTTGTAGTTTTTCTTTTTATTAGTTTTGCTCGAGAACTATAAAAGATAGGTGTGGGGGTATTTGATGTGCACGATTTTGTCACATTTTTCATACCTATATTCATTTATTATTTGTTTATAAGTAATGCTACTCAGGTATTTTTAGTGGTGTTTTGAAGAGTAAGCTATCAGAGGAAGACTGGATCACAAAAGTATACTTCGGAGACTGTAAAATATGCAACAGGAGATTGATGGCGAGATGGGATGCTTGGCACTGCCGATATTTTTTTACCATACTGAAAACTGATGAAAAATAAATTTACAGTCAATTCGGAGAAGTATGAAGCCAATTGGGGCGAAAACACAATTTTGTAAAGTTCAGGGGCCAAAATGTAATTTGACATGAAATAGCTTATCTGTGTAATTTTGTTAAGTCCTTGCTACTTGAAAGAGAATTTGATTTATTTTTCAAGTTGGCACGCATCACAAATGCGATCCTTTTCAAACTTCAAGTAAGGAATGCCCTTCAACGGTTTCTTAGAGTTTATTCTAGATAGATGTTCAAACAAAACATGGCCTAGTCTTCTATGTCATAACCAAGAGTCTTCATTAAAAGCATTTAAATAAGTAGTATTGCAATATAAATTTAACACATCAATCATATAAACATTATTTTCACAAAAACCGAAAAGAACACAAATATTTTTTTTCTTTTCTAAAATATCGCGAGTGAAATCATCAAAAATAACTTTAAGACTTTTATCACAAAGTTGGCTAATGCTTAAGAAACTATGCTTGATACCTTCAACAAAACAATATTTTCTATTAAACTAGATGATCCAATTTTGATATTAAGTATATCAATGATTTTGTCCTTTGAATCATCTCCGAAGGTGATGGTGCCACTTTCATGATACCTTGATAGGGTTGCAAAGTTGTTGATATCTCAAGTCATGTGCCTTGAGTAACCCTATCAAGGTACCACCGTTTCTATGTCTTGGAGCCTTGGTGCGTGCCTATGTCACGTAAAAAAGTTATTAATTTTGGTACCCATATTTTCTTGGGTTCTATAGAATTAGTTCTTGAGCTCAAACATGATCATTTGAAGCATCAATGTGATCAAAGAAAAACTTAGCTAAGTGATTCTTCCGCTCACAATAGGTGCAAGTATAAACTGTATCATATATAAATGCATGATGTGTATGTGAAACATGAGTATGCTTATTATTTGTGGTATGTTTAGCATGATGTGTGTGGGCATGATGTGCTTGATGAGTGTGGACATGTGTAGCATGAGAAACATGAACATGTTTCCTTGGAGTGTGTCTCTTAGAAAACATGTTATCTAATCTAGTCTTAGCAAACACATATATTTTCAAAATATTTTTCAAAGTGCTAATTTTGATTTTTAAAATAAAAATCTCTTTTTCATCAATCAAAGAAAAATTTACATTACAAGAAACTTTGTGTGCATAAAAAAAAAATTTGCTTTACAAGAAACTTTGTGTGCATCAAAATCCTTTTGTGTAGAAATAAATGTGGAAGACAAAACCCTTTTTTTTTTTTTTTTTTGAAAGAACAACTTGATTTTGAAGAAATTCATTTTTTTATGTTTAAATAATTCTTCTTGAGAAAATCATAGTTATGAGAAAGTTCTTCAAAAGCTTCACCCAATTCATCCGTGGTCAATTCACAATCATCTAGGGATGGTTCGAATGTTACCTTGGGTGTTGTCATTAGCCATGAAACATACATTAGCCGTGTCCACCTCTTCTTCGGATTTACTCTCTGAGTCCCATGTTACTTTGAGAGCCTTCTTGTAGGGCCTCTTTGAGGTAAATGACTTGCTTTCAGTTTTAGGATATTCCGCAACAATGTGTCCCGACCTTTAGCAATTGAAGCAAATAATCTTTTTCTCCTCCTTTCCTTACCAACGCCTTCTATTATTGGATTTGACTTTGTTGTACATCCTCCTCACATTCTTCATAAGGACGGAGAGGTCTTCATCATCTTCTTTTTCATAATCTTCATCAGAGATGGTAGGAGTGGATTGAAGGCAATCATCTTTTTTTTGAAGTTCCATTTCTCCTCTAGCCTTCCTTTCCTTCTCATGAGTCTTAAGGTTGCCGATAAGACTTATGAGCCCCATCTCTTCCTTGTTATGAGCTCTTTTAATGTTATAGTTTTGACCTCTCATGATGTTGGTAGAACACGAATGACCTTCCTCACCTTTTGGTCATTATCAATAACATCACCTAGAGAAGTAAGACCATTAGTGATTTTAGTAAACCTTGAAATCATATCATCAATAGAATCATTATCATGCTTGACAAAATTCTCATATTGGGAATGCAAGAGATCAATTTTAGCTCTCTTGACTTGTGATGTCCCCTCGTGTGCGACAACTAAGTGTGACCAAATTCATTGGCAGATTTACAATGAATGACCCTACCTATGTATCATCATTCAAGGCTTGAAGCAATGCATAGTGTGCTTTCTCAATGGCATCAAATTCTTTTGTGGCAATATCAGATCATGTGTCCTCATCACCAACGGTTACATTAAATGGTTTGGTCACTGCCTTTGCAACCCGGCTTCTTAGGGATTGCAAGAAAAACGGTCAGCTTAACTTTTTATATGGGAAAGTTAAGACCATCAAACTTTAGTGGAGTCTTAATTCCTTCGGCAATATTAACTAGTGTGGATAGTAAATGAAAATGCATATGAAGTGACTACCAAAAGGATCTCTCTAAGGTGGTTAAATCAAAATCTAGAGTTCAAGACTCTGATACCAATTGAAAATACACCTAAAGGGGGGTGAATAGGTGTATTGCTAATTAAATGCGGAATTATAACAATCTATGCTAAATGATGCAAACTAGTCAATTAAAACAAGAAGTGAAGCCGAATTTCCCGTGAAGGGCTCTAAAACTTCTCCTCTAATGTTCCTCTAGACTATGAGTTGAAGTGCTCATTGCCTTCTTGTTGAGATCAATAAAGACCGACAAATGAGACTGATGAATGTAATGCAATGATGAATGTAATGCAAGCAATAAATAGAATGTGCAAGTGAAGCAATAACACAAGTGTAAGTAATGTAAAGAGATAGAGATTAACAGTCAAGCAATCACAAACACAAAGAATTTGTTTCGAGGTTCGAACCACCGCTCTACATCCCTGTCTTCACCACCGTGAAGGATTTTACTATCCACAACAGGATTTTTCACAAAGGGACCTTATAATAAGGAATTATAATGGTCAACGCAAGACCGGAGTACGCAACTCCAATACTCAATCTTCTACACAGCACCAAGCCAATGAGATTTACAAAGCTCTTGGCCACCACTAGATCACAAACACTCTCTTCTTTACAACTTCTTATAGAGTAGATATAAATTGAAGCTCAAGGAGAGAGTAAAATTTAGTTGAAAGAATTTAATAGCTGAAAAATCAATTGAAATAGCTTTGGAAATGATAGCACTTGAAAATTAGAAACTTGAAAACTTTTCTCTTTAGAGCAAACTTGATTTTCAATGTATTTTTCAAAAAAAAACTATTGTTATAAATCCAATCCCAATGATCCATATATATAGGCAATTGATAAACACGATTAGTTTAACTCACCAGGTCATTAGGGGTCTGATTTGATCTAAAGAAAGCAAAAATTCCCGTTGAAAAAATCAGAAGAAAAGACAGATTTTGAAAACTAGTCGTTATGGGCTTTTGACAGATTTTCGGTCGACCAGACAGTCGACCGACAGTTCATTTCTGAACTAGTCGTTATGGCTCGGTTGACCGCCCGATCGATCGGACTCTGTCAAAAAAACATTGCACATAGTGGTCTGTCGACCAGCCCCTAACAGTATCTCGGGTTGAGTCAGTTGGTTGATCTGTCAGTTGACTGCTGGGGTTAGCGGTTGACAGGTCAGTTGACCGATAAGCATGCATAACCCTTCCAGAGGATGGCCTATAATAGGCTACGGTCAACCGGTCGGTCGACCGACCTAGGACAAAAGACATTTTCCTGATTCTTTTTAAATAGCAAATTATTTTTCAAATATTTTGTATTTATTTTAAAGAAAAATAACAATGTATAGGCAATTAAATACATGCTCTAAATAGGATATAAAATTTTAGAAAATTGAAAACATATATCAAGTACCTAACATGCAAAACACTAATACAGGAAAACTTGTACTTTAAAAGCGTGTATTTTTGTGTGTGTGACTTCTTGAGAAAATCTATATTCTACACTTTAAACATATTATTTTCTCATAAGGCTTGATACGACTATAAGAGCCTCTAAGTGGGCATCTCTAATAGCAACGTCAAGCGCGTTTGAGCTTAAATCCCTTCTTGAATAGTCTTGAGTTTTCATATACTTTCTTTTTGAGGAAGAAAACTTCTTGAATCCTCTTGAACCCTGAAACACCCTTATACACTTGAACTTGATTTGTACTAAATAATCACATATGTTTTGTTATCATCAAAATAAGAAACCTGTGATTGTGACCTTGGGCCAACAGGTTAGTTAAGGGTCTAGTGATTGTACTAAAGCCCATAATGAACTGTCGGTGGAACCTAACATGTCCTACAAAATATCAGATATCCTTGATACATTTGGGGATCGGAAGCATAGAGATCACTTCTATCTTAGCCTTATCAACTTCAATCCTTCTCCTTGAGATTTTATGGCCTAAGACTCCCTTGTCTCACCATGAAGTGACACTTTTTTTAATTCAGAGTTAAGTTTTTTTTTTCATGCATCATTGGAGAACTAATTCTAAGTGATGAAGACATTGGTCGAATGAATCCTCATAGATGGAGAAATCATCCAAGAAAATTTCTAGAAATTGTTCCACTATATCGGAGAAATGACTGAGCATGCATTGTTGGAATGTCGCAAGAGCGTTGCATAATCCAAAGAGTATGCGTTGGTAAGCAAAGGTTCCAAACAGGCAAGTGACCATGGTCTTCTCTTGGTCCTCTACATCGATTGGGATTTGATTGTACCTCGAGTAACCATTCAGAAAAGAATAGTACTCGTGGCCAGGTGAACGTTGGAGCATTTGATCGATGAAGGGAAGTGAAAAGTGATCTTTATGAGTAGCCGCATTCAGTTTCTGGTGATCAATATAAACACGGATCTTGGTGGACTCCTTGGTTTTATTTTCTACTATTGTGAAACTAGTTTTCTTTGAGACTACGTGGATAGGACCAACAAATTGACTATCAGAAATGGGTTAAATGATCCCATTGTTTAATAGTTTTAAAAATTTATATCCGCACAACATCTTGCAAGAATGGGTTTAGCCTACACACTGAGTCCCTCTTCGGAGTTGCATCATCGTTCAAATGAATCTTATGTTGCACTATAGCTGGACTTATTCTCTTGATGTCATTCATCGTCTATCCAATTGCTTCTCTTTGTTATCTCAGGACTGACATTAAGCTTTTTTTTTGTTATCTCAGGACTGACATTAAGGTTTTTTTTTGTTCTCCAGTTGATAGGACGCTATGATGACTGGTAGGGTTTCTTTTCCGCTCAAGCAGGCGTACTTGAGGTGTTTTGGCAAAGCTTTCAATTATATAGAAGGAGTGGATTCATTGGAAGGAGGAATTTGAAGTTCGATCTTGAGAATTGGCACATTTTGGTTTGATGCTCAATCCACAGCTGAATCAATAATTTTGTCCAAATTGAAATCTTCGGACTCAGAATCAAACTCGCTTTTTGTATCTAGCTCTATGTCTTCTTCATGCTCGCTTGTCAAGTTTTCATTGGAGTTAACATTAAATGTTTGATCGTCCATATATCTGGGTTGTTTTCTCAAGTTGCAAACATTGACATCTTTGGTCATATCTACGAAAGTCAATCGCATGGACCCGTTCGTACAGCTAATTATTGCGTTGGCGGTGGCGAGGAATGTATGTCTTAAGATGACTGGAGTTTGAGACCTTGAGTTTGACACAGGTTGGGTCTCAAGTACAATGAAGTCAATGGGGTAGATAAAATCTCCGACACGAATGATGACATCTGTGATTTTCCCCTTGGAGACTTTCACAGATTGATCAGCTAACTGAATGGTTACTCGAGTTGGATGCAGCTCGCCCAACCCAAGGTTCTGGTATACTAAGACAGGTAGAAAGTTGATACTTGCTCCCAGATCAAGAAATGCACGACTAATTTCTGTTTGTCCTATGGTACAAGTTATTGTGGGACATGGGGATCTATATATTTGACCGGGATAGGACCAGACAGAAGTTCTCTAATGTTTATTGCTAGGAACACTTTCTTCGGCACATTTATCTTTCTCTTCTTAGTACACATATCCTTAAGAAACTTAGCGTAAGCTGAAACTTGTTGGATTGCATCAAGAAGAGGCACATTTAATTTGATCTGGTTGAACATCTCTAGTATCTTTTTCATGTGCATACTCTTGTTGTTGTTCCTAAGTCTATTTGAAAATGGTGTTATAGGCTTATGAACTTGATCAACTGATGTGTCTTTGTTAGATTCATTTGGAGCGGACCGAGTTGAGCTAGTAGATGTGGAGGCAGGAGTTGGATAAGTTTGGATTGAATTTGTTGACTTTGAGACTTGATTATCCACCTTTTTTCCAGACCTAAGCATATGAACAACATTACACTGATTGGTCTGGGGATCTTGGATTCTGTAAGCTTGACTCAAATTCTTAGGGTTAGCTAGTGGTTAACTAGGTAAAGCATCCTTGAGTCTTTCACTTAGAGAACTTGCTAATTGCTCATCTGAACTTTTAATCGAGATATGGCCTGTGTATGGTTATTCAACAGCTGTCATGTGTTCTGCATGAAGGCGGATTGAGACTTCAGGAATGTCTCCACAGTGTTCTCCAATTCACTGAGTTTCTTCTCAGTTGGTAGGTTTTGGAAAGAAGAATGTGACGATTGATTGGGAAAGTTTGATTGATGATTCGAATGGAGGACATTGTTGGGGAAATTGGGCCTGCGAGGATTGATCTGCCTCCAAGAGAAATTCGGGTGATTTCTCCAGCCTGAATTGATGTTTGTGAGTACGGATTGTTTTGCGACCTTGAGTAGGATGCATTCATGTGTTCCGATAATATCTGGTAAGCTTGAAACACTAGACATTCTTTGAAAATATGGTTTAGTGCCTCATAATACGTACAACTCGGATTGCGGATTTGAGATGGGTTGATTTGGTTAACCTTGGCTGGCATTTTTGTCTCTAGAGCTTTTATTCTTCTCATCAAAGTGAGACTTTGCTTCAGTAGTTATGTATGGCTCTATAGACAGGAGCCTACCTTTAGAAGCTATATGTTGCGAATTCCTAGGCTTCTCAGAGGTTGGCTCTTATTGAAGAATTTTCTCTGCTAAATTTTCAAATAGGTCTCATCCTTGGTTCTTATCCTTCTGCAAGAATCTCCCTGACACATAGTTTCTAATAAAGTTTTCGTTTGATAGTCTAATCCGTCATAGAGAATCTGGTACAAAAGCCACTTCTCTACACCATGATGTGGGCATTAAGTTAGGAGATCTTTGAATTGCTCAAAGTATCTACAGAATGGTTCATTCTTTTCTTGCTTAAACTTTATAATATTTTCTGATGAGAGCGGTCTTGTGGTTTGGGTAAAGTTTCTTCAAGAAAATCTTGACGAAATCATCTCACGTGGTGATAGAGTCTACAACTAAGCGGTGCAATCATTTTTTAACTAGATTCTTTAGGGAAAAAGGGATGAAACGCAACCTTACGACATCGTCTCCTAACAGTGAAATTCAAATCATGAGGCATACTTCTTCAAATTTCCTAACAAAGAAGTATGCAGTCTCTGATTCCAAACTATAAAATTTTGGAAGAGTGTTGATGAACTGTGTTTTCAACTCGAAATTATTGTCGTTTGCTTCAAGAAGTTTTATACAAGATGTGAGTGAGTTCTGATCGGATAAAATTATCTTGCAATGTGGCCATCACTTGCTCTAGATGTGGTGGTAGTGAAGTGTTTCTGATTAATCTAGACGTGACTGTATTTCTTAACCACTCTTGCATGCAGCAAACCACAAACAACGTGCAATCAACAAAACAATAAAAAAGAATAAACAACAAACAAAAGAAAGAAAAACAACAAGCCCAGTCTAAGGTACCTGGACCTAGGCGACTCCTAACTGCTCGACTATCCGGGGAAGGTTGTTACAGGAAATCGACTACCAGCTAATCAGCCTGGTAGGGAAAGAACTCAGTGGGAGATATCCGGATGTGAGTTTTAGGCCATAATTATGCCAAACCATTGAGTTGTTGAGGCTTTATCTCTTAATCCCCACTCCTTAAATACCGCTTGAGTAGAAGTATAATTCTTACAATTTCCATCCTCGGTCAATCTCCTATTGAGTCCGAGATGTGCCTAGGGGCCAACATCTATTAGATTTTAGTTAGGCTTGGGATTGTAGTAAACTAGGAGATGGTTTTGGGCTAAGGAAGATAATGACTTCTCCTACCTTATCTTTTTTATTGGGATTTGCCCTTAAAGTCAATTTTTGTGCAAGGGTACAATATATTCACAGTAAGATAACACTCAAAACGATAAATCACTCAAAGATGTTAGTCTTATTCTAAATGAGATGCACACGTATCTTTCACCAGCACTCTTTCACAGAAATTAAAATGAATCAAAATAGACACATGCTCTAAATGCAAAAGTCTAATTCAGTTTTCAATTTTACAACAAATGAGTTTCTCTTCAGTTATTAACAATGTATAGATAAGGCATACAAGAAAACTAACAATTGCAGAAAGCAAATTAAGTAATTTTAGCAATTCTATAGAAAATAATTATGAGTACTTCAATAAGAAAGTCGCGTTTGCGCGGCTTATGCCGCGTTTGCGCGACTTTTCTGAGGGCAAATGGGCTCTGCTTTTTTCAACTAGGGTCTAGGTCCACAGACATGCTCATTGCAGTAATTAGTTCCTTGATTCCTTCTCTTGTACACAGAAACAGAGAAATCTTTACTACAATAAGAAAACTGATCTCTCCCTGACAACGGCACCAAAATTTGGTCGGTGAAAAAGCATTGCACAAAAATGAGTAAAAAGTGAATGAATTGTGTTGTACATTCCTCGATTTTACCGTAATAGCACACCAGCTATACGGGTCATATCCACAAGGGGGAAAACAATAGAAGCGTTACTTACGATTTTGTTGTTCGTTTTAAAGTTTCTTCTTGTTTCAAGAATGAATAGAAAGAAAAACAAGAAGGGTTATAAAAGTGGTTTGAAATAGTTTGGTTGTTGGAAAATTGATTTGTGTTTTTGGATGGGAAAGGTGCATGACTAACCTTCTGCTAAGTGCTCCCATTAACCTTTAACTTCTTGAAGATATAGCCTCACAATGGATCATAGGCAACCACAAACCTCTTACGTAAGAACTTTCACATGGTAGATGAAAGTCCTTCCCATCAACTTGTTCACACGACAAGACTTGAATATTCTTCCAGCAAGATCCAATTAGAGGCGAGCATAAGGGAGACAACAAGTGCACTATCGGTATAGACAAGAATGAATGAGGATTCCTCTATCTTACAAAAGCAAGTGAAGTTAACACAATATATAGATCATCAAGAACTTATAAGTTAAGCATGAAATATGAAAGTGAGCCTACTTGTTAAAAAATTGAGTGGAACTCTCATCTTAAGATATTCATAGCTCAAGGCTTATTGTGATACTTATCAATTTATTTGGGTTGTCAATCAAGTTATTTGAGATTAGTGGGTTAGTCGTTAGATAGCCATGCAACAAAGAAATTAGCTAGACATGGTAGATGAATTCAAGAAGAAAGATGAAAAGAAACTAAACTTGCTACACTAGTTGCAAGTAAGTAAAAGCAAGTAAAGAACACAATAAAATAAAAGGAGGAGGAAGTATACTTGTTTTTTATTGTCATCTTTAAGATACAACTTACACTTTCTCTTTTTCACTCCAACTTCTGGTCTAAAACAAAAAGCAAGATAATAATACAGGAAAAACTAAAGAAGATCCTAGAATAAACTAGCTTAACTTCCAACTCTGGATATCTCTCTCTGGTAATCAAGGGGGATATTTATAAGAATAAGAGTATGAGCATGATAAATTAAAAATGTGGCCTCAATCGCTTACGCATCGACGCTAGTACTGCCATGTTTGAGTGGCAAAAGCCACGCAAATGCGGCCATTCTGGTCTTGTTGCGCTAGTGCCGAAGCGTGTAGACTGGTGTTTGTCATGTTTTACCTGTAACTGCATTTATTATTTTGTCTTCTTCTCCAACAACAGCAGAATGGGCTTCAAAGAGTCGGGCTTCTTCTTGGCTCTAAAAATCCTCAAATAAGCAGGAGTTTTGGGCTTCTTCACTTCAAACCATGGACCTAAAAACAAAAAGAAGAACCTTATTAAAATAAATGTGAAAATGTGATGTAAAATATGCAAATGTGAAGACTAATCACCGCCTGCCAGGCGTAACTGAGAGACCTGACGGTCTAAGCGTACTCTCCCTTTCGAGGAAGTGGGCGTGAGCCCAAAGGACTAATGGGCCGAAAGACTGAATAGGTACCTGCACAAAATGTTGGTATCAATCATGCATATAAACCAATAATAACTAAACTATCCGTAGAGTAGTGAAGCCAGAGGCTAAACGCAATTCAAAGGCTGTGAGAGATCGGAGGCTAAACGCAACCCAAAGGCTGAGTAAGTACCTGCAGAAGTGCTAGTACCAAATACGCATGGTAGTAAAGCAGTAATAGAATAAAATCACATGCAGTATATATGTACATGTATTAAACTACACTACTACATGCATTCATCACAGAGCTACTACATATATAGTCTCAGGCACTCAACCACATACAAATACCAATACCACACTACCCCATGCAATACTTGAGTACACTCTCAGATACATCACATATACAGTCCCAAATACAAAACATCATACATGCCCAAATGCCAATTACAGTATAAGGAATATACATACACCCAAAACAAAAGGGGGAGATACTCGCCTAACAAGATCTGGATACGTGCACAGAGTCACGGGCTTAGCAACACACGACCATAGGAAAGAGAAACCCTAGGAGAGAGAAAGAGAGAAACTGAGAGGAGGGAGAGAATAAGATAGACGAGGAGACTGCGAAAGAGAGAGATAGAGGGTTAGAGAGAAGAGAGAGAGACAGTGAGCAAGATAGAGAAGAGAGAGAACATGAGCAGTAGAGAGAGACAGGGAGAGAGAACCAATGCGGAGAGGGGATGGCCTGGCCGGCGTGGTTAGCACAGCCAGGCGGCGCGGCAGTCGCGGCCAGAGAGAGGAGGGAGAGAAGTGGGGAGAGAAAAGAAATAGAAGGAAAGGAAGAAAGAAGAAAAAGAAGGAGAAGAAGAAAGTGGAAGAAAGAGAGGGGGAGGCTGCGCGGGGGTCATCGTCAGTGAGGGAGCGACGAATTTGGCAAGATCTAGGTCAGAGTTGGGGCGATCTGAGGAGAGAGAAAGGGGAAGATGAGAGAGAGGGAGAGAGAGGTGAGAAGGGGAGAGAAGAGGGGAAGAGGGAGATCGGGGCGGGGGTTTGCGTCACCAGTGGTGGGGGCCGTCGGAGGTCACTAGCACGACGACCATGCTGAGGCTGGGTGTCGCCTGGAGATGAGAGAGGCAGAGAGTGTGAAAGAGAGAGTGTGTGGAGAGGGAAAGAGAGGGAGAGAAAGAGAGGAGTGAGAAGAGGAGAGATAGTTTGGGGGAGGACACGTGGCACAGACTTAGCCAGGGAAAAAGAAAGAAAGGAGAAGAAAAAAGAAAGGGAAACGAACCATGAAAATAATATTATAATAATAGGGTTAATTTTGAGTAATTCAGAAAAAATCCTTAAAAATTATCAGAGATAGAAAACATCAACTTGAGAAACAATATGAAAGCAGATTCATGAAATTCAATCTGATTTTTGAATTAAAATTCTTGAAATCGATCAGCCTACCGGAAGACACCGAATTTAGGAAATTTGCAAATTAAATCAGAAAAATTCTAGAAAATCTAGAAAAATATAAAATATCGAAAAGGAACATTTAAACTGAAACAAGCCAAATCTAACTTTTAGGAAGATCACGCCAAATAAAATCACTGGATGAAAGAGATCGGGCCCCGAGTTCAGACTCGGGCTATTATTGGGTCCACAGAACACGGTTCTGATATCATATAATAAAAAAATAATAACAAAAGAAAATAATACGGAGATAATAGGAAAATATGAGCGAAAAATTAGGACACGTATCTGAGTACGTATTCCGGGAACGGGGTGTTACATTTTGATTGAATGGAATTTCTACCCATATAGCTCCATTCAACCAGGTTTTGGCAGAAACAATTTTGCTACTCTCTTCTCCATCTCTGGGAACTGTTTCATCCCACCAGCGTCTCAACTCTTGTTATAAGGAATCCAACAATAAAACATATAGTTATGCTTTGATGTAGTCTAAAACCAAAGGACTCAAACTCTCCAAAGCATTCAAATGAAGAAAAAAGAGAGGGAACCATAGAAAGCAGGTTTTTATCTGAAGAGACCTACTTAAAGCACCCATAATTTTGATTGTCTGTGTTCCCAAATGTTCTGTTGCTGCAATGTAAGCACCAGGGATTAGCAGTTAAATGGTAGCCCATCTCCTGTTGGAAAGGCAGAACATTCATTAAAGAAGGTGGAAAATAGGCATTTTGCTCAAGTGGCCGGTCACAAACACACAAAATTTCCATTGTCTTTGTTCTCATTTGTCCTGCTGCTGCAATGTAAGCACCAGGGATTCACATTTAAGTGGGATTTGAGCCTGTCTCCTTTTGGAAAGGCAGTATTGTTCTTTGTGCAGACTTGTTTTGTGTCCCAACAGTCCTTTACTTGGGATACTGGCAGGTCAGTTATAACTTGAGGATTGATTCGTGAAATATTTCGTATGTAATTATTCAGTGTAAGCACTTTCATTGGCCATCAACTAAAATAATACAAACTATTTTTCCTTATTTAACTTTTAGTAGCTTTCTAGTATTCTTGGTTCCTGCAATTTCTACTTCATGATCTGAAACCTTTTAAATACTAGTTACACCAGCACAGTGCTTTTTGGTACTGTATTGATACTGTAATGTTTTTGCAGAGGAAAACATGGCAAGGTCGTAGAAGTTGTTTTCGTTTTAGGGTAGCCTTTGAAATTACAAAGAACAAACTGTTTCTTTTACCCAGCAATACCTGTCCGTAATGGGATTATATCATGCGATTTACCTGCTGTTCTATGCTTATTCAAGGATATCTCCTGCTGCTGCACTTTTACATAAAAAACAATATTCTGTAATAGCAAAGTTTATGCAAAGCTTGCTTATGATTGGTTCACTTATAGTCATGTTTTATAACTTGGTTTCTAGTACTTTCTGCATTTTACAGGTATATCCAAGCGGGCAACGCCGTTGCAGTGCCCGTTTCACGAGCACTTGGATATGCAATTTGGGATGGCATATCTTGGGAACACTGATGAAGAGCCTGCCATTGTTCTGCCCCAAAAGTTTCCCCTTAATATTTAGATTTCTATTTATTTGGGTGAGCGCGTTAATATCAGGTTTTGCCCTCAGCATTTTGAAATTATTGCATGGTAAGTCGACTTGTTGCACTGAACTAATTTATGCTTATCCGCGTGCCCTTTTCTGGTTCTCTCTTTAGTTGAATGGCTTGTTATGTTTGCAAATTCAATTTTTTTTTTTTTAAAAACAAAAAAACAAAAACTCTATGTGTATGCTGGTTTTGAATCTTTTGACCCACAAAAGGAAAAGTGGGATATGGTGGCTTTTGGTTGACAATAACCTATCTGGATGAGCCTAATGATGTACTGGATGTTCAAGAAGGTTATAACTTTGCTCATGCACCAGATTTTGGCTTCTTTACACTTGTCAAACAGACCATTTAACAATATAATAAAGTGTTCTAGGACAGTTAATATCTAGCTTGATAGAATTGCTGGTGTCCTAAAGCTGACAGTACTTTGAATAGAAACTCCTGTTCCAATATCAACTGCTTTCTCCATATCTTTCTCAAATCTTGGAAAATTTTCTTTTGGCAAGAGAGATTTCTAAACAATATCCCTGTGTTTAGTTTAAAGGAAGCACCTTGATTTGGGGAGGTATTGTTAGGAAGAATGGTGGCTAGCCTTTCAGAGAGCAGTTTGGTGAAAGCTTTATATACTTAACGATCTTATGTCCTGAAGTCATAATAGAAGTGGCATTGCTGTTCTTAGGAATAATAAGGATGATAAAAGAAATATACCACTTTGAACCTGTAGAGAAATAGAAACTCTAAAATGGAATTAACTGGTTTCATAAGAGAAGAAACAAGATACATGCATGCATGCATGCATGCGACAAGAAGGGTAAATGGGTAAATATGGGTGATAACTCAATAACTCAAATACTAATAACTTAACACTCCCCTATTTGGTTGGAAAAAACACCTTGGTTGATGTGAGATTTCTATGAGTGGCTGAAATAATACAGCGGACCGATTTCAATTACAAAAGAGAGAAGAAGACTTGGTTCTTCTGTTTGTTTTAAGGTGGGTTCTTTGAGTGACAATGCAGAGTGATTCTTGTTGGCCCAATGGCCTTCCACTCTAGTTTTGATGATGATCAACACTCATGTAGTTATGTTTACTAATATTCTTGTGTTTCTAAGTTTCAGATCATTAACAGGATATTAGGTTGGTGATTAGCTTCAATAAGATGATTAGAAGCTATTCATGATGATTCCGGTGCCAAAGCTTAAAGATCATACCTTTGAACTTGGAGAATCACGGAGTTTTGGAGCAAGTCTACTTGAAGATGAAGATCGTCAAGAAGACTTAGGTATCCTAGTTTAGATAGAGTTTTAGATCCATTTGTAAAGCTTAGTTTAGTTGATATGCTCAAGTGCACAAAACACACACGTTTCATGATTTGGTTTTTGGTTTTCATGAATAGTTTATCAAAACAAGTTTAAATTGATATATGTATAGTTGCTTCATTCTATACATGCATGCTTAATTTTTTAAACAAACTTATTTTGACTATCCTATTCATGTTTTGGAAAATTCTAGTTTGATAAAATACAAGTTTTGTTTTTGATAAAATTGGCAAGACACAAAAATGAATTGATATGATTGATATATGTCTTGAAATTTTTATTACAAGTTTGGTTATCAAAGTAAAATGATAAAACAAGTTTTAGAAAAACATATTTTTAGAAAAATAGTTTTTATTGTGATTAAAACTATTTTTTAGATTTACTGTGATTTTATGGGATTTTTATTGAGTGAAAAGACCTATTTTCAAATCCCGTATCTGTGCAGAACTGAGGACTGGCTGACAGGCCAAGTCGGTCGACCGGACCGGTCGACCGCACCATAGGCCGGTCGACCGGGACGGTCGACCGACGTGCACAAGTCTGTGCACGTTTTGGAGTCTCTGGGACGGTCGACCGGGCCGGTCGACCGAGATGAGAGTTCTGCTCTCAGGATGTTTCGGTCGACCGGGCCGGTCGACCGCTATTGCCCAACGGTCACATTTTTGACCGTTGGCGGTCGACCGGACCGGTCGACCGGCAGTCTGTCAGACTGCCAACTCAGCCTAACGGCTAGTTTTGTTTGGGGGCTATATAAACCCCATCTCTTTGGGGATTTTTGCTAAGATTTCTAAGAGAAAAAATACTAGTTTTCTGAAGTGTTTAAAAGAGTTTAAAAGAGTTTTTGGGGCTTTAAAACTTCTCATCTTTATTTGTTTTGGGTTTTTGGAAAATCAAAGAAAACTAGGTTTTGGGATTTTGATTTGGTATTTCATTTTCTATCTTATACAAGAGATTTCCCAAGTAGTTTTTCTTTGTTGCTTGTTTCCAAAAACACTGTGATTCCACACTTGAGCTATATCATACTATCCTAAACTATTAGGATCTTTGTTTTGTGGAAAAAGAAAGAAAGAGAGAGTTTTGAGGTTGTTATTTGTAACCTCTAAGTTGTACACCCTTTTATTTGTGAATCCCTCTTCGGTAGAGGTGATCGGGTGATTGAGTTGTATCCCTCAAGTGTGAGGTGATAGTGTTGGTTGTGAGCCTCTTCGGTAAAGGTGTTGTGGATTGTGGTTGTTGTAGCCTCGGTGGCTTTGTAAGTTGAGAGAGGAGTTAGGTACTCCTTATAGTGGATTGGGAAATCCTACACGGTGGTGTAGGCGGGGATGTAGAGCAAGGTGCTAGAACCTCGAAACAAATCTCGGTGTTTGCGATTGCTCCCATTGTCTCTCTTACTCTCTCTCTTATATTTGTGCAAAGCATCATATTCATATCATATCATATTTGCTTGTGGTGTGCATATTTCATATTGCCTTGCATTTATTTATATTGCTATTCATTCTTATATGCTTGGCTTGATTGTGTGCATTTCATATTGCTTGGATTGCTTGTGTGTGTGTGCCTAACTTATACTCATCCAACAAGAGATTCACATAGCACCTCAACCCATTTCAAGGGGAATCAAGGGGAGTTAGTCTAGAGCCTCGCAAGGGGAATTCGGCTACACTTGTTGTATTGTATTAGTTTGTGCATAATTTGCATTAGCTTCCGCATTTAGCGCACTTAGTTTGCAATAAGTTTCTTAGATTAGCACAAAACACCTATTCACCCCCCCTCTAGGTGTTTTTCAATTCTTGTTCTCCGTTGACCGGCCGATCGTCTATCTTCTTTCCAGGATGCTCTCGAAGACTAATCAGAGAGGAACTCTATTTTTAACACGCAAAGTGTTTAGAGTCCACTGATTACTCCTTCTCCTCTTCTCTAACAGTCCCCTCTTTGGATTCGAAAAGAGTCTCCCCTTCAAAAGAAGTTATTTCCTTTTTTCAGCAGAAGTCCTCAGGCTATTTATAGGGAGTTATAGGGATATTATTGTCCCCTAAAATTCATCCATAGTGGGGATTAACTCCCATTACGTGGGGAGTTAATTGACCCAGTAATGCTGGTCTGTTACAACAGAAACACGGGTCATGCGCTAGACGCGAATCTCGCGTTGCTTGTTGTAGACGTGGCCGTCTCAGAACGCGGAGTTGCTCAGACTCGCGTTTGAAGTAAGACGCAGGGTTTTTCAGACCCGCGTCTGAAGTGGAGCGTCAAGTTGCTCAAACTCGCGGCTGACTTGGAACACAGAGTTACTCAGATTGCGTTGGTCAGGAAGCGGAGTTACTCAGACTCGCGTCGAACGTGGGCTTACTCAGGCCTCCGTCTGAAGTCTCCGTGCTTCTTTGGACGCGAGGTTCGCGTTTTAATTCAAAACGTGACCTTCGTGTTGAAGTGAGGTTCGCGTCTGAAGACTTGTCCTTAGTGATTTTTGAACAGCCTACAGGACCCCTTTCAAAGTTTTCGATACTCCGCGGTTGACTGGGATGGATTTCGAAATACTTTAGATTTCAGCTGAATTTGGGCTTCCCATGATTGGACTAGCAATCTTTTGAGATGCCCTGAGCTTGATCCTGTTTGGAATGTGGTCTTCTTGAGTGTACTGTTGCACTGCTTGAAGCCTCCAGGATAGATCGTCACACGTGTCTTAGAAACTCAGTCTAGCACTTGTCATGAGCTCTTATTTGCTTGTCGGTATACTGTTGAACCGGTGGAGTTGTCGATTGCTCTAATCAGTGTACTGTTGAACTGATTGCAGAAGTAAGAACATACTCCTTATATGTAAGAGAACACATCTCTCATAGACGCAGTTGTCACACTAATCAAGCGGAGACGCGAACTTCAGTGGAGTTGAAACATGACTCAATTGTTGTAAAGACGCAGCTCTCAATTGCTGTGGAGACGTTGCTCTTTGTTGTTGAGACGCGACTCTTAATTGTCGTAGAGACGTGACTCTTGAAATGGGAAGGTCGCATTAGATGCTTCGAGACGCGAACGCAGGCGCCGCTTGGGGCATGTGTCTGGCTTGGGCATCGAAAGGTCATTGTGAATTTTCGAGCGTGGATATCCTTTAAACTCGAACGACATGTTAGACACGTGTCTTGCTCAGACTAGATTTGAAATTCACGTCGCGAATTAAGGCCATTAAGAACGGCTTTGAGTTTTACGCTGTTAATTAAGGTCATTGGAGAGCCTATATATAGGCTAAGAGTCTCTTAACAGTCATTCATTTGACTGACCTCTTCCTCAAGCGTGTACTCTGAAGAACTTTCAGAGTTTTGGGATCTTCAGAAGAGTCTAATGCTTTAATACTTTCTCCTAATCTTTTTCAAAGATTATCACTATCAAGTGACCCCAAAGTCTCTAACATCCTTGTTGCTGCATCCTGATGGATGACACTTTCTTTCAAAAGATCCTTTTCTACAAGTAGGAAATGGCTTGCACCATTGTCGCATATATGGTTAGAGACTGTCTTCTTGAAGCTTTGCTATTGCTGATCATGAAGAGATGCAATCTCTTAACTTCTGTCTGAAGTTCTCGCCGTTGAATCATGAAGAGACGCCGTCTCTTAATTTCTTTATGAAGTTTTCAAAGCTTTTTTTTTAAGCTGGACAGTCGATTTACGACTCACAAGTCCCTGCTTGATTTCCAAACACGACTCTCACATTAACGGGTAGAACGCGGATTTGCTGACTTCGAGTCCCGAACTTTTTGATGCGATTTCCGCAATCTAACGAGTTTCGCGTTTTGAGATCTTGGATGCGAGCTAGCGAACTTCGCGTCATGAGATCTTAAACGTAGATCTCGTTTATAAGATCCGCGTTTGAGCTTCAAGACTTAAAAAAATTTTCAAGTCTGAAGTTCAGATGTAAGCAGAGCCTTGTGTTTCAACCCTTGGACGCGGGTCATTTTAAGTAGTAATTAAAATAATTTCAAATTATAAGAATTAACAGTTGTCAGAATGTTCACAGTTCTTTATTAACAAAGCGAACAGATTATATAAACGTATCAAAAGTCAGATGGAGTTATGAATTTTCTGCATTAAAATTTTAAACTTTTTATCCCAATAGCATCAAGTACATCTTCTTGCACGTATGTTCAAATGTACTCGTGCTTTACATCCCCTTAATTGTATTCGATAAATATAGCTTAAAACAACAACAACAGCAATCACACTACAAACAAGTGCTGCCCTCCACCTGAATTTCCATCTGAAAACCCCGCAATAAAATCACAACACAGCCTCTGTGATGATAACAAGGCAGTTAAAGCCCCCGTGTACATGTAAAAAGCCCCAGGGCCCCTCAGATTTTAAAGACAAAAAAATGAAAAATTGAATTTCTGTAACATGTGACTGATACCTTTTCCTATAAATCTTTAGGTAAAAAATGTTACCATCCTATTCTAAGCCTTATGTGGGCTCAAAAAACACAGGTAAAAGAATTCTTTTCGGTCCTTGTTTGCTATCTACCCCAGTTCCTGAACCTTTTCACCTCGTCGTATAAAACCAGTATCGCGGCTGCTCCGGTACTCCTAAACACGTTAGAAACCGCCCCACGGTAAAACGAAGTAAACCTTCCGCCCTGTAGATCTTCCTCCAGCAGTCGAGGGTGCTATTGTACATCGGGGCCTCCATGCCCGATTGCATCATCATCTGCCTCCTCACTGTGTCCAAGGGATATGACACAAGCCCTGCGAGGGTGGTGACCGCTTGGGCCATCACCCAGCGCTCCCACAACGGGAGCTCGGGCACAGGCTCTCCCGACATCAGATACTCCTTAGCTGTGTCGAAACCACCAAAGTAGAGTCCACGGTGGACAACCATCCCCGGTAGATGCCTCTGATGCCATCTTTCTTGTGGATGGTGTGGAGGAAGTGGCAGATGCCTCTGAACTGGCGGGAGTCGGACTTGCCAATGTCAGCTGCGAGGCGAGTGTGGGCAATGTCGAGAGGGTAGACGAGGATGAGGGTTGTGCAGCCTGCTGCAGCCCCTGCAATGAAGTTGGCGGCTGGAGCAGGCATGAGACGGCTGTCTGGCGACATTTCTCCACCTTTTAGCATGGTCCTGTAAAGATCCTGCATCGACAAGCACGGTGAGCAAGAAAATCAACCCCTGCAAAATGGCCACTGAGCTTGTTCTGTGTCAAGAGTGTGTTCCTATACTAGCAGATCATTAAAAGAGCATGATGCACTTGGAAATGTTCAAGGAATGCATGACTTTCTACAACGTATAAAACAGCTATATATACAGCAGGTAGTTATTGCATAATAAGAGACACCGGAGTTAAAAAAACCATCAAATTCCTTACAATTAACGCATTCATTTTCCATTCAAAATGACTCATTGATGGGAATCACTAGTTGTTATTTATTTGTTTAGGTTATTTTTCTCTTTATTTTAAACTAAGCTTATTTTCCTCATTTGTTTTAGTCACATATCGGGTATGACGAAGACTTCTAGTTTTATGGGCCTATAAAATGTAGTGTTGTAGTTGCTTGATTTACAAATTAAAACTTTTCACATTGCAAGTTATTTTGCTTTGTTGTGAATCTTTATCGTTGCAAACCCTCACGACACAACTTGTCCTCTAGGGTGAAAGCTAGAGGTTTAAACGCTTATTGCATATGCTTATGTAATTGCGAAAGTGAGTTAAAATTCATTTACTTTTATTTTATTTTGCTCAAAGACTAGCAAAATATAAGCTTGGGGTATTTGATAAAGGCATATTTGTACACATTTTATATTTAAGTTGCATATTTGTTAGTACATCATTTTTTTAATTATAGTTAGTTGGTGTGTTTTTGTTTTTTAGAAAAATGAAAGCTTATACAAAGTCATTTGGTGCTGAACAAGTAAATTTGGGTGCAACAAAAGATCAAAAATAAAATGAATCAAGTGTCAAACTAAGCTGAATGGGTGAAAGACTAAAGTGCAAACCAAACCTCCAAGAGATTTTCTCCATTCAAATCACATGTTGGAATCAAAGAAGTGATTAAAACTCTAAAAAGATTTTCTCCACCCAAATTACATGTTGGAATCAAATGAGTGATTGAAGGAAACATGACGAGGACATCACACCGACATCACACCGCTTAAAGGATGATTCGATCGAGTCTATTTCAGATCCAGAAAGCGGCGTACTGCAGTCATTTGGTTCTACTTTTAGACTTATTTTATGTTAAATAGCTTGTGTAGTCGGTGTTTCTTTTATATGGGCGTTTAGTACCACATTAGTTATTTCCTACAGGTACTTTCTTGTAAAGCCTATAAAAAGGCTACTAGACTTTTCTTTTAAATTATTGGATGATTAAAAACTTTCACAAAATTTCTGTTAAATTCTTGAGTTTGTTTTGCTCGAGTTTTGGTAAGAAGCCCATGCAAGCGGTGGAACCCGAAATTCTATCTTGTTTTCAATTTCAAATTTTAAAACTCTAAATTCAATTTGAAGATGATTGCAATCCATGTTATTTTACATTAATTTGGTATCAGTGCTAGGTTCAATCCCCTTCAAATTTTTTCCCTTTCCAAATTTGTTTTCCCTTGCTCCTTCTAAATCCCTAGTTCTATTCAAAAAAAACTATAGCAAATTCGATCGAAATCCAGTCGAAATTTCAAAAAAAAATCCAAATTACACTGATTATCTTCCTCCCCACCTGATTTCCCCTCAAACCCTAATCCTAGGGCTTCGCACTGCGCCACCTTTCTCCCCACCTCTACCAGCACCACTATCTTCCATCATCGCCACCACTGTCATCTCATCCATCATCATCATCAGACGCCCTCATCATCGTCGTCGTCGCTGTGATCTCTTCATCATGAAGCCCATTTGATGAAGCCGAAGCCAGATCCCCGACGAAGACGAAGCCAGATCCCCTCCGTTAACAGCCCACAGGTATTCTCGCTCACGCCATCATCAGATCAGCTCTCCACGCCATCGTCTTCAGCCAGACCTCAGATCCCGTCACCATCACCGCCCAGAGATCGTAGTCGAAGTTCGGAAGGGCCTCGTCGAAGCGTCACCATCTTTGTCGGAGCTTCCCCAGGCTCTGGCTTTGTCAGAGCTTCCCCAGCGCTCCCAGAGCCTCGTCGTTGTCCCAATAGGCTCGTTGGAGCTTCCAGAGCCAGGTTGTAAACATGTTGGAATGATTGAAAGAAATATGTGCTTTTATTCTCCCTATAAAAGAACTAAGAGGGAGGCTATAGGAGGATTTTTTAAGAGTTTTATTTCTTTCATTTGTAAAAGAGTTTTAGAAAGAGTTTTGTAATTTTTTGAGTGGTAATAGGATAATTATATTAATCAAATATTTTCTTTCATTGTCATGCTAATTCTCTTTGCTTTTTCTTGTTTTTATTTTCAATTAATTAGACTCTCCATCATGAGTACCTAAGAACCTACCCTTAGGGAGAAGGTTTCACTCCATGAATGTGTAGAGTTGTCCTTCATGTTTCTTTTCTCTTTTGCTATATTTAATGCCTAACTTTCATTTTAATTTAAGATTTATCGGTTTTAATGGATTGTGATTCACTTCAGTGTGAATTCATTCCATACTTCATCTTAAGTTTAAATTAATTAAAAATATATTTAAATGAAAACTCTTAATTTAAGATCAAGCCGACTTTGGAGCTAGAAATAAAAGAGTTTATTGAGTTTATTGCTAAATCGTCTAGTTTTTAGAATAAAGATAATTTCTAAAGATTGAAATTAATGCAAAAGAGTAATAAAAGCATAAGGAAAAAATCTCTATATACATGATAGTGGTTCCCAATCCCCAAGTTTGCTCATATTGATAAAGTTCAACGTTTTAATTTTCTAACTTAAATTTCAATATTCAAATCATTTGTTTTAAAACTAGATTAAAAATTAATTTAGGATTTTAAAATTATGGTTTTCAATAAGTCTCTGTAGATTTGATCCTTTTCTTGACACTTCACTAAATTTCAAGTATTTCAAAGTAAGAACAGACAACTTTGTTATTTGTTTGGGTTCAAACAACGACGGTAATTTCTCTAAGATCCGAGCTGCAACAAATTTCTGGCGCCGTTGCTGGGGACTTTGTGTGAGAAACCTTTTCTATATTTAATTTTTCTTCTAGTTCTTAAAAGAAATTTTAAAAAAAAATCTGATTTTTTTCTTTTTTTTCTTTTCGTTTCTCTTTTGACCTCTCTAAGTAAATATTCTTGAGTTGTCTTGCAAAAATCAGAAAGGAACTGCGAAAGGGAGAAAAGGACATTTTTCTTAATATTATTTCATTATTTTTTTACTTTCCATTATAAAAAATTGTTAACTTCATTTCTTTTAAGAGAGAAGAAGGAAAGAAGGCTAAAAAGGTAATTGCGAAAGTGGACGGAAACCAATCATATTTTATTAAATTTTCTCAATGTCTCAACATAAAACTTTTTAGGACAGAAAATTAAAAAAAAATCAAAACTTAGAGATCGGCTATGTTTAGATCCACTACACTACATCACTATAATTAATTGTTTCAAATAAGTTTTTGTGGCAGCTTGGATCAAATATACGTTCAAAATTCTCACATTTTTCTACAACATAACCATTAAATTTTTTTAAGATTGTGTGACATTTTTGGGTGGTGATCATGTCTTTGTGTTGTTTCGTGTATTAGAGAAACTTTGCATAATAGACTTAAGAGCTTCCCCCATCACATAAAGTCGGGATTTTATCACTCGCACCTTGGCTCAAAAATCACAATCTCATATAAGTTTTTTTTTCCTAAACCTGAAATAATTTAAAACTTGATTAGAACTTGACCGCTAGGATTTTCGAGCTCATTTAAGTGGATTTATTGTGAGAGCATTCAGCTGAACAGCTTCAAGCTTTCAAAAAGGAAAGAACTTGTCTAAAAGGGTGACTGCGCCATTGCGGCGGACTCCCGACCTGGAGGAAGGACTAAATCATTTATTTGATAGGTTTCACCGTTAAGCCTATAATCTATCTGACACAATTAGGAGTTGTCTAATTAGGAGAGAACTTGTTCTTTACAAGATCAGAAGTGAAACTTCATTACCTTTGAACTAAACTCAAGAGAAAGAAACTAATTGACTGGTTGAGTCAATTGTGTGCATCATTTTTGGATTAGAACAGCCTCGAACCATAAATTTCTTAATGATTGCTTGGGTTCGTGACAACATGTCTTGTTAGGGTTGAGAGTCGCTTTCATTCAATCAGTGCTTGGTCAACTCTTCTACATTTGAAATGGTTGAAAATTAAAATCATGTTGAAAATGATACCATGACATTAAAAGAGCGTTTCACTTCAAATGGGAGGACAACCCTCTAAGTGAATTGTATTGCCTAACACCAACACAACCCACTTCAAACCAGCTGTTCTCCAGTTGCTTCTTACTTTCTATGATAAGAAAAACAAGAATCCGTACACTCATGTTGACGAGTTCTTAGAAATCTGCTCAACATTCAAATTTCTGATGAGTCGGTAAGAAGGTTAAGACTCTTTTCATTTTCATTGAAAGGCCAAGCAAAAGTTTGGTTGAATCATTTAGAGCCCAACTCGATCACGATTTGGAGAGATCTAAATTTCAAGCTTGTCTCTATATTCTACCCCATGCCTAGGACAAACCAATATAGACCGAAAATCTTCACTTTCAAGTAGAAAGAAGAGAAATTTCATGAGTCATGAGAAATGTTTAAAGATCTCCAAATCAAGTGTCCACACCATAATTTTGAGAAATGGTGGTTGGTCCAGTGCTTTTTCAATCGACTGACAAATTCGAATCGTAACCTTGTAGAATCCATGAGTGGTGAATCATTTATGGGTAGTACACCTGAAGCTTGGGCCCTTTTGAGAGATTAGCTGAGAATTCTCAGCAATGGGACTTCAATTCTAAGAGTCGAGGATCATCACAGTCAAAGTGAGGTTCAAAATGATGTGAGTTTGAATGCTCGATTAGATAGTTTGACACGTAAATTTGATGCATTAGTTCTAAGTCAGACCACGAAGGTTGAAAGTCAAGTTCAACAAGATGCATGTAATGTGGCAGCTAGTCCCATGCATAATGCAATGGTGTATCCTTTAAGGAACCAAGAGGGTACAAGTGAGCAAGTTAACGCCATGAATCAATTTAGAAAATCATTCAGTAGCCCATACTCCGAAACCTATAATCCTAATAAGCGAAATCATCCATCTTGGAGACAACTACAATCTCAACCTAACCAAGTAGGGCCACCAGGATTCAACCAATTCTGTCCTGCTAATCAGCATTTCCCTTATGCTCTCCCTCCTGCTTCGCATATGGTTTGCACCTTCGCAACAACCATCCAACATAGAGGCCATGATAGAGAAATTCATCACTGGATTTAGTACGAATATGCAAGAAATAAAAGCTGCTAGCTTACAGAATACCGAAGAGATTTCACAACTTCAATATCTGATGGATCAGTTAGCAACTAAATCAGTTATAAAGAAACAGGAAAGTTTCCTAGTCAGCCAATTTCAAACCCAAAAGGTCAGTATGAGGTTAGTCAGCCATCCACTTCAAGCATGCCAAGCTAGCATGTTCAAGCACTCACAACCTTTACGTATAAAAGACGAGTGAATGATCAATTTTGAAAAGCTAAACCTGACCAAGTTGAATCAGAAGAGGACGTTGTCACCTAAAGAATCGGGATAATTCAATGGAGGACAGGGTAGTCACTCCGAGCCCTAGCGAATTCAAGTCCAGTGATATGTCTGAGCAAACTTTCATTCCTAGATTATCTTTTCCCCAATGATTATCTCAAGAAAAGATAGGAAAGAATTTTAATGAGATGATAGATTTGTTTAAGCGAGTTGAGATCAATATTCCATTGCTTGATGCTATCAAGCAATTTTCTACTTATGCCAAGTTTTTGAAAGACCTCCGCACACAGAAATAAAAATCTAAAATGCAAAAGAAAGCTCTTCTTGCTGTGCAAGTCAGTTCAATCATCCAAAACATGCCACCTAAGTATAAGGATCTTGGTTGTTAACTATATCTTGTGTCATAGGCAATCATGTGATTGGCAAAGCTTTATTGGATTTAAGGGCGAGCGTTAACTTACTGCCGTACTCGGTGTACAAGCAATTAGTGCAGGTTCGATTATCTTTCGCAAATAGTTCTGTCAAGTATCCTCGAAGAATTGTTGAGGATGTTATGATCAAAATTGATAAGTTCATTTTTCCAGTGGACTTCATAATCTTAGACATTGAACCTGTTCCAAACCCCAGTAACCATGTCCCTGTAATCCTAGTACGACCGTTCCTATCCATTGCTAACACAATCATTCATTGCCATAATGAAATTATGAAGATATCTTTTAGCAATATGACTGTAGAGCTGAATGTATTTGATATCCGCAAACAATCACCAGATAATGATGATATTTGTGAAGTTGACATGATTGAGAGTTTGATTGAAAACACTTGGGATGCAATTTCATTCTGAAGATATTGTTGAGACGTGTCTCTCTAATTTTGGAGATGATTTTAATTGGGAGGAACCTTTAGAAGAGGTAAATACATTTTTAAAGTCCAATGGATGTTGGCAAGTGGCAACCTAAAGTAGAACCTTTTCCATCATCACCGCCTTCATCTCCATCTCTACCGTCCATCATAGAGCCCCTAAATTAGATCTGAAACAATTACCTAATGCACTCAAATATGTATAGGCTCTGTTGAGGCCCTCCCTGTAATTATAGCATCTGATTTGGATAAAGAACAGAAGAGTAAGTTGTTGATTGTTCTTAGTGAGCGTAAGGAAGCAATAGGATGGTCTTTAGCTGATATTAAGGGAATTAGTCCCGATGTGGTGATGCATCAAATCCATTTTGAAGAAAAATGCTAAAAACTCTCGTGAACCACAACAGAGATTGAATCCTGCAATGAAGGATGTAGTAAGAGCTGAAGTGTTGAAATTATTGGATGCAGATATCATTTACTCAATTTCTGATAGTGCGTGGTTTAATACAGTTCATGTTTTGCAAAAAAAGTCTGAAATCACAGTAGTTCAAAAAATGAGTTAGTGCTCACCTGTTTTCAAACATAATGGCGCGGTTGCATTGAATACCGCAAACTGAATGTTGTTACTAGAAAGATCACTTCCCTTTGCCTTTTATCAATCAAATGCTTGAGAGTTTAGCCAGTCATGCTTACTATTATTTTCTTGATGGTTATTCCGGCTATAACCAGATCCCTATAGCACCCGAGGATCAAGAGAAGACTACCTTCACTTGCCCCTTTGGAACGTTCGCATATCATTGCATACCCTTTGGTTTATGCAATGCACCTGCCACTTTTCAACGGTGCATGATTAGCATCTTCTCTGATATGGTCGAACGTTTCCTTGAAGTATTTATGGATGAATTTCAGTATTTTAGTCATCTTTTGAAAAGTGTTTGCACCATCTGTCACTAGTCTTAGAAAGGGGTAAAGAGAAAATTTTGGTGTTAAATTGGGAAAAATGTCATTTCATGGTGAAGGGGATTGTTTTAAGACGCGTCATTTCTAAGAAGGGAATAAAAGTTGATAAGGTTAAGGTCGATTTGATTTTCAACCTTCTGCCGCCTCGTACGGTGAAAAAAATAAATCTTCTTAGGAAATGCTGGGTTTTATCGTAGGTTCATTAAGGATTTTGCTGAAATCTCTAGACCATTGTGTAATTTACTTGCCAAAGATGTTGTTTTTGTCTTCGATAATGAATATTTGAAAGCCTTTGAGCAGCTCAAAGCCATGTTGACTTCTACCCATATCATTCAACTACCGAATTAAGAAGAGCCCCCTAATATCATGTGTGATGCATCTGACTATGCAGTTGGAGCAAGTTTAGGGTAGCATGTTAATAGATTATCTCACGTGGTCTATTATGCTAGTAGAACTTTGAATGATGGACAACTAAATTATTTCACCACTGAAAAAGAGCTGTTAACAGTAGTATTTGCATTAGACAAGTTTAAAGCCTATATTTAAGTTCATCATCATTTCTGATCATGTGGCTCTTAAGTACCTTTTTTTAAGGATGTTAAAGCACGTTTAATTCATTTGATCTTACTGCTACAAAAGTTTGATTTAGAGATTCGAGACAAAAAAGTTCCAAGAATGTTATAGCAGATCACTTGTCTAAGCTCATTTTAGAGTCCTTGTTCGACTCTATCCCTATCTCTTAGTTTTTTCCCTAATGAGAAATTGATGAATGTTTTCAAATTACATTTGTATGTTGATTTGGTCAACTATCTTGTTACGGGTCAAATGCCTTCTCATTGGACTAAACAAGATAAGTCTTAATTTTTAGCCAAAGTGAAATATTTCTTTTGGGATGATTCATACTTGTTCATGTATTGCCCAAACTAGATCATTAGGAGATGTGTACCTGATGATGATTTTCATAGTATCATTTCCTTTTATCATGATCAAGCTTGCAGAGGGCACTTTAGTTCAAAGAAGACTGCTGCAAAATTTTGCAGTATGAATTTTATTAGCCTTCCATTTTTCATGACTATAATGAATTTTAAAAAACTTGTGATCAATGCTAGAGGCTAGGAAGTAATTCGAAAAGAAACATGATGCCTCTCAATCTGATTCTGATTGTTGGAATTTTTGATGTATGGGGTATAGATTTCATGAGACAATTTTCAAATTCTTTTGGTAATGTATGCATCCTCATCGCTGTCGACTATATGTCAAAATGGGTAGAAGCCAAAGCATGCAGAACTAATGACCACAAATTGGTAGTTTAATTTTTGAAAGAGTGTTTTGCTCGATTTGATGCAACTCATGCCATTATTAGTGATAGGGAGAAGCATTTTTGTAATCAAGTTTTTAAGAAACTTATGTTCAAATACTCTATCATTCATAAGATTGCCACCCCTTACCACCCACAAACAAGCGGTAAAGTCAAGATATCCAATAGAGAGATAAAAAGAATTTTAAAAAAGACAGCTAACCCAAGTATGAAGGATTGATTCTTAAGACTAAGTGATGCATTGTAGACATATTGTACCGCTTTTAAAACTCCTACTGGGATACCTCCTTATCGAATTGTGTATGGTAAGAGTTGTCATCTTTCTGAAGAGCTAGAGCATCAGGCATATTGGGTCGTGAAGCAACTCAATGTTAATCTTGAAAAAGTAGGAGCTCAGAGAAAATTGCAATTGAATGAGTTAGAAGAAATTCACAATGATACTTATGATTGTGCTAAGCATTACAAGGATAGGATGATGCGATATCATGATAAACATATTTTGAGAAAATCTTTTAGTCCAAGTCAGAAGGTTCTTCTGTACAATTCTCGTCTGCACTTGTTTCCTGGAAAGCTAAGAAAAAGGTGAACATGCCCATTTAATGTTCGTACGGTTTACCTGTATGGAGCTGTCGAGGTTGAGAATCCTAAAAATGGTGAGGTTTTCAAAGTAAATGGTCAAAAATTAAAACCATTTTTAGAGCTGCAAAACCCAAAACCCAGAAGTAAAGGAAACACTTCTGGAAGATCCGGTTTACAAGGATTGGTCTCTATATCTGCTAGAGATTGTTTATTATTATTTTCATTCTTTATTTCTGTAATATATTAATATTTGCAGGTCTAAAATTGGGCGGTCATTCCTTCATCTCCGGTTGTTTCTCCCCTATCACTGGTGTTTTTATTTTGATACATTGAGGACAATGTAATATGTAGGTGTAGGAGTGGAAGTCTCGTTTTCCAATCATATATTTTTTTAATTATGGAAAAAATAAAAAAGTTAAAAAATAAAAAAATTAAATATAATATTTAAAAAATTAAAAAAATTGCAACTTAATTTCCATGTACTTTATTCTAAAACAATAAGACTTGTTAAAAATTCATAACCCCAACAATTAAGTTGAACCCTAACTTAAAATGAGTTCTTATCCTTAATCTGCTTTTAGAGTTTTAAAAATTTAGAAACTTGAACTTTCACGACACGAGCTTACACTTTAAAAATCTAAGAAGCAGTTGTACCTAGTAATCACCTAAAGGCCTGATGAACTAAGACTGTTCATTTGGTTTGCCTTATGGAGAGATAGAGAGAAAAAGAAAAAGAAAAAGACAATCAATGAATTAATCAGGTATATAGAAAAGGGCTACATTTAGTAAAAATCTGTAATTGCAGGCTTATGATGCTGATCTAGAATATATGTCCATAAAGAAAATTTTAAATCCTGACACCTTATGCCAACTGGTGTGGGAGTTGTCAAGTGATCGTTCACTACATGAGAAACTCATCATAAGAGTAAAAGAACAATTTATAAAAAGAATAAAACAAAAAATATTTCAGAAAAGAAAAAAAGAAATAAATGAATGGTGGTATGACCTTAAACAAATAGTGTGAAAGCCGTCATTACAAAAACACGAGTAAGCTGGAATATCACATATGAAACCTATGAGGTACTAAAAGTGAACATCCAAATCTCTCGTAATCCTGAATAGATCAGTAAGGTTTTGAATCAGATTAGAGGCCAATGATTAATTTTCAAGTGCTTATTAGTCTTAATAATTGCGAGATTGAACCTTAATTGTGTAAGGTTAAAAATTCTGTGCACGCAAGTGTATCATTTTCTTAAACTCTAAAATGACAAATTAATGGTGCAGACTCAAAATAATTAAAAAAAACTAAAAGTTGGGTCAAAATTATAAAACTATGTGCCTTAGGAATTCTGGTAATATAAGTATATAAAATTATTAAAAAAAACTTTTTGAAGTTTGTGGGTAGATTCATTGCATACTAAGATACAACTTGTCCTCTAGTGTGAAAGCTAAGAGTTTAAACACTTATTGCATATGCTAAATGCAATAGTGATGCCTGCGAAAGTGAATTAGAATTCATTTATTTTTTTATTTATTTTGCTCGAGGACTAGCAAAATATAAGCTTGAGGTATTTGATAAAGGCATATTTGTACACATTTTATACCTAAGTTGCATATCTGTTAATACATTATTTTTGTTTAATTATATTTAATTGGTGTGCTTTTGTTGTTTAGGGAATTGAGAACCTATACAAGTCATTTGGTGTTGAACAAGTAAATTTGGGTGCAACAAAATATCAAAAATGAAATGAATCAAGTGTCGAACCAAGTTGAATGGGTTAAAGACTTAAGTGTGAACCAAATCTCCAAGGAATTTTCTCCATCCAAATCACATGTTGGAATCAAAAGAGTGATTGAAGCTCCAAAAGATTTTCTCTATCCAATCACATGTTAGAATCAAAAGAATGATTGAAGGAAACATGTTGGAGCAATTTAAGAAAATATATTGTAAACGGGTTAGAAAGATTGAAAAAACATGTGATTCTATTCTCCACATAAAAGGACTAAGAGAAGGAGGCTATAGGAGGAGAATTTTTTAAGAGTTTTATTTCTTTCTTTTGTAAAAGAGTTTTAGAAAGAGTTTTGTTTTTTTAGAGTTGTAATAACATAATTATCTTATCAATTGTTTTCTTTCATTGTCATGATCCTTCACTTTGCTTTTTCTTATTTTTATTCTCAATTAATTACTCTTCGTCATGAATGGCTGAGAACCTTCCCTTAGGGAGAGGGTTCCACACCATGAATGCATAGAGTTGCTCTTTCATGTTTCTGTTCTCTTTTGCTATATTATTAATACCTACTTTTTATTTTAATTTAAGCTTTATCGGTTTTGATGGATTGTGTTTCACTTCAATGTGGATTCATTTCATACTTCATCTTAAGTTTAAATTAATAAACAAAATATTTAAATGAAAACTCTTAATTCTAATTAGATCAAGCCGATTTGAAGGGATTCCTTCACAATAAGGATGTCGGACTAATTTGTGCTTAATCTAAGATAGAAATAAAAGAGTACATTGCGTTTATTGTTAAATCATTCAGTTTTTAGAATAAAGATAATTTCTAAAGATTGAATTAAATGTAAAAGAGTAATGGAAGCATAAAGAAAGAATCTCTATGTACATGGTAGTGGTTCCCCGTCCCCAAATTTGCTCATATTGATAAAGTTCAATGTTTTAATTTCCTTAACTTTAATTTCAAAGTCCAAATCATTTATTTTAAAACCTAAATTAAAAATTAATTTAGGATTTAAAATTGTGATTTTCAACAACTCTCTGTGGATTCGATCCTTTTCTTCCACTTTACTAATTTTCAAGTACTTCAAAGCAAGAACATGTAACTTTGTTATTTGTTTGGGATTCAAACAATGACAGTAAATTTCTCTAAGATCCGAACTGCAACAAGGCCCGATAAGTCTCTTAGGATTATCATTGGATAAACTTGCAAACCAAAAATATATTATGGTTTGGTTGCTTTTTGACAAATAACTCAATGCAATACAATGAGTCAAATAAGGTCTAAAAATCCACAAAATCATGGAATTTCTCATTATTCATTATCATTTCCTTCCTAAATCTAATTTCCAAATCAAAGATATCCAAAAAAATGTGACTCAAAATGCAACATACTTTAATTGTAAAATCCAGCTTGTTCCTTCTTACACTATCAGTAGACAAAGGAGTAGAGGTGTCAAAAAGATACGGCAAAATTCGCGAAAGCTGTACATAAAAGTAACAACACTACCAACAATATCATGTTTAAGAGTTTCGTCTTTCTCTAACACATTTTTGTACCATTTACTCATGCATGGTATTATTGATTAATAAATGGCTCCTGACAGCGTATCTAGCCTAGAAACATTATAAACTAAAAATAGAAGCATATATCATCTGAGTACTTTCTTTCACAAGAAATCTCCTTTAACATTTACCATAGCAGCCTAGCAGGCTGCAATAACAGATACAACAACAACAACAACAACTAAGCCATTTGTCCCAAGTATTTGGAGGTAGGCTATATGAACCAGAAGAGAATTACGCGGGCACATGGA
The DNA here is from genome assembly GCA_038442645.1 of Agave tequilana. NCBI lineage: Eukaryota > Viridiplantae > Streptophyta > Magnoliopsida > Asparagales > Asparagaceae > Agave > Agave tequilana. Next base: position 74,520 of record JAVJIF010005675.1, read on the forward strand.
TCAGCTTTCTTCACTCATTCCTATCGAGCAATATGCCTTCATTAAGACCTTTAGACTCTATATCTTGTCATATCACCTCCATCGATGTTTTCTTCAATCTTCCCTGCGCTCTTTTAACTTGCCCTAATTTGATACGCTCTACTCGCCGGACTGATGCATCTGTAGGTCTACGTCGCACATGACCAAACCATCGTAGGCGGTTTTCTCTCATCTTCTCTTCTCTCTGAGCTACGCCTATCTTAGTACGAATATCCTCATTTCTCACCTTATCTCTCCTCGTATTACCGCACATCCAACGAAGCATGTGCATCTCTGTTACACTCATCTTTTGGGCATGATATCTCTTTATAACCCCATATTTTGTGTCATATAACAAAGCTGACCTAATAGCAGTCCGATGAAACTTACCCTTCAACCATAACGGAATGTTACAGTCGCATAAAACTCCTGTTGCGCTCCTTTATTTCAACCAGCCGGCTTGGTTGACATCACTATTGATCTCCTCATACTTTTAGATAATAAAACCCAAGTACTTAAAATGATTGCTCATCGATATTTCTTATTCGTCTAATATCACAATACTATAATCTCGGATTACCTGTTTATTGAATTTGCACTCCATATACTCTATTTTGGGCCTACTTAATCTAAAACCTCGAGATTCTAGAGTTTGCCTCCATAACTCTTATTTGGCATTACCCCGACTCTCGTCTCATCGAGTAGAGCAATATCATCAGCAAATAGCATACACCACGGTATCTCATCTTGAATAGATCTAGTAAGCTCATCCATCACTATGAATAATTAAGAATGGACTCAGTGCAGATCCTTGATGCAATTCAATTATTATAAAAAAATCACTTGTTATACCTCTACAAGTTCTAACATTTGCCACTACTCCATCGTATATGACCTTGATTATGTCAAATATATTTGATAGGAACTCTATTTTTCATCAATGTCCACCATAATACCTCTCTTGGCACCTTATCATATGCTTTTTCTAAATCAATAAAGACCATATGCAAATTTCTCCTCCTCTCTTGAAATCGCTTTATAAGTTGACGAAGCAAATGAATAGCCTCTGTCGTCGATCACCCCGTCATGAACCCAAACTGGTTCTCTGATATTTTAACATTCTACCTTAACTTGTGTTCAATTACCCTTTCTCAAATTTTCATGATGTGACACATGAGTTTTATTCCACGGTAGTTTTAACAACTCTGGATATCACCCTTGTTCTTATAGAGGGGTACTAGGGTACTCTTCCTCCACTCATTTGACATCTTTTTAGTTAGCCAGATCTTGTTAAAGAGGTTTGTCAGCTATCTCACGCCTATCTCTCCTAAGTATCTCTATACCTCAATAGAAATTGCATCCAGGCCAACAGCTTTCCTTGACTTCATCCTCTTCAAGACCTCTTTAACTTCAGATTCGCTAATTCTGTGCATATAATTACGGTTCATATCCTTACATTGAATGGTAAGGTCACCCAAATCTTGATTAAAACTATTATTAAATAATCTGTCAAAATACTCTCTCCATCTTACCATTCAGCTGCAATAACCGATCAGGCAAAAAAATAAAAGAAACCACAAAACTTCTGCAGACTTGCTATGTCAACATTCATGGCCAGAGAAATATCAATCAGAAAACAGTAACAAGGGGACCCTCTTGCTCAAATCTGATGACAAGAAGATTGATTTATGTATCCCCAAGCCCTAATCTGCATGAGATACATGAATAACCTTGCAAATAACCATCCAAATATGTACATTTGCATGATTATTCTCTCCTGAGTCACGTAAAGGAATCAGGTAGTCCTCCCTCACTGAATAAACTAACTCTTGAATAGAGGATGCTATGAATACAGAATGCTAGTATGATACCGAGATGCATGTTGTGGTGCTTTCGGTTGGAAAGTTTTGGGTATGGTTTAGGTCTCTAAAATTAATTAGATGGTCTCTGGTTTGGGTAAGATTTATCAACTACGACAAAGTTGTGGGGAAAGCAAGATCGCATTGGTGCTGTTTTTCTTATTGTGGATGAAATATATTTCTTATCATACATAGAAATGATAATTTTTCTTTAATTGCTTGATGTTTTCTCTCCTAGCACCTTAGTATTTTGACTTCTTATTGCAATCCCCATAGTTACAAAAGAAATTCACATGGAAAAATAGCATGCAACTATGCGAAACATATTGAAAATTTGATAATTATTTTATCAATTTCAACCTTTTGCAACCAAATTCCAGAAAAGGCAATGCCCATTCCAAGAGCTACGATGTGCAAATGACCTAATCCCTGGCAAAATTTCACAAAACACGAATAAAGCTGCAATCTTTATGTTTCTTCTCACCTTGAGAGAGAAGTTGAGGGCGACGGAGGGATAATATCTGATGACGCTGGTCCCGTTCCCCCTCCACAGCGAGAGTACCCCCTCCCCCCTCGCCGTCCTCGCGATGCAGTCCACCATCCCCCTGAACCGCCGGCCGTGGTCGCCGTGGTCCCCGCGGCGGCGGATGATGGCGTCGTTGCTGTCCTGCGTCTGGAGCAGCAGCTTGGCCCGCTCCACGGGGGCGACCACCGTGTGCACCACCCCTCCCATCGCCGCCGCCGCCACCAGATCCCTCTGGAAGTTCCCCATCCATTCCCAATTCTCTCCCCTCTTGATGTTCTTCTGCTTTTTCGCCTCCTCTTCTTGATCTTCTTCTTCCGCCTCTTCTTCTGTCATTCCCCTTTCTCTGTATTCCTTTTCCCCCAATTTTATTTTGATTTTTTGGGGCTCGTTTGATCTTTTGTTGGTTGTTTGTCATTTTGCTTCGATTCTGATTAAGATATAACTATTAACTACTAACAACAAACAGCGAGCTTCGTGAGAGACGGCGCTAAATATATATATACTTGTTGTTAAGGCACGTGAGTTGTGCGTGAGGTTTGCCGGTGAGAGAATTAACAGCTTAAAATGTTTTTTCCCCTAATTTCATATTAACTACCTAAAATCTTAATATTTGAGGTGTCAATTTGTGAATTAAGATTTCAAGTGTTAATACAGAACTCCAGAGATTGCCGTTTTCTTAAAGTTTCGCCTATCGGATTTAGAGTGTTGGCAGAACGCTTGCTTATTTACTCATGTTCACAAGTTTAGGAGAAAATGTGTATGAGAAGAAATACCGTCGAAGCAAGTGTTGGATGTGTTTTGAATTTGGAGAAAAAACTTGAGTTTTCCTCTCATTTAGTTTTGGTTTTAGTCCTACATTAGATAGTAGATGGGAGGTTGAGTAGTATATATATATTAACTTCTTTCATGCCTATTGTTATGAATAGTTGAGTTATGCTGGAAAGAGAGACTATTGCTGAGGAAGTTGACATGAATTGCCGAGGGGTCGTCGAGGTGATCGCCAAGGAAGTCGACAACGAAAGGCGAAGGAAACAGCAGCAGAAATTAGCAGCAGCAGCAGAAAGCAGGTTTACCGGTCGACCGGCCCAGTCGACCGCCCGCAGGTATCAGAAGGTCGGTCGACCAGTCCGGTCGACCGACGTGCACAACGTGCATAAGTTGGAGCTCGATCGACCGGTCGGTCGACCGACTGAAAGTACCCAACTCTCTGTTGGGCGCCCAGTCGACCGACCGGTCGACCGGTGGAAGAGGTCGGTCGACCGCCCGGTCGACCGACAAGCGGGGCGGGCTGCGATTTACAGGTTTGGAAGCCTGTTGTATTTAAGAGCTGCTATTGGTTTCTAGGGTTTTGTATCAGAAGAATCCGAAACCTAGAGCTCTCTTGCATTCACAGAGGCTGCTAGCAATTGTAATCATCTTCCTATAAATTAATCTCTCTTCTGGATTACCCTGAGGACGTAGGCATTGAGGCCGAACCTCGTTACATTGTTTGTTTGCGCATGTTCTTCTTCTGGTGATTGTTTTTGTGCTGGTTGTGATTGTTCTTGGTGTTTGAGATCAAGGAGATCCTCATCAGGTTGTTGTCGTAGGCACAACAAGTGGTATAAGAGCTTCCCATGTTTCGCTTGGGATTTGTCTGGAGATTCGGAGGGCTCGGGATCTGATTCGGTGGAGATTGTGTGTCGATCTCAGATCAGAGATATTCGTGTTCGTGGGATCGTGTGTCGATCTCAGGAGGACGCAAGGAGGGCTCGTGGAATCTGTGGTTGAGTAGATCCGGTGAGAAACTCAATTTAGGGTTTCAGGGAAAGGTAGAAGTCCAATTTTTTATCTGATAGAGATCTATTTCCAGTTGATTGTTCTTCCGCATAGATAGAGGATCAATAAATCTCAATGGTAGAAGAAATTGCTTCGGTTAAGACAATGAATTTTCAACCGAGGATTGAAGTTGTCAAGTTCAACGGTACAAATAACTTCGGGATGTGGAGATGTGAGGTTATGGATGCGCTGAATGCATCGAACTCGAAGATACTCTCCTATTGGAGAAGAAGAAGAGTACGACCACTAATGAAAAGTGGGCAAAGATGAACAGGTCGGCATGTGGATTGATACGTTCATGTTTGTCGCAAGACATAAAATACCTTGCGTAACATGAGACGTCGGCGAAAAAACTGTGGGAAACCCTTGCGAAGAAATACCTGACTAAGAGTGTGATAGGTAGTAAAAAGTGCATATTTATTACTACATTTACTATCATATTTCCATATTTATTATTATAATTATGCACTATTACTAATGTTTTATTATTTATTGTGTGCAGGCCTTGAGTAATAAAAAATAAAGAAATAAAAGCCCAAAAGAAGCCCAAAAAGCCCATGTCCAAGCCCAATGCAAAAGTTGCAATTACCAAATGTCAAAATTGCAATTACCAAGTGAAAAAGTTGCAAATACTAAAAGAAGAGGGAAGGGATAGACTTCTACTCAACCTTAAACACTTGCAGGACAAGGATAAAGATAAAAGGAGGAGAGTGCAAAGATGAAATTCGTTTTAAAAGATTTGAAAGATTTGGATTTAGGGTAACTTGCTTCCCAAGTTATCCCGAAATTTCAAAATAAAGAGTCAGGATGACAGCTCTAAAAGGATAAACTCAGATGGACGAACCAGAGGAGGCCACACGCGAAAGCGTGTGGCCAGGGGCAAAGCTAAGGCCGCGTTTCCGCGGCAATCCAGATGATTCTGGATATAGGCTTTCGTGAAAGAGTTGTATTGGGACTCTATGTCTTCCAGCTCCTATAAATACCCTTGCAGAGAAACAGAGAACGGGTCCAGTGCAGTATAGAGTCGAGAACAGAAACAAAAATTAGGGTTTTTCTTAGGCTAACTTGTAGATTGTATTTTAGGTTTTTTTTTTTAGTTTTCTTTTATGTAATTTTTGTAACTGAGAGGAGATGATACTTTCATGGAGGAAGGAGATCAAGCTTGTACTGAGGTGACATCGGTGTAAGTAATCTTTTCTTCTATTGTTAATTGAATCAAATCAAAGTTTATTTCTTTTTTTCTATTCTTGTTTTGTTTTTGTTTCCCTCTGATGTCTTGCAATCCAAGAGAATCTGATAGCTTCGAGACTGCTTAGCCGTTGAAGTGCCCTTGATGGCCTATGGTGATGAACAAACCTTCTCTTACTAGTATAGTTTGTCTTTTATTTTCGTAGTGTAGATCGAGAAGGGGGAAGATCCTATACGCCATGCTTGAATGCCTTCAAAGACAAGGTAAGTCGTTGCAACAGATCAAAAGTAAACAGGCCGAAGAGGTAAGTAGGTTTTTAGTTTTTAGTTTTCTTGCTTTTATTTTTAGTGTAAATCACCAAATTCCCAATCTTTTTCACACTTCTTCTTTTTCATTGTAAATATCATATCATTGTAAATATTACTTCTAGTTTCTCCATCTTCTTAATTTACCACTTTCTTTCTAACCTGACTTTAACAACTATTAATTCAAACACTTTAGAGAACTTACTAAACAAGCTTCCATCGCTAGTCCCTCCCTGTGGATCACGACCCGCATAGCCACTTGCTATAGCGGTAGTATTGAGCACCTTGCACATCCTATTCTTAAAACTGTAATACTATATTTTGTGTGCAGGTAAAATCTCAAAATAAAATTTTGGCGTCGTTGCCGGGGAGGGACGGTAAGTATTCTCTAAAAAAAAAAACTAATTATTTATTATTCTTTTTGTTTGCAGGATCAGAGAACAGGAAAACTAACAGCAGCAAAGGACATATAGCAACTCTGTGCCTTTGCCCTCGAAGGCAGAGCAGCAGAGCCTACTACAGAGCCGCGTTTGCGCGGCAATAGCCGCGTTTGCGCGGCAATAGCCGCGTTTCCGCGGCCTGAGTAGTGAACTACTCACTCTGGTTTCTGCAGGTTGCTGCAAATTGAAAGATTTGTTTACTGCTCTGTTAATTTTTCTCTGTGATCACCCTGCACACTGCTAATTAATTAACAGTAACCTATTTGTTGAAAAATAAAAAAAATAGACTCTTGCATATAGGCACGTGTCTATTTAATTTTTTAATTTCTGTTGAAGAGTGCTGGAGACAAGGTACGTTCGCATTGCATATAGACTAGGAAGCACCATTGGCTGATTTACTGCTTTTGAGTGAATATTTGTCTATTGCTTTACACGTGCACCAAATTGACTTAAGAGCTTGTCCTATAAATAAGATAAGGTGGGGAAGTCATTACCCTCTCTTAGCCCACAAACAATCTCCTCACTCACTAACCCAAGCCTAACTAAAAAATGAGTAGACGTTGGCCCTAGGAACATCTCGGACTCAATTAGGAGATTATCCTAAGGGGGAACGATGTTGGAATTTGACTCTTGCCAAATCAGTGTCTAGGAAGGGGATTGAGGCCGAAAGTCTAAAGATTGGTGGTTATTTAATTAAGGAACGTCTTTGACGGAAAACCTCCCACCAATCTTGCCCTGACCTGGCTGATTAACTTGTGGTCAAAGTCTGCATTATACCTCCCGTGGACAGTCTAACCAGTTAGGAGTCGTCTAGGTCATAGGTCTACCCTAACTTAGTTTAGAAATTTTTTTTATTTGTTTGTTTTTGTTTGTATTGTGTGATATGGCTTATAACAATAATTTTTTCAATTTTAATCCATATTACACACTAACCTCTTTTTCGGACATTACCAACCCGGCACATCCTAACTTTAACCAACCTAGTGTGCCCGAGTGGTCTTATCCGAATGAATATAACCCATGCCCCCCATCTTATGACCATAATTTTCGCAACAATTTCAACTCTTCACAGAGTCCATGGGGTTTCGCTTCCCCCGAGTCCAATCTTCAACCAACTTGTCCTCCTTATCCACCTTGTCCACAATATTTCCAAGATTCATACTCAGATCCACCAGTTCAAAATAGAAAACCATCTATCTTGGAAATGATGAGTATGCATGAGTCCAAGCAACAATCACCATCAATCTTGGACATGATGATGCGTGAGTCCAAGCAACAATCACAGAATCTGATTGACTCACAATTTCATCACGATTGTCCCAACAACACTTCCTCTTTTCAAGTCCAATCACACCAAAATGATGCACCAATCGACTATGAAAAGATGCTTGAAGCCATGACTCAGGCTAGAATTGCTCGTGAACATGAAATAGATATGATGGTTCAAACTTTACGTTCTCACCGTTCGGCCATTTCTGATGTCGCTAACCATTCTGTTAGAGCCGACGAGTCAAGTTGCTTTGGAAAACAAGATTCTAGTTCAGTACAATCATTTAAACTTGCCCAAACTCTAATTTTGAAAATGACATTGACAGTTTGGCAAGTTATTCATTTCCTGAAATAGAACTTGAGAATGACTATGATCTTGAACCTCAACCTAGTGATTCAATTTTACTTCCTGATTCAATAATGACTCCGGTGTCTCCACCTGATTTCAATCTTTTCCCTGAGTCAACATTGGATCCTGTGCCAATTCATCATGAAATTGAATCACCCATTTTGATGATCATATTGAACTTGACCAATTTTATAATTTTGAAAGTCCCATGGATAAATTGACAAGTTCTCATTTTTATGACATTGAACTCAATGAGAAATGTGACCTAGATTCTCAAATCTGTGATCAAGTTCAAATTCCCGAATCAATATTGACTCCTGTTTTGTTACCCAACTTAGGTAATATTTTAGAGTCAGTTTTGATTCCCACACCTATCATTCCTGACTTGAATCACCAATATTAAGTCACATTCCATTGTGGGAAAATAATTGTGGACTAGAGTTTCAACTTCTTGATTTGGACCCACTTCTTGAACCAAGCTCGACTCCTGAACCCTTACTTGATTTAAGTTACTTTCCTGAGTCGGTATTCATTCCCGTACTTCTGACGTCCAAGTCAATCATTCCATCTTTTCACACTCCATTTTGGGACAAGGCGGTTGTCACAATTAACTCTGAAAATAATTATGAAATTTGGAAATTTGATGGGGTGAAATTTTTAAAAAATGTTCATACAGACATCATTTTAGTGGGTTATATAAGAGAGATTTCTGGTGGGTTCCTCCGAATTCCACAAAAAGTAGATTGGGCCGCATTCCGTGGACCAATTAGACCACCACCGGAACCACCACCTTGAGGTAACATCTGCCTTCCCTTTCTTCTTTTTCATCCATACATGCATTCATTCATACATTGAGGACAATGCATGAGATAAGTGAGGGGGAGGGTTTACTAACATACTAACATAAGTAGATACTAAAATAAAAAAAAATTGAAAAAAAGGGGGGACAATACTTTGACTTATCTTTGAAAGAAATCTAAGTTAGTCTTAAGAATTAGGAAAATCATGATTAGGATTTCTAAAACTTGGTAAAAATAAATAAATTGTTGAATTTTTAGGTATAGGAGAAAAAAATTGAATAAGTAATTAGTCTTGATTTTTACCTTAATGAAATGTGCATACCTAATACATTTACATATCTAGGATTCTAAGACAAAGACTCTTGTGCCCTATAAAAAATAAAAAAATAAAAAAAATATTGAAAAAAAATAATAAAAAAGGAAATTCACTGATTAAGCTGGATACATGTGCCTCAAGAAGCATAAGTATTCACGCCTAAAGGTGATTGTATAAATAAAGTCCTTAGTTTTGTGGCCTAGTTCACTCGAATCCTTAAGTCCGTGGGGTGTTTTCTCACCCGGTGCCTTAAAACTGACCGGTTTGGGAGCCATCGACTTTAAGTTCGCTACATGGGTGGATTAGAAAGCCTAAGAAAACTAAGAAAAATTACTTATGTACTAACACATCTAATAGTCAATTAGTTAGGTATGAGGGCCTCAAGAAGCCTTCATGCTTACACGAAAGAAAATTAGATGAGTTATACATATTAAAATAATAATAATAATAATAATAATAAAATAAAATAATAAAGAGGCATGAGAGTACAAGTTAAGGAATGCCTAGTAAACATTCATAAGGATGCATATGACTTTCGGTAACGAAAAAGACTATACAAAAATTCAATTTTGATCCTTACCTAAAATGGATAACAATTTACTATATAAAGACTAAGTTTAAGAATGAATAAAAATGTTGATCCTAAAAACTTATAGATTACTTAGTTTCTTCAAACGTATTTCAAATATTTTCCTTTTTATGAATTTTGTGGGTGTAATCCGCTGAAAACCCTCACGAGACAACACTCGTTCTCTAGGGTAACTTAGGGGTTTAACGGCTTGTTGCACGTGCTAAGTGCAATCGTGATTCCTACGAAAGTGAGTTAGCTAGATTAGTTTTTCTCTTTCTTTTTGATTTTTACTCGAGGACGAGCAAAAAGATAAGTGTGGGGGTGTGATAGGTAGTAAAAAGTGCATATTTATTACTACATTTACTTTCATATTTCCATATTTATTATTATAATTATGCACTATTACTAATGTTTTATTATTTATTGTGTGCAGGCCTTGAGTAATAAAAAATAAAGAAATAAAAGCCCAAAAGAAGCCCAAAAAGCCCATGTCCAAGCCCAATACAAAAGTTGCAATTACCAAATGTCAAAATTGCAATTACCAAGTGCAAAAGTTGCAAATACTAAAAGAAGAGGGAAGGGATAGACTTCTACTCAACCCTAAATACTTGCAGGACAAGGATAAAGATAAAAGGAGGAGAGTGCAAAGATGAAATTCGTTTAAAAGATTTGGATTTAGGGTAACTTGCTTCCCAAGTTATCCCGAAATTTCAAAATAAAGAGTCAGGATGACAGCTCTAAAAGGATAAACTCAGATGGACGGACCAGAGGAGGCCACGCGCGAAAGCGCGTGGCCGGGGCAAAGCTAAGGCCGCGGAAACGCGGCCAAAGCCGCGTTTCCGCGACAATCCAGATGATTCTGGATACCGGCTTTCGTGGAAGAGTTGTATTGGGACTCTATGTCTTCCAGCTCCTATAAATACCCCTGCAGAGCAACAGAGAACGGGTCCAGTGCAGTACAGAGTCGAGGACAGAAACAAAAATTAGGGTTTTTCTTAGGCTAACTTGTATATTGTATTTTAGGTTTTTTTTAGTTTTCTTTTATGTAATTTTTGTAATTGAGAGGAGAGGATACTTTCATGGAGGAAGGAGATCAAGCTTGTACTGAGGTGACATCGGTGTAAGTAATCTTTTCTTCTATTGTTAATTGAATCAAATCAAAGTTTATTTCTTTTTTCTATTCTTGTTTTGTTTTTGTTTCCCTCTGATGTCTTGCAATCCAAGAGAATCTGATAGCTTCGAGACTGCTTAGCCGTTGAAGTGCCCTTGATGGCCTATGGTGATGAACAAACCTTCTCTTACTAGTATAGTTTGTCTTTTATTTTCGTAGTGTAGATCGAGAAGGGGGAAGATCCTATACGCCATGCTTGAATGCCTTCAAAGACAAGGTAAGTCGTTGCAACGGATCAAAAGTAAACAGGCCGAAGAGGTAAGTAGGTTTTTAGTTTTTAGTTTTCTTTCTTTTATTTTTAGTGTAAATCACCAAATTCCCAATCTTTTTCACACTTCTTCTTTTTCATTATAAATATCATATCATTGTAAATATTACTTCTAGTTTCTCCATCTTCTTAATCTACCACTTTCTTTCTAACCTGACTTTAACAACTATTAATTCAAACACTTTAGAGAACTTACTAAACTGAAATACACCTAGAGGGGGGGTGAATAGGTGCAAGTGCTAATCAAGTGAACTAAGTGCTCTAAATGCGGAAGCTAATGCAAATTTTGCAACACACTTAATACAACACACAAGTGTAGCCGAATTCCCCGTGAAGGGCTCTGGACTAACTCCTCTTGATTCCCCTAAATATAGGTTGAGGTGCTATGTGAAGCTCTTGTGGTTAAGTACAAGTGAGGCACACACAAACAACCAAGCATGCACAAGATATAGCAATATGAAATATGCAAGGTACAATGCAAGCAATGTATGATATGAATAATGAATGATGCTTTGCACAATTAAAAGAGAGAGAGTTAGAGAGACAATGGATCAAACGCAAACACAAAGATATGTTTCGATGTTCGAGCCCCTAGCTCTACATCCCCACCTACACCACCGTGTAGGATTTCCAAACCACTATCTCCCACCGAGGGAACCTCTACCGAAGAGAATTTGTTACAACACAAGGAGTACCAAACTCCTCTCTCAAACACCGCCTTACAACCGAGGGGTAGGCCCGTAGCCAAACAATAACCAACACCTCTACCGAAGAGGGTTTACAAACCAAACTCCACCTCTCACTAGAGGGAGCAAACAACAAGCCTCAACCTCTACCAAAGAGGGAGCAAACCAATCACCCGATCAACCTCTACCAAAGAGGGATACAACAAAAGCAAGGGTATACAATCTTGGAGGCTTAATCAACCTCAAACAATCTCTCTTTCTTTTCTCTTTTTCCCACAAACAAATGATCCTAATAGAATAGGATAGAAGATAGCTCAAGTGTGGAAAACTAGGTGTTTGGAAAACAAAAACACAAAGAAAAATACTTGGGAAAACTCTTGCAAAAGATAGAAAATGAAAGCCAAGATAAATCTCCCAAAATACTCTTTTCTTTGATTTTTCAAAACCTAAAACAAATAAGATTGGAAGTTTAAAGCCCAAAAACTCTTTTGAAAACTTGTTTTAAACTCTGAAAAACTGGGAATTTTTCTCTTGTAAAAACCTTGGCCAAAATCCCAAAGAGTTGGGGTTTATATAGGCCAAAACAGAAACTAGCCGTTAGGCTGATCTGGCAGCCTGACAGGCTACCGGTCGGCCGGCCCGGCTGACCGCCAACGATCAGAAATGTGACCGTTGGGGCAACCCGGTCGACCGCTCGGTCGACCCAAACAAACAGAGAGCTCTGCTCTCAGACCCGGTCGACTCGGACAGTCGACCGAGCTTGTGTCTGCCAGACGTGCACAAGTCTGTGCACGTCGGTCGACCTCACGGGTCGACCGGCCCATGGTGCGGTCGACCGTCTGGGTCGACCGACCTGGCCTGTCAGCACAAACCTGGGTCAGAAAACACTGTTAAAAAATATTCTAAAAATTCTTTTATCTTTTCTAAAAATCACCAAAAATAGTTTTATCATTTTGCATTGATATATAAACATGTGATAAAAAGTTTAGATCAAATATCAATCAATGTGAACTATTTTTGTGTCTTATCATTTTACCAAAAACCAAAACTTGTATTTTTATCAAACTTGGATTTTTCAATAGGAAATCTGATTTTTCCTAAAACTCATAAATAGACATATCAAAATAAGTTTGTTTAAAAATTAAGCATGCATGTATAGAATGAAACAACTATACATATATCAATTAAACTTGTTTTGATCAACTATTCATGAAAACCAAAACCAAACATAAAACGTGTGTGTTATGTACACTTGAGCATATCAACTATACTAAGCTTTAAAAATGGATCTAAACACACTATCTAAACTAGGATACCTAAGTCTTCTTGACGATCTCCATCTTCAAGTAGACCCGATCCAAAACTCCATCCATGGGCTAGGCAAGGTGTGATCTTGAAGCTTGAGCCCTGGAATCACTTGTGAAAGCTTCTAAACTCCTTGTTGAAGCTAATCACCAACTAATATCTTGCTAAAGGATCTGAAACTTAAAATCACAAGATTATTAGTAAACATAACTACATGAGTTAATCATCATCAAAACTAGGGTGGAAGGCCTTTGGGCCAACATAAACAATCTTCCATCGCTAGTCCCTCCCTGTGGATCACGACCCGCATAGCCACTTGCTATAGCGGTAGTATTGAGCACCTTGCACATCCTATTCTTAAAACTGAAATACTATATTTTGTGTGCAGGTAAAATCTCAATCAGAGTGTTGAGTCCAGGTTGCAGCTTAAGAGTAAGCTGTACAGTTTTCAAATGAAGAAGGGGAGCACAGTGAATGAACACATCAACCGATATACTAAGCTTCTTACAGACTTGGTAAATGTGGATGTCACGATAGAAGAGGAAGATAAGGCGATCATCTTTCTGAACTCACTCCCGGCGGAGGAGTATGAGACATTCACTCTGACCTTCATCAATGGAAGGCAGACCTTGGATTATGATGAGGTGTCATCTGCACTGTCAAGTTATGAGACGAGGAAGAAGGAGAGACATCCTTCTAAATCTAGTTCATCGGCGGAGGCACTGGAAGTAAGAGGCAGAAGTTCATCGCGGAAGGGCAAGGAGGTTAGAGGAAGATCGAAGTCCAGGCTGGACTTCAGGGATCTCAAAAGAAATCAGTGTGCTTTCTGCAGAGAGATTGGGCACTGGAAGGTGGACTGTCCGAAGTACAAGGGAAAGAAGAAAGAATCAAAGTCCGAGGCAAATCTCGCAAAAGTGGTAAACACTGCAAGCAGTAAATCACAGGCAGATGGATCGGATTCGAATTCTTCGGTGTTCTCTTTTTCAGTTACTACGCCCATCATAGGCTACTCGGGTGAAAACGAGTGGATCTTGGATACAGGTGCAACATATCATGTATGCCCAAATCGAGACTGGTTTACCAGTTTTGAGAAGCTGGAGGGGCGTTCGGTCGTCATGGGCGATGATCATCCGTGCGTCATGGAGGGTGTTGGCACTATTCCAATCAGAATGTTTGATGGGATGGTGAGGGAGCTGAAAGAAGTGATGTATGTACCTCAGTTGAAGAGAAACTTGATTTCCGTAGGAGCTTTGGAATCATTGGGCCTTGGGGTGTCTATTACGGAAGGAGTCCTTAGAATGACAAAAGGTTCGATGGTGGTGTTGAAGGCCGAGCGCCGGAACAACCTATACTACTTGAAGGGTAGTACGGTGACAGGGCAAGTGGCGGCTTCTACCAGTCCGAAGGAAGATTCAACCCGGCTGTGGCACATGAGGCTGGGACATGCCGGGGAGAAGTCAATGCAAGCTCTTGCGAGGCGAGGGTTGCTGAAGGGTGCTGAGACCTGCAAGATGGATTTCTGTGAGCATTGCATCATCGGCAAGAAGACCAAGGTGAAGTTTGGCACAGTTTCACACTGCACAGAGGGTATTCTTGACTATGTTCATACGGATGTATGGGGACCTACCAAGACTGCATCGATTGGAGGTAACCACTATTTTGTGTCATTTATTGACGATTTTTCTAGGCGCTGTTGGGTGTACACCATGCGACACAAAGATGAAGTTCTAGAACTGTTCGTGAAGTGGAAGGCTAATCTGGAGAGAAGCACGGGAAGGAAGGTCAAGGTCCTCCGTTCTGATCGGATCCTTTCCTACAGTTATGCCTTGATGAGGGCATAGAGAGACACTTCACGGTACGAGAGACTCCGCAACAAAATGGGGTGGCTGAGAAGATGAACCAGACTTTACTAGAGAAGGTCCGGTGTATGTTATCCAATGCAGGACTGTCAAAGAAGTTTTGGGCTGAAGCTTTGGCGTATGCATGCCACCTCGTCAATAGGTTGCCATCGTCTGCAATAGGGGGGAGACTCCTCTTAAAGATTGGTCAGGAAAAGCTGTTGGGGACTATGATTTGCTACGGGTCTTCGGATGTCCAGCCTACTACCATGTCAGAGAAGACAAGTTGGACCCAAGGGCAAAGAAGGGGTGTTCGTTGGATTCAAGAGAGGAACCAAGGGGTTCAAGATTTGGGATCAAACAGACAATAAGTTCATACTCAGCAGGGATGTCACATTCGATGAGGCTTCATTGATGAAGCCTATGGTCTCTCAGCAGGTGGAGACCAGCAAGACCAAGGAGCTTTTGCAGCAGGTGGAGATTGATGCAGATCCACCATCTCTAGAGGAATCAGTATCAGTTCGGATCATTCCTGAGGTGACACAGGGCAGTGATCGAGCAGTTGAAGAAGATGCTGAAGAGGTTGAACAGGGTCAAGAGCAGGTCATGGGTACTGTTCCAGATCCTACTGCAGTGGAAAGACCAAGAAGGAACACAAGAAGACCAGGTTGGCTCACCACTGATATGGTCGTCGCGTATGCACTTCCAGTCGTCGAGGAGGCTATTCCATCTACCTTCAGAGAAGCTGAGATCAGTTCGGAAGCAAGGATGTGGAAAGCGGCCATGAATGAAGAGATACAATCTCTCTACAAAAATGACACATGGGAACTTACCAAGTTGCCCAAAGGGAAGAAGGCCATAGGGTGCAAGTGGGTATATGCTAAGAAGCAAGGATCTCTCTAAGAAGATGCAGTGCGCTACAAGGCACGGTTGGTGGCTAAAGCCTACGCTCAGAGGGAAGGAATTGACTATAACGAGGTATTCTCTCCTGTAGTTAAACACTCGTCAATTCGTATTCTATTGGCCTTGGTTGCGCAGAATGAGTTGGACCTTGACCAACTTGATGTGAAGACCGCCTTTCTCCACGGCGATCTTGAGGAGGAGATCTACATGACACAGCCCACAGGTTACAAAACTGCAGGGAAGGAAGAGTTAGTATGCAAGTTAAAGAAGTCGCTGTACGGATTGAAGCAATCTCCAAGACAGTGGTACAAACGATTTGATAGCTTCATCAGAAAGAAGAAGTACACACGTAGCCACTATGATGCATGTGTGTACTACAACAGGCTACCATCAGGTGAATATATTTATCTACTTCTTTATGTAGATGATATGTTGATTGCTTTGAGGTCGAGATCTGCTATTGATGCTCTGAAGAAGAATCTATCGTCAGAGTTTGAGATGAAGGACCTGGGCGAAGCTAGGAAAGTATTGGGCATGGAGATCACTAGAGACCGGAGAGTTGACAGGGTGAGTTTGACTCAGAAGGGCTATTTGGAGAAGGTACTGCAGAGGTTCAATATCAGCAAGGATACCAAGTCTGTTAGTACACCTATGGCTCCTCACTTCAAATTGTCTGTAAAGATGTCTCCGAGGAGTGTTCAAGAGCGTGAGTATATGTCTCACGTTCCATATGCCAGTGCGGTGGGTAGCTTGATGTACGTTATGGGGTGTACGAGACCAGATCTATCACAGGCCGTCTCCATGGTGAGCCGATACATGCATGATCCGGGACAGGGTCATTGGGAAGCTGTGAAATGGATCTTGAGGTACATCAAAGGAACAATTGATGTAGGCCTAGTGTTTGAGAAGGACAACACTGGAAAGCAAGAGTGCATAGGGTATGTTGATTCAGACTATGCAGGTAACCTTGACAAGCGCCGGTCGACAACGGGATATGTCTTCACATTCTCACAGGCACCGGTGAGTTGGCGCTCCACACTGCAGTCTACCGTCGCTTTGTCGACCACAGAGGCTGAGTATATGGCTATGACAGAGGCCATGAAGGAGGCAATCTGGCTTCAAGGGTTGCTTGATGACTTGGGCGTGGAACAGGATCTGCTGAAGATTAACTGTGACAGCATGAGTGCCATTTACTTGGCGAGGAACCAGGTCTATCATGTAAGGACAAAGCATATTGACGTCGGTACCATTTCGTTCGGGAGATTCTGGAGGAAGGTGACATCGACCTGTTGAAGATTCACACTTCGGAGAATCCAGCCGACATGCTTACGAAGGTGGTGTCGGGAGTTAAGTTTGCACATTGCAAGGCTTTACTTCATGTCCTTCAGGTAGCTTGAGTTTGCTGAAGTTCATTTGGATGAACTACGACGGCTTGATCCCTTTGGGCAGGGGTACGTAGGCAACCACATTGGTGCAGCCGCTCTCGAGTCGATGGACAGTTCGGCTCAGATTTGGGAATCTTCACCGAGGTGGAGAATTGCTGGAAAGAGAGACTATTGCGGAGGAAGTTGACATGAATTGCCGAGGGGTCGTCGAGGTGATCGCCAAGGAAGTCGACGACGAAAGGCAAAGGAAACAGTAGCAGAAATTAGCAGCAGCAGCAGAAAGCAGGTTTACCGATCGACCGGCCCGGTCGACCGCCCGCAGGTATCAGAAGGTCGGTCGACCAGTCCGGTCGACCGACGTGCACAACGTGCACAAGTTGGAGCTCGGTCGACTGGTCGGTCGACCGACTGAAAGTACCCAACTCTCTGTTGGGCACCCAGTCGACCGACCGATCGACCGGTGGAAGAGGTCGGTCGACCGCCCAGTCGACCGACAAGCGGGGCGGGCTGCGATTTGCAGGTTTGGAAGCCTGTTGTATTTAAGGGCTGCTATTGGTTTCTAGGGTTTTGTATCAGAAGAATCTGAAAGCTAGAGCTCTCTTGCATTCAAAGAGGCTGCTAGCAATTGTAATCATCTTCCTATAAATTAATCTCTCTTCTAGATTGCCCTGAGGACGTAGGCATTGAGGCCGAACCTCGTTACATTGTTTGTTTGCGCATGTTCTTCTTCTGGTGATTGTTTTTGTGCTGGTTGTGATTGTTCTCGGTGTTTGAGATCAAGGAGATCCTCATCAGGTTGTTGTCGTAGGCACAACAATGCCACACTCCCCACACGCGCGCACCCACACCGAACCAGGTCGGGTTCGGGTTCAAGTGGCGCTCGCCCACGACCTACGGACACGAATGCAATTCAATCAGAGGGTTCTTGAACCTAAAAATTTTTGTTTTGATTTTATCTATTTTATTTAAAATTCAGTTCTGCTCGCGTGTATCGCAAACCGCATGAACGTGTGCGGATTTGAAGTGGGGATGTTGTACCTGCTGGACTCTGAGAGGCTATAAATACTTTTTCTCGCAGTTCATTCTGTCGATGCAAAAACAGCTAAATTTATTCTTTCCTCACTCTGCATCCCTCCTCTACATTTCTTTATTACAAAAATTCTGTTGAAGCCTTTTGATTTTCGGGCAACAAATCTCCATCTAAACACAGGCTTAACTCGTCGTCTTGAGTTGAGTGCTGGTGAACTACCGGGGTAGTTTTTACAGCTTGGAGAGGAGGTCGCTTCAAAGTGCGGACGAGAGACCGACCATTTTGGACAATGCTTATGCACGACTACGTCACCCCAGACCAGCAATTTATTTTTCTTTAATTTTGTTTTATTAGTTGCATGCTTAGGATAAGTATTTAGTGTGGTTAAAGATTTATGATTTAATTTGTTGCATGCTTTAAAGATTAAAAAATATTGTTATATATCCTACAATCTAGAAGAAAGATATTGTTTGATAATTATTTCATGCAATTTAATTAAATCTTTTAATGCAATACTTATTTCATGTAATATAATTACTTGTCTATTTCTTGCATTAGAATTATATACAATTAGAAAATTATCTTGCGAATAAAAAAATTATTTATATTCTTACCAACACTAATTCTGATAAATCTTAAAAGAAAATTTGCATCTCAACAAATTTATCTTTTACAAGTTCTTGCAAACTATTATATTATAAAAGAAAAAATATTTACAAGATAATTATATTATTTTAGATTTTGTTAATTTATATTACTTTAGATTTTGTATTATTTAAAAAATTTATTATAAACCCTCATCGCAAGATTTTATATACATGTGTTAGTTAAGTAATTGCTTCTTGCAATTGGCTAAACAAAAATTCTCTACTTCTTGATATTTATTCTTAGGATTATTTGTCTTGATTTTTGCAAGTCAATTGTTAATTAATTCCTGTTAGTTTATTTCTAAAATTTAATTGGACTTATTAATAAAAAAATTAGAAATAAATTAGTTTACAAATTGGAACAAACTTTTAGAAATTATTATTGACACAAATTCGAATTAGAAATTAAAAGAACAAATCTTTTCTCAATTTTTCATACAGTTCGTGTTTAACTAAGGAAGGATACTCTGTGTGATTTCGTAATTAAGGAACGCCAAGTGCGGAAGACCTCCCACCTGAGTTACGCCGACCTGGCCAATTGAACTAGTAAATTTGAGTCTTGACTAACCCTACAACCTTAAGAAATAAATTAAACTGGTCAACTTCTGCAACTTAGTGCTTGACACAAACTATTTCTTGCTAGAATCATTTGTCACATAATTGTTGACACTCTAAAAAAACAAACTCCCAGACAACTTTTCATCTTGTCTGAATAGTATTTGACTTGTCGACATTTACAAAAGACAATTCATAGATAAGTTGATGACCAGCTCTACCCACCCCGAGAGACAAAATAGAAACTTAAACCTTACTGATCCAGTGAAGCAGACAGCTGGTCAAGTACTGCTTTTTAAATAGGCCTAAGAAGGTCTATAAGGCTAAGTCAATTCAATACTTAACCTCGGATGAGCCTAAAGGGACTAGCTTCTTATGAAACTCTGTAGCCTCGCCAAAAGACTAAGTTTATAGCTTCGCATGATGCTTTACAGCGGCTAACTCCTAGCCTAGCCTAAGGCTAATACAAGCTTCGCCTGAAGCATTTCTTGTGATCTTCGTTCGGAGCTCTTAATAACTCTGAAAAGTGCTAATTCTTAGCCTCGCCTGAGGCTTTTCTTAGCTTCGCCTGAAGCTTTCTGCAGCCTCGCTTGAGAAGTTGTACTAGCCTCGCGCGAAGCTAGTCCGAGCTCGCTTGAAGCTTCCCGCACCCCCTCGAGAGGGTTTACCAGGTCAATGCTTGACCTAGTTTTTAGTGGGCTAACCCCACAACGTTAGTGGGGTTAATGCCACTTTAAGTGGGCGGTTACACCCGCCTACTTCACCCCACGTTCAGTGGAGAAGGCGGGTCAGAAGGCCAGCTCGCACGAGCATGTCTAGCCTCGCATACGGCTCGCCTCGCGCGAAGCTCAAAATAGCCTCTGGGGCGAGGCTAACGAACTGTTATCAGTCCTTTCTGAATTCTAGGGGCAGTTACACCCCTCAAGAGCCTATAAATAGCTCTTGGAATGAGCTTGGGGCCAAGAAGGAGAGGCTGGAAAAGAAGGGAGCTAACAAGTTGAAGATCAAGAGCTTAGTTGATTAGCAAGGCTAGCCTTTCCTTACTTTCAAGAAATTTAGAGAATTACTTCTTTAAATTCAGGGTACTAATACCCTAAGATCTTCCTCTCTCTCTCTCTTAATAAATTACCGGAACCAGACGAGAAAGAATTCCTTAAGAATCTATCGATCAGATCGTCAACGGAACAAAGTGGTCATGCGCTAATCAGACTTTCACCGGCACACTTTCCAAGAATCTCAGAAGAGATACTTATAATTTTTTTTAATTACTTGTAAATTTTCTTTTCTCAATTTTGTAAGTTTTCCCTTTATTGAATTTTTAATGGAAAACAATAATTAAAGAAGGATTATATACTATTTTATCAAAATCTAATTTTAAAGTTACTAATATAAACTAAATTCTGACATTTTCAAATAATTTTGAAATACAGAATTCATGTAGCATCATCCCGTCACTATGGCCAACCCTGATCATTCTAAAGGTGTCAAACTGGAGAAATTCTCTGGCACATTCTTTAAGAGGTGGGCAAACCAGATGAAATACTGGTTGACCACCTTAAGGCTCATATGAGCCATAGTTGACACCGTTCCTGCACCTTCTCCTAAACCATCATTTGTTGGATCTTCTTTTGAAAAAACTCCTACAAATTCTTCCTCCTACATCTATTTGAATCTTGAGAAAATTGACTATCATTGTCTCCACAGGATTCTTAGTGTACTCTCTGATAATTTATATGATATTTATTATGAATATAAGAGTGATAAAGAACTATGAACAGCTCTCGAGGATGAATATGACCTCGATGATGCTGGAATCGAAAAATTCACCTCCTCCTCCTGAAAGTACACCTAGGGGGTAAATAGGTGTAATGCTAATCAAGTGCGAATATGCAACAAATAAAATGAATAGAGTAAACGATTAACTTAAATCAAGAAGTGAAGCCGGATTCCCTATAAAGAGCTCTAAAACTTCTCCTTTATATTCTTTTAGACAATGAGTTGAGGTACTCAATTGCTTTCTTAATTAAGAGAGTAAAAACCGATAAGTAGAGATGATGCAAGAAATGAATAATAAGTGCAATGGAAGAAAAAACACAAGTGTAAGCAATAACAGATAGAGTAGAGTAAGAGAGAAAACAATCACAAACATAAGAAATTTATTTCAAGGTTCAAGCAAAAAGCTCTACGTCCCCGCCTTCACCGCATGAAAGATTTCACTATCCACTAAGGATCTTCCATAAAAAAACGTCCATAAAGGAACTACAAAGTCTACATAAGACCGGATTATACAACTCTAACTTTCGATCTTCTACACAAGAGGTAGCACAAAACCAATGAACTTTACAAGCTCTTGATTACCACAAAGATCACAAACACTCTCTTTTACAACTTTCTATAGTATAGAATGAGAAGTGAAGCTCAAGAAGTATTGTGAGAGAGAAAATTTAGTTGAAATGAATGAATTTAAGAGCTTAAAACTTGTAAAAATTGGTTTGAAAATGAGAGCACTTGAAACAAAGAAACTAGAAAACTTTCTCATTGAATAAACTTGATTTTTCAAAATATTTCCCAAAATCAAAAGATTTCTCTATATCTAATCCTCTTCAAATGAACTATATATATAAGCAACTGATAAATATCATTAGAGGGGTATATCAGGGTATTAGGAGGGTGATTAAATCCAAAAAGAGCAAATATACCCGCTAGAAAAAAAGTTAAAAACTTTAGAATTTAAAAACTAGCTGACTGCAATAGTTGCAAAACTTCGGTCGACTAGCCGATCAACCGGCTGCCTAAATCAAAAAATAGCCGTTTCTTGTCAGTTGATCGCCCGATCGTCCGATCTCAGTCGAGACTTGGGTGCTCCAAAATTCTGACAGTCCGTCAACCGCACAGTCGACTGCTAGGTTTGACCGTCGATCGGTCGGTCGCCCGATAAACGTGCACATGCACAAGTGCACATGCTGCCAGTAGCATGCACAAGTGCATATGCTGCCAGTAGTATATTTTGTTGTACTGTTTGATCGACCGCCTAGTTGACCGACCCAACCCAAAATTATTTTAAAGAAGGTTTTTGATATTAAATTCATTTCTAAATATTTTAAACCAGTTTGAGGTTTGATTTGGCAACACATAGGTTATGAGATACATGTTTGAAATAATATATAAAAATTTGGAAAATATAGGACATGTATCAAAAATCAATTCTTTTAAAATACCAAAACCGAAAAACTAAATATGAAAACTTATATTTTGTGTGTGACTTATTGAGCATCAATTCTATAGTCTATACTTAAACATCTATTTTCTTACATCAGTTCTATAAGTCTTCAAGCAATCTTCAAGTGGGCTTCTTCAAAAGTCAATTTTGATTGTCCAAACTTGAGTCTCATCTTTGAGTGATCTTGAGACTTAAACACCTTCCTTATGAGGATGAGTAAACACAAACTACCTTTTGAACCTGAAAAACTTAAACACTTGAACTTGATTAGTATTGAATAACTTCATGTGATTTGTAATCATCAAAACAAAATCGGAGAGTGTACCCTTGAACCAACAATCTCCCCCTTTTTGATGATGATAAAACACATGAGTTATTAAAGTCAAATAAAATAAAGAGCTTTGGAAAGGTTCCCCGAACATTATGCTTATCTATTAAGTTCAATTATTCTTGACTAAAAGATGTAGCAATAACAACGCAAGTCATATTCATATAGGTATAGATGTGCAATATATAATATTATGCATAAACAGACCAACCTCCTTTCATGTCTCCAACCACCAGATAAATAAATATGCAATAAAGAGCAAGCTACCAATAAGCAAAAATAAAGAAAACATTGCATACAAACATGAGAATGAAAAATAGAGGTAATTGCTAAATCATTAATCATAAGTAGCTCATAAATCTTCTCCCTCTTTTTGTCATACATCAAAAAGATACACCAATTAATCAAATCCAAATGTAAAATAAAATTTGAAGCAGTATACCAATTTATAGTAGTAAATGTGAATACTAATTTAAATGAAAATTTCATGAACCTATAATGCAAACATTCAACTCACCACAAATGAAAGAAAATCTATTATAATTAAATGGTTTAGTAAAAATATCCGCTAATTGAAAATCGGTAGAAATATAATCAATTTCAATATGTCCTTTCTCATAATGGTCTCTAAGAAAGTGATATCGAATCTCTATGTGCTTAGTCTTACTATGTTGATTTGCATTCTTGGTTATATGAATGGTACTAGTATTATCACAAAATATTTTAATATGATCATAATGTAAATCATAATCAAGGAGAGTATGTTTCATCTAAAGAACTTGTGCACAACAAGCCCCAGTCGCAACATACTCTGCCTATGTAGTTGAGAGGGTTATGAAATTTTGTTTCTTGGAAGACCACGAAACGAGACAATTTTCAAGAAATTGACAAGTTCCACTAGTGCTCTTCCTATCCACTCTACAATCGGCATAGTCGGTATCTGAATAACTCGTCATTGAGAATTGTCTAGTTTTCGGATACCACAAGCCCATTCCAATATTGCCTTTAAGATATCTAATAATGCATTTTATCGCAATTAAGTGAGACTCTCTAGGACAATATTGAATTCAACACTCAAACAAATACTAAATATAATATCTGGCCTACTAGCCGTCAAGTAAAACAAGCTACCAATCATGCTACGGTAGAATTTAATATCAATATTTTTAACTTGTTCATCCTTATCAAGCTTGGTTTTGGTATCCATGGGAGTCTTGCTAATTTTCGCATCTTCTAACCCAAATTTCTTAATAAGTTCTCTTGTATACTTGGCTTGATTAATGAAGATTTCATCACTCCTTTGTTTGATTTGGAGTCCAAGGAAGTAGTTAAGCTTTCCTATCATACTCATTTCGAACTCTTTCTTCATGCATGATTAAAAATCTTTACATAGCTTTTTATTAGTAAATCCAAAAATGATATCATCAACATCTATTTGCACTATCAAGATATCATTGTCTACATGCTTTTTAAATAATGTAGTATTAACTTTACCTTTAATAAAACTATTTTCAATAAGAAAATAACTTAATCTTTCATACCAAGCTCTTGGAGCTTGTTTTAAAGCATATAAAGTCTTATCAAGTTTGAAAACAAAATCCGAATGTGTAGGATCAACAAACCCGGGAGATTGTTCAACATACACCTCCTCTTCAAAAAATTATTCAAAAATGTGCTTTTAACATTTATTTGAAAAAGCTTAAAATCTTTGAAAGAAGCAAATGCAAGTGTCATCTATATAGCTTTTAGCCGTGCTACGGGTACAAATATTTTCTCAAAATCGATGCCTTCGATTTGGGTGTAACCTTGGGCCATTAATCTAGATTTATTCCAAATAACATTTTTCAACTCATCCAACTTATTTCTAAAGATCCATTTAATACTAATTGTATTCATGCATTGCATATTTAGTGTCACATGTGTCACATTTCTTCATTTATTTTTGTAATAAAACTCCGCTATTTAATTCATTTTCATGTCTAGTGATATGCAGGGTAATTAATAAAGAAAAAGGAGAAATGGACCAGTTTATCCAGATTAAATCCATAAATTTAAAGATGAAGCAAATCAACAGAGGATCTACTCAAATCCAGAGGTTATAGAAGCCATTCTATCTTAAGACCGGGTATATCAGATAAGATAATACCAGTTAAATATTAGTTAAAATAGATTTTTGAAGACCATTTTTGATAGCTGAAGATAAAAGATAATTTCGTCAAATTCAGACTTGAAAATTCAAAAGCCAGTTGGAGATAAACCAAGATCAGAGATGGACGACTGCTATGCTCCCAGGATCTGGCCCATGGTTGCGCAAACGTGGAAAAAGCCGCTTTTGCATCGCTTAAAAGAGTCTATTGGGGGAGCATTTGCTCCCCTATCTTCGTACGCTATCCCTTATCACATTTCTCCTATAAATACATGCAAATCCGAAGGCAAATGGACACCACTTAGCAAATAATTTAGGCTAGTTTTTTCTCCTAGTTTTTAAGTTAGGTTTTTTTTTCTTCTTATGTAATTTTTCATTTTCTTTATAGCTTAGGTTAGAGAAGAGATTCATAGGAGAAGGAGAGGAAAATTTGTATTGAGAGTGACAACAATGTAAATTTTTTCTTTTCTTTCGTTGTTTTTCTATTTAATCAAAGTTTTTTTCACCTTCTTCTTATTTTACTTTGCTTACCTTCCTTACTTGATTGTAAATTCAAGTGAATCCCATAGCCTTGAATCTGCCTTTCTTTTGCGAGTGTCATTGATGGCTTATGGTGATGGATAATCGTTTCTGTATTATTTTCTGCTGGCACTTTTATTTAATAGTTTAGATTGAAAATGGGGAAGATCCTACATGGCATGCTTTGATCGCCTTTAAGCCAAGGTAAATCGTTGTAATGGATCCAAGGAAGCAAGCTTCAAGAAAGTAAGTATGTATTTATTTTAGTTCTTTCTTTTTACTTATTAGATTAGAAACACATCTTCAAACCACATCTCTCTTTATTCTTCTTTCCTTTAGATTAGTTTTTCTTTTCTTTTCAAAACATCAACATCACCTTCTTCTTCTTCTCTTCTTCTATTACTAACTCTTTCTTTTCTTTTTAAGAAACTAAAAAGAAATCTTTTAACCGATCTAGTAACTTAGAAAGTAAAAATCTAACGCTTCTATCGCCATTCCTCCTTATGGATCACGACCCGCATAGCCAGTTTTTATAGTGGTAGCATTGGGAACTTAGCACGTTTCTAAACTCTGTATTTTTCTGTGCAGGTTTCACCTTGATCAAATTTTGGCACCGTTGCCAGGGAGGGGTGGTAAGTTTTTTTTTAAATTACTTAACGGTTTAAGTTTTCTCCTCTAATTTTGTGTGCATGTGCTAATATCAGAAAATTATTGCTACAGAATACATATAAGAAGCTCTAGAACTCTGCTCTTGAAAGCAGAGCTCATAAGCCCTCTGCTTTGCCGCAGAAATGTGACCAATGCTACGAAAACGCGGCCGCAGCAAACAGAGTTAATTACTCACTCTGTTTGATTGTAGGTTGCTTGAATTAAAATTGTTTATCTGTTGCAGTATTTATTTTTTCTATTAACCTATTGTGCATACTATATTAATCTAACAGTAACGTATGTTTTGCTAATCTAAAAAAATAGTTTAGACTCTTGCATCTTAGTGCTGGCCCAAAGGCCCATCACTCTAGTTTTGATGATGATTAACTCATGTAGTTATAGTACTAATGATCTTGTGTTTAATTAGTCTCAGATATGTAATCAATATCTTAGTAGGTGTTTAGCTTCACAAAGGTTTTAAAGTCAAGTTTTGGGGCTAGCACGTGTTGATTTAAGAGCTCGCGCATCAAGATCGCATCAAGTACTGAGAGGAGTCTAGTCATTGGATCAAGGTTTGGACCAAGTCAAGAAGGAGAAGAAGATTTTCAAGAGAAGATTTTCAAGAAGACTTGTATCATCTTTGTAAGTGTTAAGATTTGTTTTTAGATAAAATGTAAATGATAGATTAGTTAGTGGATTGCTCAAGTTCATATACACTCACACACAAGATTTATATATGTTTTCATAAGAGAGTTTTTGTTTTTAGAAATTACCGGTTTGGTTTTTAAGCTTCAAAATATACATGTGTTTTATCAAAACTTATTTTAGGGCTTATTGTCAAAAACATAGATATTTCATCATATATGTGTAGTGGATCATATCCATACACACTAAGCTTCAAAAGTGTTTAAATATCTTGTTTTTGTATTCGGAGAAGTTTTGGGAAAAATCATTTTTCAAATTGGAGATTATTTTTGAAAATTATAGATTTTTGTTTAAGCTAAAATTTCTATATCACAAAAATATTTCAAAATATTTGTAATATGTTTTGATTTTTAATCAAACATGTTTGTATATCAAAGTATATTAATGAACTTATTTTTGTAGAATTTATGAGGATTTATGGGATTTTATTGAAGGTAAAATGACCAAGTTTTTATCCCTATATTATGTTAGACCTGGCCTTCTGCCGGTCGACCGGATGGTCGACCGAGACAAAAGTCGGTCGACCGATGTGCACAAACGTGTACGGCCTGTTTGGCTGGAGGGCCGGTCGACCGAACCGGTCGACTGCCAGAGAGCTCTGCTCTCTGGATCTGGCCCCGGTCGACTGGGTGGTCGACCGGCAGAGAGCTTCTGTTCTCTGTATCTAGGCCTCGGTCGACCGGGCGGTCGACCGGTGGCACAACGGTCAGAAATTTGACCGTTGGGCGGTCGACCGGGCGGTCGACCGACAGCAGGATTTCCTACTGAGTTGGCCTCCAACTGTCATATTTTGGGAGCCTATAAATTGGGGTTCCCTTGGACTGCTTTCAATAAGATTTTAAGTGGGTTTTCAAGATAGTTTTTCCTACATTCTAAGTATTTATTTCCACTTGTTTTAGAGCCAAATACTTTCATATCAAAAGGAGAGTTTTTCAAGAGTGTTTTGTAAAAGAGATTTCTTGAGTTTTTCACCACAAATCCATCCTAGCTTTTCTCACACATACTTGAGCTTTCCATTGTTGTATCAATCCTATAGGAGAGTTGTTGTGAGAGTGTTTTTAGGTGATCAAAGTGTTGAGATCACCAAAGTGTTTCATTCTTGTATTTGAGGAGGCAGACTTGCGGGTTCGCGTTGTTTCGTGTTCTAGTGGGAGCTAAGTGTAGAGGTGCGGCCTGGGCAAGCTAGTGTGCTTGCGTGTGTTTGTTGTTGCGGGAACAAGTGAGGGGACTAGTGAGTCCAAGAGTTCTAGTATGAACTCCTTGTAGGTGTTGGGCACCGAGTGATCCGATGGGATCGATTCTAGTGGAATCCTTCATAGCGTTGAAGGCGGAGACGTAGAGCAAGGGAGCTCGAACCTCGAAACAAATCTCCCGTGTTTGCTATTGCTCTCTCTCTCTCTCTCTCACTTGTGTTTATATCTTACATGATCTTATTGTTCATATTCATTACTTGCTTGATATACTTGTTCTTAAATTGATATATACTTGGGATTATTTGCTCACACTTGTATTCAACCAAGAGAGCCATAGCGGCACTTTAATTCTTATCTAGAGAATCTTGAGGAGATAGTCCAGAGCCCTTCACCAGGAATTCAGCTACACTCTTGTGTTATAGTGGTGTGTTTAGCTTAATAGTTTTTAGTTTGCATAAATAGTTTTAATTTCGCATTAATTCATCATTAGATTAGCTAGTCACTATTCATCCACCTCTAGGTGATTTCAATTGGTATCAGAGCATGGTTCTCTTGATTTGGGTCTAACAACCTAGAGTTAAAGATCCTATTTTTGCTAATCATAATATTTGTTTATACACACATGGATTTCATGTCACCTCCCATATTTGACATTCTTAACATCCAAACTTGGAAAGTTAAGATGTTTATGTACCTCAAAGCCCTAAGTATTCATGTTTATTTTACCACTATTAAAGATTCCTATTGTTTAAATGGCAAAAACCTTGAGACTAATGCAAAAGCCATCCATGCATTAAAGAGTACCCTAAATGATGAATATTTATTTAGGCTTGCTAATTTTGATTCGGCTTTTGTAGTATGGAATATTATACTCTCCCTTGGCGAACAAAAGCAATATTATGCGGGGAGCAACTCGGATGATGGAAGTGATGCTTCCAACTTGTGCTACATGATCCAAGGGGATAACCTCCTTGAGGTAAACTCCGAATCTGAGCTTGATAAGGATGTTGACATGTCATATGATGATCTTGCTTCTTTTTGTCAAAAACGTCTTGAAAAATACAATTCATTAAAAATTGATAACAATAAATTGAAAAAGAACAACACTTCTTTGTTAAAAGAAAATGACTCTTTTAAAAATAAATTTGCATGCATTTCAGAAGAAAACGAATTTTAAAAAATGAGAATATTTCCTTGTCCTCTAAGCTAAATAATATCTGTGAAGGAAATAAATATTTGAAAAATAAAATCACTTTGGTGGAAAAAGAAAAAGAAATTCTTTTGGAAGAAAACAACACTTTGAAAAGGAAATTTGTTTCAAAAGAAAAAGAAAACATTTCTAAAAAGAAAAAGGTTGTTGATTCTCATACTTATCATGCTCTTCATGCAACCATTGATAAAATGAGATTTAATTTTTGAAAAATAGAATAGATTGTTTGAGCTCAACTTTGAGCAATTGTGCATTTAATCATTCTAGTTGGAAACTTTGTTTCAAAAGAATCAAGCTCCACATGTTCATGAACATAACCCATGGCATGCATATGCACACTTTGCACATTATGATCACACTCATTCTCATGTGCATACTAGAGTGTACAAATATACATATTGCGGCCGCAAAGGCCATTTAGCAATGTTTTGTTATGATAAGGTAAATTCTATAAATCTGCTAATAAAAATGTTTGGGTTCCTTATAATACTAACCCCCGTGGACCTAAAAGAAAATGGGTACCAAAGTCCCCACCTCTTGGTTTGATGTAGGTGTGGGCTCTCACATGACGTGAGAGGGTTGGTGTCTTGGTGGTGGATGCATGGACTAGATGGACATACAATTGATGCACCACTATTAAGGAAGTTTGGTGGGAGGACCACCATATTTTGGAGACTTAGAGAATAGTGCATTTGGTTTGGTAACTATCTCTAAACTCACATTTAGTTTACATGCCTTTATATAAATATTTTCGCATGTTTTATTTTTGTACTTCATGTGGTTAATACTTGTTTAGATGAATTTTTCATTAAAACTTTTATTTATACTTGTACAAGTAGTGAGCTACATTTGATTATTATATGTTTGTGCCTCATTGCTTATTTGTACTCATTACATGTACATGTATAACTTAGTTTTGATGATTCTCTCATTTATACTTGTCTTCTGTATCTTTGTGCATGTTTTGCTTCATGTATATGCTAATTTTTGTCTAAAACTTATAAATATACATGTATACCCTTGAGTCACTTGCCTAATGCAAATACTATTGTAGACTTTTTTGTGTTTGGGATATGTATGTATATTTTTAGTTTTGGATAAATCATACATATACCTTGAAGTTAGTTTTTAATGAAAAATACATTTTTATGATTTTCACATATTTGATGTTTTGAGCCTCATTGACTATTTTCATGAATATGCTAATCGCATGACTCTTGTACACTCACATTTCTTTGCTTACTGATGACTTTGCTTCATGAGCACATTTTTGAATTTTATAGATTTCGAGTGTCAATTCTTGTGTATTTAGTAGGTTTCATGAGATACATATGAATTGATTTCATATTTGAAGGATCTTTAACTAGTTTTTCAAAAATTACTTTAACTAGTTATTTATTCTTCATTTGGTAGTGTTTTCAATTTACAACTATTTTTAAATTATATTTTTGAAAACTTCTACCCTTGAAGAGCGGATGGTTGGGTGACCATGCCTTGTATGCCTAAATTGAAAATCTTTTTAACTTGTGCATGAATAGGGTGGATAGTTATGAGTAATACACATGATCTTCATAATATTTCACTTTTGTATACTCATACATGTTTTCTATATATGTATACTTTAAATTTCAATAATATCAATTTCAATTGGTATTTTCTTTTTCTTACATATATATATTTTGATTGTGCTTGATTTATAATATCCTTCTATGTTTAAAGCACAAATTATGTTTATGCTAAGCTTGACTAATTTTTAAATGTTAATTGGTATCTTAATGAGCTTATGCATTATTTTCAATTGGTGTTTCAATTGATATCAAAATATACTTCATATTTTACCTTTTAATTGATATCAAAAATTACAATATACTTCAATTGGTATCAAAGATTTCAATTGGAATAAGAAATCTACTATTGGTATCTTAAAATTTTGTTTATTTACAAGTGGCACCAAAATTGTGTTTTAAGAAATTTCAAAGTTTTGCTTTAAATATTATCAAAATTTTATTCAAAATGTTTTGATATGTATTGCCTATATGCAAGGGGAGCATAACATCTCTTCTATACATAGATTCATATTGAGTGTCTCTTGTATTGAGGAGCTTGATATCTCTTCTTTATGTGATACACGTGTGTAGGGGGAGCTTAACATCTCCGCTTATACATTGTATAATTATGTGAGTTAGGATTTTGTCATCCCTTCTTCATGTAATGTATGTATGCAGGGGAGCTAACTTCATGTCTCTCTCTTCATGAATGTATATCGCATATATATCTTTATTGTTTGATTTATTTTTGCCCCTTTGTTGATGATTTGACAAAAAGAGGGAGAAGTATTTTGGAGTTTATATATGCAAGTTTATTTCATTTCCCTGTTTTATACAAAAAGGGGGGGAAGAATTTTTGAGAGTTTATGCATATATGTTTTGTTTATGCAAAATGGGGAGAAGAATTTTTAGAGTTTATGCATGTTTATCTCCTTATTTATGTATATATGTTTGTTTAGTTTTATGCACCTCATTGAATATATTTATGTTTATTGTTATGCATGAGCTAAGGGGAAGCTTCTATGAAGCTTATCTTTAATCCATGCATATATAACTCCATAAATTTTGTCATCATCAAAAAGGGGGAGATTGTTGGCCTAAAGACCCATCACTCTAGTTTTGATGATGATTAACTCAGTAGTTATAGTACTAATAATCTTGTGTTTAATTAGTTTCAGCTTTGTGATCAAGATCTTAGTAGGTGTTTAGCTTCAATAAAGGATTTAAAGTCAAGTTTTGGGGCTAGCACGTGTTGATTTAAGAGCTCACACATCAAGATCGCATCAAGTACTAAGAGGAGTCTAGCTCATTGGATCAAAGTTTGGACCAAGTCAAGAAGGAGAAGAAGATTTTCAAGAAGACTTGTGTCATGTTTGTAAGTGTTAAGATTTGTTTTTAAATAAAATGTAAAGGATAGATTAGTTGGTGGATTGCTCAAGTTCATATACACTCACACACAAGATTTATATGTGTTTTCATAAAAGAGTTTTTGTTTTAGAAAATACCGGTTTGGTTTTTAAGCTTCAAAATATACATGTGTTTTATCAAAACTTATTTTAGGACTTATTGTCAAAAACATAGATATTTCATCATATATGTGTAGTGGATCATATCCATATACACTAAAGCTTAAAAAGTGTTAAAAATATCTTGTTTTTGTATTCGGAGAAGTTTTGGAAAAATCATTTTTCAAATTGGAGATTATTTTTGGAAAATACAGATTTTTATTTAAGCAAAATTTCTATATCACAAAAATAGTTCAAAATGTTTGTAATATATTTTGATTTTTAATCAAATATGTTTGTATATCAAAGTATATTAATGAACTTATTTTTGTAGAATTTATGAGGATTTATGGGATTTTATTGAAGGTAAAAAGACCGAGTTATTATCCCTATATTATGTTGGACCTGGCCTTCTGCCGGCCGACCGGACGGTCGACCGAGACCGAAGTCAGTTGACCGGTCCGTTTGACTTCAGTCTCGGTCGACCGATGTGCACAGACGTGCACGGCCTTATTGGCTGGAGGGCCAGTCGACCGAACCGGTCGACCGCCAGAGAGCTCTGCTCTCTGGATCTGGCCCCGGTCAACCGGGCGATCGACCGGTAGAGAGCTTCTGCTCTCTGTATCTAGGCCTCGGTCGACCGGGCGATCGACCGGTGGCACAACGATCAGAAATCCGACCATTGGCTGGTAAACCGGGCGGTCGACCAACAGCATGATTTCCTGCTGAGTTGGCTTCCAACGGCTATATTTTGGGAGCCTTTAATTGGGGTTCCCTTGGACTGTTTTCAATAAGATTTTAAGTGGGTTTTCAAGATAGTTTTTCCTACACTTCTAAGTGTTTATCTCCACTTGTTTTAAATACTTCCATATCAAAAGGAGAGTTTTTCAAGAGTGTTTTGTAAAAGAGATTTCTTGAGTTTTTCACCACAAATTTATCCTAGTTTTTCTCACACATACTTGAGCTTTTCATTGCTATATCAATCCTATAGGAGAGTTGTTGTGAGAGTGTTTTTAGGTGATCAAAATGTTGAGATCACCAAAGTGTTTCATTCTTGTATTTGAGGGGCGGACTTGTGGGTTCGCGTTGTTTCGAGTTCTAGTGGGAGCTCGGTGTAGAGGTGCGGTCTCGGCAAGCTAGTGTGCTTGCCTGTGTTTGTTCTTGCGGGAACAAGTGAGGGGACGAGTGAGTCCAAGAGTTCTAGTGTAAACTCCTTATAGGTGTTGCGGCACTGAGTGATTCGTTGGGATCAATTCTAGTGGAAATCCTTCATAATGTTGAAGGCGGGGACGTAGAGCAAGGGTGCTCGAACCTTGAAACAAATCTCCCGTGTTTGCGATTGCTCTCTCTATCTATCACTTGTGTTTATATCTTGCATGCTCTTATTGTTCATATTCATTACTTGCTTGATATACTTGTGCTTAAATTTGGGATTGTTTGCTCGCACTTGTATTCAACCAAGAGAGCCATAGCGGCACCTCAACTCTTATCTAGAGGAATCTTGAGGAGATAGTCCAGAGCCCTTCACCGGAAATTCGGTTACTCTTGTGTTATACATCGTGTGTTTAGCTTAATAGTTTTTAGTTTGCATAAATAGTTTTAATTCCCGCATTAATTCATCATTAGATTA
This sequence comes from Agave tequilana, assembly GCA_038442645.1. Classification (NCBI taxonomy): domain Eukaryota; kingdom Viridiplantae; phylum Streptophyta; class Magnoliopsida; order Asparagales; family Asparagaceae; genus Agave; species Agave tequilana. Next base: position 108,419 of record JAVJIF010005675.1, read on the forward strand.
GCTAGTCACCTATTCACCCCCCTCTAGGTGATTTCACTTAGGGCACGTGTCTAATTCGTTTCATTTTTCGTTACTGTTGAAAAGTGCTGGAGTCAAGATATATGTGCATTGCATGTAGCTTAGGAAACACATTTGGGTAATACATATTGCTTAAGTGTATTTTTTTGCTATATATTTGTACACTTGCCCTAAAACAAATTAAGAACATATCCTTAAACAAGATAAGGTGGGGAAGTTATTACCCTTCCTTAACCCAAAAATCATCTTCACACTCACCAATCCAGCTAACTTAAAATTGAGTAGACGTTGACCCTAGGGACATCTCAGGCTCAATAGGAGATTGTCCTAAGGGGAAAGTTGTTAGAGTTTGACTCAAGTCAAATCAGTGTCAAAGGTTGAGGATTGAGAGGCGAAACCTTGAAGAACAGTGGTTTGGCATAATTAAACCCATTGCTTAAGTACGGATACCTCCAACTGGTTTTGCCCCTATCTGGCTGATTAACTTGTGGTCAGATTGCTGCAATATATCTCTCGTGGGCGGTCTAACCAATTAGGAGTCGCCCAGGTCTAAGATCTACCTAAAATAGGCTAGATTTTTCTTTCTTTCTGATTGTTTATTTGTTTGTTTTATTTTGTTTTTTTTGTCACCTTGTATGGAATGGATTATAACAACAATTCTTTCAATTTTAATAGTAATTCATATTACACCCCAACCTCTTTTTCGGATAACACCAATCCAGCATTTAACAACTTTAACCAATCAAGTATACCAGATTGGTCTTATTCGAATCATTATATGTCCCAACCCCAGTATTATGAACAAATTAGAATGATCTCATCATCACTTTTCACCGAGTCAGTGGGAATACAACTCCTTCGGGCCATACTATCAACCACCTTTCCAACAATTATCTTCATATACTCCTTTTTCATATCAACCTATAGAATAAGAATTTGACATTAAAAGGAGTGAAAAAGCCATATTGAGTACTTGCAATCTTGAAACTCAATAGACACAAGTATCCCACAAAATTCCTAAATTCAAGACCCTTACTCCATTTTTCCAGTCCTACCACAACAAGAAGAACCATGTGACTTTGAAAATAGTATGAATACATGATTGAAGGCCAATTTATTTTTGACCTAGTCCATCGATAAGCTAGAAGAAAGAATTAGTAAATTAGAAAACATGTATAGGAATGAGAAAATTTCTTTACCCAATCTTTGACTATTTCAGATTTATCTAGCCATATTGCTAGGAATCAAGAATCATGGTGTCTTAGAAATTTCAACCAAGATTCAATTTCATCACACCATCTTGAACTTGATCAATACCAAACCATTGACAAATTGACAAGTTTTCATTTCAATAAAATTGAACTTGAAAATGAATGTGAACTCGATCTTCAATGTTGTGATTCAGTTCCAAATTTTGAATCAATGTTGACTCCGGTATCCTTACCTGATTTGGACCTAATTCACAAGCCAACACTGTTTCCAGTACCTATAGATTCAGAATATGAATCACTTATTTTGGATAGTCACATTCCATTGTTGGAAAAAGAATGTGAATCTCAATTTTTTGATTTGGACTCAACTCTTAAACCAAAACTGACTCTTGAACCTAAACTTGATTTGAATCATATACCCGAATCAGTATTGGTTCCTGTTCCTTTCATTCCAGAGTGCAAATATCCATTCCATAAATCACATTCCTTTGTTGGACTAGGTATAGACCATAATGACTCCGTGATGATATTTCAAGATTGGTCATATAACCAGGATAAATTTAAAGTTAAGATCCTGCATGATCGTATTCATGTTGAGGATTGTAAATATGTAAATAGAAAAGAGGTTATAAAAGGTGAGTTCTATAAATCATCACATTATCTAGATTGGGCAGCAACGCTTGGCCCAATCTGACAATCACTGGAACCACCACCATGATGTAACATTTTCCTTCCTTTTCTTCTTTTTCATGCATATATGCATTCATCATACATTGAGGATAATGTATGAGATAGGTGTAGGGGAGGGTTCTAACATAATACAGGTTTTCTTTTAATTTATATTAAAAATATTTTCTTTGGTTTTAAAAACTTTTTGAAAAGAGAAACAATATTTTGGCTTATTTTTTTAAGAAATTTAGTTAATTTTAAGGAATAGGAGAATCATAATTATGATTTCATACACTAGGTCAAAATAAGATTATTTATTTGATTTTTAGGGTTAGGAAGAAAAATTGAAAAAGTAATTTAGTCTTAATTTTTACCTTGATGAAATATGCATACTTTATACACTTACACACTTAGGGTTCAAAAACAAAGATTCTTATGCTTTATAAAAAAAGAATATATATATAAATATATATATATATATATATATATATATATATATATATATATATATATATATATATATATATATAAAAATTCTCTGATTAAGCTGGGTATTTATACCTAGTAAAGCATAAGTATTTACGGCTAAAAGTGGTCCACATTACAAATAAAAACCCATAGTTTTATGGCCTAGTTTGCTCGAGTCCTTAAAGTCCTTGGGGTGTTTTCTTACTCGGTGCCTTAAGACCATTCGGTTTGGGACTCACCGAGCTAAGACTCGTTACATGGGCAAATTAGAAAGCCTAATGAACTAAGGAGTATTACCGCCAAAATGTAAAAAAAGACATAAGAGTTAAAGTTGAAGAATCTCGAGTCAAATATTCACAGTCACAAAGGTGCATATGACTTAAGATAAAATAATAAACTAAATAAGAAATACATTTTGATTCCTTACCTTGATTGATAACAAGTTTTTGAATAGAGATTAAATTCATAAATGAAAATTTTGATTTTCCTATAACTTATAGATTACTTGAATTTTTGCAAAAGTTCTTCAAAAATTCTCTTTTTTAAAAATGCGTTTTCAAAATACTAACACTTTATTTCTCTTTCTTTATGGATTTTGTGGGTAATTCACTGAAAATTCTCACGAGACAAAACTCATCCTCTAGAGAAAACTTAGAGGTTTAACAGCTTGTTGCACGTGCTAAGGGCAATCGTGATTCCTATGAAAGTGGATAGTTAGTTTAGTTTTTTTTTTGTTTTGCTCAAGGACGAGCAAAAGATTAATGTGGGATTGTGATTGTACTCATGCATTGCATATTTAGTGTCATATATGTTATATTTCTTTAATTATTTTTATAATAAAACTCTTCTATTTAATATATTTTCATGCCTAGTGGTATGCAGGGTAATTAATACAAAAAACGGAGAAATGGAACAGTTTATCCAGATTAAATCCATAAATTTAAAGATGAAACAAATCAACAGGGGATCTACTCAAATCCAGAGATCTTAGAAGCCATTTTATTTGAAGATCGGGTATATCAGATAAGATAATACCAATTAAATATCAGTTAAGAATGTATTTTTAAAGACCATTTTTGATAGCTGAAGATAAAAGGAGATTTCATCAAATCCAGACTTGAAAATTGAAAAGCCAGTTGGAGATAAACTAAGATCAGAGATGGACGACTACTATGCTCCCAGGATCTGGCCCAACGGCCAGATCCTAGCCATGCAAACATGACAAAAGTCGAGTTTTCATGGCTTAAAAGAGTCCATTGGGGGAGCATTTGCTCCCCCTATCTTTGTACGCTATCTCTTATCCCATTTCTCCTATAAATACCTGCAAATCTGAATGCAAATGGGCACCACTCCGTAGAGAGTTTAGGCTAGTTTTTGTTTCTAATTTTTAACTAAGATTTTTCTATTTTTTTATGTAAAATTTCATTTTCTTTATATCTTAGGTTAGAGAAGAGATTCATGGGAGAAGGAGAGGAAAATTTGTATTGAGAGTGACAACAATATAAATTCTTTCTTTTCTTTCATTATTTTTCTATTTAATCAAAAGCTTATTTTTCATCTTTTTAACTTTACTTTGCTTACCTTCCTTGATTGTAAATCCAAGTGAATCCTATAGACTCGAATCTGCCTTGCTCTTGCCAGTGCTATTGCCATTGATGGCTTATGGTGATGGATAACTATTTATGTATTATTTTCTACTTGCACTTTTATTTAATAGTTTAGATTGAGAATGGGGAAGATCTTATATGCCATGCTTTGATCGCCTTCAAGCTAAGGTAAATCATTGCAATAGATCCAAAGTAAACAGGCTTCAAAGAGGTAAGTAAGTATTTATTTTAGTTCTTTCTTTCTTTACTTATTAGATTAGAAACACATCTTCAAAACACATCTCTCTTTATTCTTCTTTCCTTTAACTTATTTTTTCTTTTCTTTTCAAAATATCAACAACATCACCTTCTTCCTCTTCATCTCTTCTTCAATAACTAACTCTTTCTTTTCTTTAAGAAACTAAGAAGAAATCTTTTAGCCGATCTAGTAACTTAGAAAGTAAAACTTACCTAACGCTTCTATTGCAGTTCCTTCTTGTGGATCACGACCCGCATAACCACTTTCTATAACGGTAACATTGAGAACCTAGCACGTTTCTAAACTCTGTATTTTTCTGTGCAAGTTTCACATCAATCAAGTACCATAGTTGTCTATCATGGGGCTTAGGAATAAGGTGCCAAACTTGGTTGCACTCAAATTGATTGCGCTGTTCTTGCATTCCAAGCAATCAATATGAGTCGCCCTCAGCTTCGATGATATTTTTGGGCTCAATATGAGAAATAAATGCAAAATAACCACAAATATCCTGGAGTTTAGAGCGAGTAGTTACCCTTTTGGATACATCACCTATGATGAGGTCCTTAGGATGACTTGTAGAATATCTCCAATCCTTTGAAAGTGGTTAAGTTGGCTCTGCTTTAACATCTTAGACTTTACCATTTGTATTATCCTTTGATTTTTCTTCATCTTCTTGAACCGACGAGTCTTTCAATAAGATCTTTTTAATATTTCCCCCAAGGAATCAATCTCTAAACATTCTTCACAAGAGAGTTAGATTCTTCAAACTTTACATGCATAGACTCTTCAATATCAGAGTTGACCTATTGAAGACTCTATAGGCCTTACTAGCATTTGAATATCCAACAAAAATAGTTTCAAAGAATTTTCGATCAAACTTTCCTAAATTACCTTTGGTATTTAAAACAAAGCATTTACATCCAAAGCCTTAAAGTAAAAAACATTTTGTTTTCTCAAGTAATAAATCTCAAAAGGGTTTGAAGTATTTTTGTAAAAATAAACTCTATTCGATATGTAACATGAGGTGTTTACGGTCTCGGTCTATAGATATTGAGGGAGTCTGTATTCACTAGTTATTGTTCTAGCCATCTCTTAGATAGTGCGATTCTTTCTTTCAACGCCTCCATTTTATTGTGGAGTTTTAGGACATGAAAGTTCATGTTTGATTCCATTTTCTTCACAATATGTGAAGAAAGGAGTGGTTTACAAACTTACCACCTCTATCTCTCTTAATGCGTAAAATCAAAAACTCTTTTTCTTTTTCAACCTTTTTTGAAAAACATTAAAATGCGAAAATGCTTCATCTTTATGTTCTAAAAAGAAAACTCGTGTAAATCTTGAGAAATCATCAACTAAAACTGTAACACCCCATTCTCAGAATATGTACTTAGATATGTGTTTCGATTTTTTAATCATATTTTTTTATTTTCTTCCCATATTTATTTCTGCTTTGTGTTTTGTTATGTGATTGTTGTGCTCCGGATCTGGATTCCTGGACTCATAGTCAGCCTGAGTTTAAATCAGGGACCAGATTCTAGTATATTCTTGATTTGATCTTTTTGGTAATCAGATTTGATCGGTTTCAGTTTCAAACATCATTTTTTAATATTTTAGATTTTTCATGATTTTTGAAAAATTTTCAAATTATTCTGCAAAATCTTCAAAATTGGTGTCGACTGGTATCGCTGATCGATTCTAGAAATTTTAATTTACAAATGGAGTTGAATTTCTTAAAATCACTTTCACATTATTTTTCAGGATCACATTTTCTATATAATTGCATTTTTAGAGATTTTTCTGAATTAATCAAGATTCGATTGGATTTGTGTCGACCGGTATCACCGGTTGATTCTAAAATTTTTAATTTAAAAATGGGATTGAATTTCTCAAATCTGATTTCACCATATACCTTAAATAATATTTTTTATTTTTGAAAATTTTTGGGAAACTTTTCGTGTTACTCTATTTTTCTGGCATTTCCTGTATTTTCAGTGTTTTCCCAGATCTGGAGTTAATACCAAAATTTTTCCTTTATTTTTCTTCCTTTTCCTATTTTTTCCTCCACTCCTTTTCTTTCTTCTTTTTCTTTTTCTTTTCTTTTCCCCCATTTTCTCCCCCACACAAATCCCCCCCAAAATATGCTTCTTCTCCTTTTATTTCCCTTCTTCTTTCTCTTTCTTTTTTCCTTTCTTTCTTCTTTCCCTGGCCACTTACACAGAGAGCTCCCCTCTCCTCCTCCCAAATTCTCTCTCTCTTCCACAATCTCCAAAACTCTCTCTTCATTCACTTTCTCCTCCACTTTCGCTCTCTTCCTCACTCTCCAATTCACTCCCACTCTCCCCCTCTCTCCCCCAACCGGCCACCACCACCATTACCGTGCACGGTGATCACGACCTCCACCTCTGGCCAAGCTCCACCACCGGCCTCCATCTCTAACGCCACCATCACCTCCCCCACCTCTAACATCATCTCCATCTCTTTCCTCCTTCACAACCACCACCTTCACCTTCTTCATCTTTTTTATTATCACCCCCAAATCCACCACCATCTGCATCACCATCACTACCACCTCCCAATCTCATCACCATCCACTTAGATCCACTACCACAATCATCCCTTTCACCTCCTCCACCTTCATCTTTAGCAACAACCACAAAATCCACCACCACCTCCTTGGGACGCCGGCTACGACCCCTGGCCTGCGTCGGCTACCAGTGGCCGACGGCGGTCAGTGCTGCCTCCCCGGCGCCGCCTGGTCCTATAATAGGGCCATGGGGCCCAGTGCGTGAGGGGGCTGCTGCCCCTTCTCTCTTCTTGATTTCCCTCTCTTTAGTTCTCTCTCTATTACTCTCTTTCTCTAATACCCATACGTGTGCACGTGTTTTGGGATTTGCGACATTTTTTTAAAGATTTAGATGAGTGTTCTTGACTCATTCTGTGTTTCTCCGCTTTGACGGGTTGATTTGTATTTTTGAAAAAATTAAATTTGTATTTCCCCGTTGTATTTATATTTCTGTAAATTGTATACCTGTATATGTATGTGGCCGAGTGTCTAGGACTGTACATGTATTAGATCTGTGGCGGATGTCTGTAGTAGTGTAGTATAATATATGTACTTATACACTGCTTGTGACATGTTATTTTACTACTTTATTATCATGCGCGGCCGACCCTTCGTGGTCATTTAGCCTCCAGGCTCTACACTCAGCCTCTGAGCTTCACCACTCCATGGATAGTCTAGTTATTACTATATTATATGTGTGCTCATGTGGTACTAACACTTCTGCATGTACTTACTTGGCCTTCCGGCCCTTCCGCCCTTCGGGCTCTCTATTTGGCCTTCCGACCCTTCAGTCGTTTGGGCTCTAACCCACTTTCTCGAAAGAGGGAGTGCGTTCAAACTGTCAGGTCACTTAACTATGCTTGGTAGGTGGACTTAGCGCTTTATCGCTAACTCCGTCCGAGTGTAGTTATACCATAAGCGCTGCTTTGCCACAGGTGATACAGAGCGGTTTATCTGCCACCACACTCGTACGTAGCTTCACCGCGAGCAGTAACCACGCCAATCATGATAGCCATTAGCACTGTGCGCTTGTTTCGCTCCAGCCTTATTTAAACTTGCTCGGATGTTCTCTTGTCTGCTCGCTGACTTTATTTCTGCCTTGCTCAGCCTCTGGGCTTTACTACTCTACTCATAACTTAGTTATTATCTCTTGTAAGGTGGAGGAAAAATGGAAGATCGAGAAGTAAATTCTTTATTTGATAGTAAAGAAAGTTACATCGGATCAATAATTCTCTTATAAGAGAGGGGAGATATTCACGCTTGAGTCTCCCCTTTGTTTAGTACGGGTTCTTGATGTGACGGTGGAAAGTGAATCTTATTTTCTGTTGACCAGGTGAACGTCAGAACCTTTTGAGAATTCTCCTTGGATGGTAGATGAAGTAACACAGCTTCTGTCCACTAGGGATCTCAAAGAGATTGTAAGAAAAAACTAACTTATACGCAACAAGTTGTTAGAAGAGTTGAACTCTCTCTCTCATTTTTTTTATCTCCCCTGTATATGTGCGTGCCCTTCTCCACATCAAACTGGCTATTTATAGAGGTTTTAGGGGTAAACGTGTCCCCTAAAAATACTCCATAATGGGGGTTAACTCCCTCACTACGTGGGCAGTAAGTGACACAGTAATGAGGACAGTTATAACTGAGACGCGGGTTTCGATCCTCGCGTCTTGCTACTGCAATAATGCTGAGACGCGGGTTTCAACCCTCGCGTCTTGGTCCTTGCAGTGCTACTGAGATGCGGGTTTCAACCCTCGCGTCTTGGTGGTGATGATTAGCCTTGCGTCTGGAGTTTGGATTCTACTTTTTGATGACTTATCTTTAGTGATTTTTAGACAGCCTACATTATCTGTTACTGTGCTTTCATAAGTGTGTTTGGTACTAACACCTCTATAGGTACCTAATCTGCCTTTTGGCCTATTAGCCCTTTGGGCTCTCGCTCACCTCCTCGAAAGAGGAAGTGCGTTCATACCGTTAGGTCTCTTAGCTACGCCTGGCAGGCGAGCCTAGCGCTCAGTGCTTTATCGCTAATTTCTTCTGAGTGTAGTTACGTCATGAGCGTGGCTTCATCAAGAGTGATGCGAGCAGTTTACCCGCCATCACACGTGTTCATTAGCTTCACCGCGAGCTATAATCACGCCGAACGTGATGGCGTCTAGTGTTGTGTGTTAGCTTTGCTCCAACTTTGCTTAGCTCCGCTTGGATGTTCGCTTACTTGCTTGCCCGCTTGATAATTTTTCTATTATTATTTTCTTGATGGTTATGAAGAGTTTGAAACCATTACTTAAACTGTTTTTCCAAAACTATATTGTTTTTCTATATTCATACCGATCTCCTATCTCGGTACCATTTTCTATATTCGTATCGATTCTCTGTATCGGTACCATTTTTTTGTATTGTGATATACTATAGTTGATATCTACTGTGCTAATCACTTAATATACTATCACATACAATGTTGATCACCTGACACCTGTCATGCTATTACATGATACCTGTCACCTGCTTATTATCACCTGACACCTGCATGCGGTCACCTGACATTTGTATATTATCACTTGTCATCTGCCATGCCTGACACTTGACTTGTGATTATCATATTTTGGGAATTTTGTAACTGCTATCATGTATTATATACAGTGATCATATATCTCCTGTACTTATGTACTTATGTCTCCTATAACTCCTGAACCTGTCTTGCTCTTGCTATTCCTGTAAATTGATAATTACATAATAATTGATAACAAAAGGCCAACTTACATCGGGTAAGGTGAAAACTGGTGGACTTCAATTAGTGAATATGTTTACAGTGGTATTAGGTATGTTATGCAGCTAATACTTTGGTTCTACCTGTGGGCCTCTAGGTGTTCCACAGGGTGTGATGTCACCCCTATTACTAACTTCTTGCAGGACATACAAATAAGACCCTTTGCCCTTGAATCGCCTCACGATAGGTTCCGTATCAGCAACGGAATATTTTGGGTCGTGGTCCTGGGTATGCACAGGACCCATTATAAACACAACCCATGTTTTCCTATCAGTTTCTAACAATAACCTCGACTTACTTATGATGGCTATATGTGGGAAGAAACGTACGCCAGTACACAACTTAGATATATGGATCGGACGAGTCATAATAACAAAGTGCTAATATAATAACTGATTGTGTTATTTTACAATTCGAGTTGTATGAACACAAATTACGGTAACCTGAGATATAAGGTGTATATATATAATATATATATATATATATATATATATATATATATATATATATATATAATATATATAATATATATATATATATATATATATATATATATATATATATATGAAGTTTCCTTCCTTGTTTGAATTATTCCTTCGATGTACTTATCTCATGTAGTTAGAAACTAGGTTATACAATTGGTTTTGCTGTATTAACTTTCATCGAATTTTGATTCAGATTTCAAGTTTTACTTATTATTATTATTGTTATAATACACACACACACATACACACACACCCCCCTTGTTTACCACTTGTGTACTACTCTACTATCTCCTGTTGTTATCATACTATACATAACCTATCTCTTATTTGATTTATACTTATACTACTGTACTTAACCTCTTGACTTGCTCACTCTTGATTTTATACAGATTCTCTGATTACTGTTATAATCACTGCTTCTTATTGGTTCATATTGTACTCTAATTCTGTTATTTGAGGACAATTCAGGTTGTGTGTACTTAGTCGATGGAGACATGAGGTATATAGTATATATATGAGGTATTCTTATTTGGATTATTCCTTCAACATATCAATCTCATGAATCTGTCTACTGAGCTCGTACAACTGGTTTTGTCACATCTGTATATCTCATCACTTGATGCCTTATTCTTATTCTGTTGTGTATGCTCATGGCACAGTTTTCTATACATGCTTTTTGATTCGAATTTATCGATACACATGTGCCAGCCACTGGCACTCATCTTACCACTTGTTGGGCTGCTTCTGACAACCCTAGACCTGTATGACCAGATCTCAGTACTTAGAGATTGTGGATTCTCTAGGTTACTGATCAGAGATGCGCAGCGGAAGCGTGGATCATCGCCAGACCGTCCGGAGCTCTTTTCTTCCAGGCCCCCTCCTCGACTCTCGAGTTTTTCTTTTGTAACTTGTGAGCTTCTTTTGTACTGTTCATTCTTGTATATCGCATTGTATTTCATACATTGCGCCTCTTGGTGATGTAATATTCATGCAATATTAAATCATATTCTATGATAACAATGTGCTTGTAATCTTATTGTTGAAATGTATATAACCGCAGTGTTTTTACACTCTGTTTCCTGCCTGTACTGATGCTTAGCGTACGTATGTGAGGTTATTTTTGCCCTACTATATATGTCACAGTAACATATCCATACCCACGGGATCAGGGCATTACAGGATGGTATCAAAGCCTAGACTCTCACATCCTCAGTACAACCAGTGGGCATATTAATGGTAATGAAATTTACAACTAGAATGCATGGATCCTGATTATACAATCCAACTATAAGTACAAAGTTATCTATTCCATCTTGATCGTCCTTTCCTTGATTCCTGAATCCTTTCCATCTTTTCACTTTTTAGTTTTCATCATCTTTATACCAACTTAAGATATGGGTAGACAGGATGTAGCGATAGGTAAGATGTGATTCACTCTTACTCTGTTCTGGCTTTCTTTGATCCCAGTTCATCATTTTATATCGGGACTTCTGTCAGACAGAGCTACAGTATTCTTTATATTATTTAGGAACAATTACGACCTCTTTTATCAACTTCACGGAGCTCAGGTATTCTCAGAATTAATTTACAGTCGGGCTATCATCCAGAAGACAGTATTCAGGACTCTCTACGGTTATTATAATTTCTTGGTTATGCTTTTCAGAGAAATCAACGCCAAGTACTCAGAACTCTTAATTATCGGTTCTTTTTTATTTATTCTTATCAGGATTTTCTTTCGATATTCTACTTTACTCCTGGAGTAATGGTAAGTATGCAACATATCTAAAAATTTTATTACAAACTCATCATCAAGAACAACTTCATGTCACGCAGAGATTTTATATTATGGATTTAAGCACTATGGATTTCTATGGGCTTCCATGGATTACGTCAGCTTTATCTCCAGTCCAAAAGGAATATTATTGATCATCTCACCAGGTCAGCTTATTTCTTACTATTCAGAGTGGGTCAGTCTACTGAAGTTCTAAAAGTATTCTCTTATTAACAGATATCAGGTCAGCGTTAATGTGGCACTGTCTGAAATTTATACGGCAGAAAGTAATAAGATGTCTAGGTCTCGAGTTTATTACTCAGTTGATGTGGAATTAGCCTCAGTTGTTCATATCTTAATTGGTATAATCACTGTCTCCATCTTTTCCATGTTCATTGCCTCCTTACAGAAATTTCGAGGACAAAATTTTTGTAAGGTAGATGGAATGTAACACCCAGTTCCTGGAATACGTACTTAGATATCTGTTCTAATTTTTTGATAACATTTTTTTATTTTCTCCCTGTTTTTATTCTGCTGTGTGTTTTGTTATGTGATTGCTTTGCGTCGGATTCATATTCCTGGACTCAGAGTTAGCCCGAGTCTAAACCAAGAATCCGATCCTAGTATACTTCTTGATCTAACCTTTTTGATAGTCAAATTTAGCTGATTTTAGTTTCAAATATTATTTTCCAATATTTTAGATTTTTCATAATTTTCTGAAATTTTTCTGAATTATTCTGCAAAATCTTCAAAATCGGTGTCGACCAGTATTGCCGATCGATTTCAAGAATTTTAATTTACAAATGCAGTTAAATTTCTGAAAACCACTTTAACATTATTTCTCAGAATCATATTTTCTACTTCAGGGCATTTTTGAGAATTTTTTTGAATTAATTAAGATTCGACCGAATTTGGTGTCAACGGGTATTATCAATTGATTTCAAGATTTTTAATTTGAAAATAGGATTGAATTTATTAAATCTGATTTCACCAAGTACCTTAATATAATATTTTTTATTTTTTAGAATTATTAAATCTTTTGCTGTAAAAATTCTGGAAAAATATGTAATTTAAAATATTGGTTGGTATATCCTCACATGTATTTTAGTTGGATTTTAGATTGGTTTTGATGTATAAAATTATTCATGGAGATTATGGTATAACATGATTTTTAATAATTATTTATATGAAATAAATTTTGAGAAAATAAATTACTTACTTGGATTTGATCTCTCCTAGCATGTTCCTTAATTTCGGCACTTTGAGATTTCTTTTCATTTGTGCTCCTCTTGAGGAGAAAAGAAAGAAGGAGGTGGGGAGAGTTGGGTCATGATTTTTCTTTGAAGGTAGAAAAAGAAGTGGTTTAGGCTTTTTATAGATTATTAGGGACTTTCAAAAACCAGAATTTCAGTTGGGTTTAAATTATTTCATTTAGTAGTTAGGATTAGGATGTGAGTTTGGATTGGAATTTGAATTATAATTATATATTTACATTAGATTATAGATTTGAATTTGGGTTAACGGGTATAGGCTACATGATAATGGGCTTGACTTGGGCCAAGAAAAATAGGAAAAATATGAAAAATAATAAGAATGGGTTTGGTTGAAAATTAAATAAAAGAAGTTGATAAGGTGATGGGCTTTGAAAAATAACAATATAATGAAAATCAAGAGGACTTGGGCTCATGACAATATACATGCAGACATATAATTATGAATAATGACATTAGTAACCACAGTAACAACAATGTTAGTGATAACAACATTATTAATAATAAATAAATAATAACAATTATGATAATAGTAACAAAGAATAATTGTAACCATAATGAAAGTAATATTAGTAATAGTACTACTTGTAATAGTGATAGACAATAAAAGAAAATATTAATACTAAAAACTTAATAATAACAATGATAATAATAACAACAATAATGATAATAATAATAAATAAGAAAAACACTAGCTAGTAATTAAAATACTAATAAGTAATAATGGTAAATTTATATATAAGATCAAATTACCATTTAATACTCCAACCTAAATTTGTGTGTTTATTTATAACAATAAGTGATAAATCAAGTTAGTAAATAATAATAAAATAATCAGTAAAGAGAAATAAATACTTTGACAAAATAAAAATACAATATTATTAACTAGAGATATTACAGTACTGATACTCTCATGTCGTGTAAGAGCCCACACCTACAACAAATGAATTAGGAGCGGCTTTTGGTACCCATATCTTTTTGGGTCCCTGGGGGTTAGCACCTTTCTAAACATATTTATTTGCCAAATTTGAATCATGTATTCTATCATAACAAAATTTTATAAGGTGACCCTTACGTCCACAATGTATACAAGTGTACACTCTAGCATACAAGGTGTCATGTGTGTGAACATGAGAAGTATGTGTATGCCGTGATGGGTGTGCATGAATATGTGGAGTATGTTTCTTTCGACATAGATTCCAATCGTGTGTGGTTCATAACACGTTGGCTCAAAGTGGAGCCCAAACAATCTACACTTTTTTCAACATGCAAATATTATTATCAATACTTGAAGAAAAAGTGGAGCATATATTCTTATCAATAGGAGGTATAACAATAAATTCATGACAAGAATGGAAAGCAAAATCATTTTTTAAAGAAATATTTCCTTTGAAACTAAATCTAATTCTTTAGAAATTAAAACAATTTTATTTTTCAAAGAATCGTTTTCTTTTAAAACAAATTCTAGTTTTGAAGATAAAACTTTATTTTTCTTCAAAACATCATCACAATCATTTTAGTTCTTCAAAAATTTATTTTATTTTAAAACAAGGTCAAGTTGAGTTTTCAAGAATCCCTTTCACTTGAAATCTCAATCCTTTCTTGCAAAACCATATTGAGTTTGAAAACAAATTTTTATTTTCTTCTTTTAGTTCAAAACTCTTGCTTTTCAAAAGTTTGTATTTTGAAAGCAAGTATTCACAAAACTTAGATAGTTCTTCATTTAATGCATGTGCATCCATATTATCATCACAAGAAAACTAGCACTATCATCAAGATGGGTATCCGAATTTACCTCAAGGGAGTCATTCCTTGGACCATGTGGCACGTTTGCTCTGATTCATCCCTTCTTGGTTCTCTCTCTAAAATGTTTGAGTTTGTTCCTTGGAGAGATCAATGTGTTCCACACTACAAAACTGGAATCACAATGAAAAACAATAAATAAATATTCTTTTCTTAATGTTTGCCTAAGTGCATATAATGCTTCTGTATTGGCCTCTATATGCTTGTCATTACTAAGATAGGATTTCTTAGTAATGGGAAGATAAACATCCAAAGCTAAGGCTTTTAGGTAGGCACTCATCTTAAATTTTCCCATGTCAATGTTGGAAACATCTGACATGGGAGGTGCACGATAATCCATAAGTGCAAACTAATATGTGTGCAATGCAAATCTAGATTAGCAATGAAGAATCACACTCCTAGGTAGTTAAAGTGAATATCAGGAGCGCTAGCTCTAATGCCAATTGAAAGTACACCTTGAGGGGGGATGAATAGGTTGTTGGCCCAGAGGCCTTCCACTCTAGTTTTGATAATGATTAACTCATGTAGTTATAGTTTACTAATAATCTTGTAATATTTAGTTTCAGATACTTAATCAAGATATTAGTAGGTGATTAGCTTCAACAAAGGAGTTTTGGAGCTTTCATATGGTGATTCAAGAGCCCGAGCATCAAAGTCTTATCTAGCACTCGTTGGAGTCAAGCTCGGTGGATCATGTTTGGATCGAGTCGACTTGGAGACGGCGCTCTATAAGAAGACCTCGGTACATAGTTTAGTTTATGTTTTAGATCCATTTGTTAAAGACTAGATAGTGTGATATGCTCAAGTTCACAACACACACTTGTTTAAGTTTCATGTTTTGGTTTTCGGTTTTTGGTTTAACCGATTTTGGTTTTCATGAATAGACAGAATCAATAAGTTTACATGGTTTAATGTATATTAGATTTGTTCTATATACATCTATGCTTCAACTATTTATACAAACTTAGTTTGATAACCTATTCATGTATTTAGGTTTTGTATTTTAACAAAACTTGTTTTTGGAATTATTGTCAAAAACATTGATATATATATCTTTCATGTATATTAGATTATATCCATATACAACATGCTTCAAGTTGTTTCAATATCATGTTTTTGTATTTGGATGAGTTTTGGACAAAACGAATTTTCAATTCAAAAATCCAAGTTTTAGAAAATACAGTTTTTGGTTTTCGACAAAATTTGTAAGTCACAAAAAGAGTTCAAAATGTTTGTAACTTGGTTTGATTTTTACTCAAACAAGTTTGTATATCAATGTATTATACTGAACTTATTTTTGTGAATTTTTAGAGAATTTATGAGATTTAATTGAGAATTAAAAACTCAAATTTTCAGTCCCTAAATCCTGTCTGCTAGGCCCTGGCGGTCGACCGACCGGTCGACCGGACCAGGAGCCGGTCGACCGTATGTGCACAAAACGTGCACAAAGCCATTTGGTTGGGCCGGTCGACCGTGCGGTCGACCGACTGTAGTGTCCTTACTCTTGGGTAAGGACGGTCGACCGGCGGTCGACTGTAGGTTGGCAACGGTCAAATTTCGACCGTTGGCCGGTCGACCGGATGGTCAATTCTGACCATTATTGCTGCCAACGGCTAGTTTTTAAAAGGTGTTATAAAAACCCCTTTTGAGGAGCTATTTTCTCAAGAATTTTAAGAGAGAAAATTTTCATAGTTCCAAGTGTTTTTACAAGTTTTTGAAAAGAGTTTTTAGTGCTAAAAGATCAATCTTCATTGTTTTAAAAGTGTTTTGTTATTTCAAAGAAAATAGTCTTTTGGGAATTGTTTTCTATCTAAAAATTCTATATCTTTTTGGAGAGTTTCCCAAGTGATTTTCTTTGTTAAAAAAACTTTGTTTTTCACACTTGAGCTTATCATTCTATCCTCTCTATAGGATCCTTGTTTTTGTGGAAAAGATTTGGTTTGTGGTCTTTTGATCACTAAGTTGTAAACCCTCCTACTTTGTGTTATCCCTCTTGTGTAGAGGTTGATTTGTGGAGTGGTGGCTTTGTGCCCTATCCCTCTAGTGAGAGTTTGATTGGTTGTTGGCTTTGTGCCCATCCCTCATTTGTGAGGTTGATTGAGTTTTGTGGTGGCTTTGTGCCTAGCCTCTAAGTGTGGAGGTTGTGTTTGTAAAGAGAGGAGTTGTGTACTCTCGGTTATTGTATTGCCCCAAATCCTCGGTGGAGGTTCCATGTGTGGGAGTCCTTTGTGGACAGAGTTAGTGGAAATCCTTCTGTGTGAAGGCGGGGACGTAGAGCTGGGTGCTCGAACCTCGAAACAAATCTTGGTGTTTGTGTTTGATCCATTGACTCTTACTCTCTCTCTCTCTCTTTACTTTGTGCATTGCTTTAATTTGCCTTATCATATACATGCTTGTGTGTCTGTGTGCCTCACTTGTGCTTAACCACGAGAGCTTCATATAGCGCCTCAACTCTTATTCAGAGGAATCAAGAGGAATTAGTCCAGAGCCCTTCACCGGGAATTCGGCTACACTCGCTGGTTGCATTAAGCGTGTTGCAATATTAGTTTTAATTTTCGCATTTACTTCCTTAGATTAGCCATACACCTATTCACCCCCTTTAGGTGTACTTTCAATTGGTATCAGAGCCTACGCTCCTGAAATTTGGTTTAACCACCTAGGAGTGTGATCTTGGTTTGCTAATCTACATTTGCATTTGCATTTGCACACATATAGTTTGCACTCATGGATAGCCCTCCCATGTTTGATATCTCTAAAATTGACACATGAAAGATTTTGATGAGTTGGCATTTAAAAGCCATAGGTTATAAAGTTTCCTTGCCATTACTAAGGAATCCTACCTTAGTGATAGCAGGCATATAGAGGCCAATGCACTAGCCCTAAAGGCACTTAGAGCATCTCTTCATAAAGATTATTTACATGTGTTTTCTCACTATGAGTCCGCTTTTGCAGTATGGAGCATTTTGACTTCTCCCGAGCTACCAACGCTTATCGATAAGAAGAGGAGATCTAGGAGAGATAAGTTCGACGAACATTGCTTCATGATCCAAGGGAATGACTCCCTTGAGGTACAATCGGAAACTCAACTAGATGCTAGTAGCACTAGCTCCTATTGCAATGAGTGTTTAGAGGCACAAGCCATGAATGATGAACTTGCTAAAAATTGTGAAAATTTGATTTCAAAATACAAACTTTTGAAAAAAGAAAGTCTTGGTTTAAAAGAAGAAAATAAAATTTATCTTCTAAACTTGAGATTGTTTTGTAAGAAAAGGAAGAGATTTCAAGTGAACGTGACTCACTTAAATCCCAACTAAATCTTGCCCTAAAAGAAAATGAATTTTTGAAAAATAAAAATGATTGTGAAATAATTTTGAAGAAAAATGAAAACTTGTCTTCAAAAGTTGATTTTGTTTTAAAAGAAAATGATTCTTTAAAAATGAAAATTGTTTCTATTTCAAAGGAATTGGATTTAATGTCTAATAAAATATTTCTTTGAAAAATGATATAGATTCACATGTTTGCCAAGCTAGTGTAGCTTCACATTCTAGCTCAACTATTGCATGCACCTCTTCTTCCATGATTGAAAATGATATATGTTTGCTTAAGAAGAGTATTGATTGTTTGGGCTCCACTTTGAGCCAATGTGCTTTGAACCACTCACGTTTGGAATCCATGTTTCGCAAGAAACAAGTTCCATCTTTGCATGCACACAAACCACGACATACACATGCTTCGCACGTTCATGTACACAACACTATGTATGCTAATGTGTACACTTGTACACATTGTGGACGTAAGGCCACCTTGCTAAATTTTGCTATGATAGAGTTCATGGTGTAAATTTAGCAACTAAATTTGTTTGGGTTAGGAAATGAACTAACCCCCATGGACCCAAAAGAGTGTGGGTACCAAAGACCACCCCTATTGTATTTGATGTAGGTGTGGGCTCTCGCATGACGTGAGAGTTATGGTGCCTTGAGGTGGATGCGTTCCGAGCTTAAAGAGGACAATTTGGATGCATCACTTTCAAGGGGAGTTTGGTGGAAGGACCACCTTATTTTGGAGATATGGAGAGTTGCCCTCATGGTTTTGGTAACTATCTCTTACTCCTCATTATGTTTGCATGCTTTTAGATCATTCATTTATAGCATGTCATATTTTAATATTCATTATGCCATGTTTATTAGATTAGTGTTATACATGATTAGTTATTTGAGACACCCATGTTTAATTTGGACCCATATTTTGTGTTCTCTCTATATTTTAGCTATCGTGTAAATCATATATCTAATGCACATGCATTTGTCATAATGATCATATGAGTTTTTGTTTTGATTTCCATACTTCATGTTTTGATTACTTGTTTGAATGTTACTTTTCATTAAAACTAGGATATATACTTGTACAACTAGTGAGCCACAAATAGACCATTATATGTTTGTACTTAAACGCTCATTTGTACCCATTAGATGTACTAGTATAGTCTAGTTTTGATGATTCAAACATTTTGACTTGTATTCCTATTTTATCCATATTTTTCATGTTTGTGTTTTAACTTCATGTATATGTCTATTTTGTCCAAACTATTGGTTATACATATACATCCTTGAGCCACTTGCCTTCATGCATATACTTTTGTGGACTCGTTGTGGTTGGATATGTATGTATTCTTTGGTTTGTACAAGACATACATATGCCTTGAAGATTAAATCGTTTTGATGATTTTCATGTTTAACAAGGAATTTCATAATTGAGCTTAATTGAATATTTTCATGATGATATATTTCACATTACACTTGTACACTCACTTTATTTATTTTTTTCTCATGATTTTGAAAATCACCTAGAGGGGGGGTGAATAGGTGATATAGCTAATCTATGAACTCAATGCGAAATTTAAAAACTTAATGCAATACACTCAAGTGCAATCAACAAGTGATGCACACACAACCAAGCCAAGCAATTATGAATGCACAATATGAATAGTTGCAAGGCACAAAGTAAAGAGAGAGATAGAGAGAGAGTCAATGGATCAAGCGCAAACAACAAGATATGTTTCGAGTTCGAGCACCCAGCTCTACATCCCCGCCTTCGACACACGAAGGATTTCTAATCCACTAGCAAGTCCACAAAGAACTCTCACAAGGAGTACCCAACTCCTCTCTTTACAACCACAACCTCCTCCTTGAGGCAAGCTCCAATCCAACAAAACAATCACCTCACAACTTGAGGGATTAGCACAAAACAAACAAGGATCACCTCACAGCTTGAGGGATACAACCCAAGGCACAAAGCCAAGCAAAGATTGGGTTTTAACTTGGTGGTCTAACAAACAACCACAAACAATCTCTTTCTCCCACACAAAGATCCTATAGAAGAGATAGTAGATTTTAGCTCAAGTGTGGAGAAAACCAATGGAATGGAAATCAAAATCACAAAGAAAATCCTTGGGAAAAAATTGAAACCAAGATATAGAAGTTCAATCAAAATCTTTTCCCAAAACCCTTTTCTTTGGTTTTCCAAACCCTAGCAAAAACTCCAAATAGATTGTTCAATATGAGTTCAAAAACTTCTTTTGATTGCTGTGAAAACACCAGAGAGTAGGGAAAAATTCGCACCAAAATTCTTGGAGAAAAACTCTTTCCAATGGGGTATTTATAGACCCCAGAAAAATATAGCCGTTGGCAGCAGAAAATGCCAAAAATGCACTGCCGGTCGACCGCTCCGGTCAACCGTCCAACGGTCAAATTCTGCCCGTTGCCAGCTACCGGTCGACCGCCCCAGTCGACCCAAACAAACAGAGAGCTCTGCTCTCAGACCCGGTCGACCCTGACGGTCGACCGTCCCCGTGTCTGCCAATGCACTGATCTGTGCACGTTGGTCGACCGACCCGGTCGACCGACTTCATGCCAAGTCGACTTGGTCAGAAGACTAGTCGACTGGTTGAAGCCTGGAACAGAAAACTGGATCAGAAAAACAGTTTAAAGATATTTTGAAAAATCTTTTAACACTTCTAAAAATCACCAAAAATAGTTTTATCATTTTGCATTGATATATAAACATGTGGTAAAAGTTTAGCTCAAATATCAATCAATATGAAATATTTTTGTGTCTTATCATTTTTATCAAAAACCAAAAACTGTATTTTCTAAAACTAGGAATTTGAATAGAAAATACGTTTGTCCAAAACTCTTCCAAATATAAAAACATGATATTTAAACACTTTGAAGCATGATGCATATGGATAGAAATCCAATATACATGAAACATATATATATATATCATAGTTTTTGTTCTTAATTCCAAAAATAAGTTTTGTTAAAACACAAACCTAAAACATATGAATAGGTATATCAAAGTAAGTTTGTCTAAGTAGTTGAAGCATGCATGTATATAGAACAAATCTAATATACATTAAACCATGTAAACTTGTTTTGATATAATATCTATTCATGCAAACCAAGATCGGTTAAACCAAAAACCGAAAATCAAAACATGAAACGTGTGTGTTGTGAACTTGAGCTTATCATACTATTCTAATCTTTACAATTTGGATCTAAACACAAAACTAAAACTATGGTACCGATGTCTTCTTGTAGAGCGCCGTCTCCAAGCCGACTCGATCCAAAACTAGATTCACCGAGCTTGACTCCAAAGAGTGCTATATGTGATCTTATCGCTCGGGCTCTTGAATCACCATGAGGGTAGCTTCCAAATCATCTTGTTGAAGCTAATCACTTACTAATATCTTGACTAATGATCTGAAACTAAAATCACAAGATTATTAGTACACATAACTACATGAGTTAATCATCATCAAAACTAGAGTGGAAGGACTTTGGGCCAACAATCTCCCCCTTTTTGATGATGACAAAACTCATGGAGTTATATATGCATGGATTAAAGTTAAGCTTCAAAGAAGCTCCCCCTTAACTCATGCATAAACAAATAAACATAAATATTAAACACGAAACATGCATAGATATGCATAAACAATAAAATGGTTCTAGATACCAATGAAAAATAAAAAATAAACATACTCGAGATACCAATTAAACTAAGCAAATAAACATGCTTTAGATACCAATTAAACTCAATATATGCAAAACAAAACTAATGATCTAATGATCTCTTTTACAAACTCTTGATACCAAAACTAAACATGTTCTTTAAATAATGCTTTTGATACCAATTGAACTTAATATAAAAACACATAAAAACATAAAACATGCTTATAAACTCAAATTCTTCTCCCCCTTTTTGTCAATCATCAACAAAGGGGTTAAAAACAAAACTAATAAAAACATATACCGATTAAAAGAAATTCTTCTCCCCCTTATTTTCAAAACTAATAAAAACATATTCTTTATATTCAAAACAAGGAATCAATCAAGGGATGCTCTCCCCCTTTTTGTCTAAACTCAAATATGATACCAATTAAAAAATGTGTCAAGGAAGTGCATATTGATACCAATTTAAAAAGTGAAACTATACCAATTTGAAAAACAAAAATCTTGATACCAATTGATAAGTAAACAATCTTGATATCAATTGAAATTAAACATAACAAATTTTGAATTTCTAAACATAAATGTTGATACCAATTGAAATTAAACATAGATCTTTAATACCAATTGAAATTATTATTTTTAAGTATATAAACAAATTTGATTTTGATAACAATTGAAACTATTGCCAATTGAAATTATTATTCACTATCATAAAGTAAGGAGTGGAATACTAAATACCAATTGAAAGATGAAATACAAGATTTTCTCCCCCTTTATGAAATACCAATAAAAACTATGATAAGGCTCGAATTAAGATACCAATTGAAAACTAAATCAATTGAAACAAAGTTGAATCTCAAGCTTATCATCATAAACAAGATTTGTGCTTAAAGATATAGGGATATAATAAGCACAAATAAAACATATATATGTATGAAAATTAGATACCAATTGAAATTGATATTCTTTGAAATGAAAGCATACATACATACAAATATATGAGTATACAAAAAATGTCAAGATTGAAACCAATTGAAAGAATTCAATGATACCAATTAAAACAACAATAAGATCAAGTGTATATCTCATAATCCTACCACCCATTTCATGTTCAAGTTTACTATGATTTTCACTATAAAGCATACATGAGCATGATCTCCCATCCAACCACCCTTGATGGTAGGGGTTTTCAAAAAAAATAGGTTTACAAATATAGTATGTTTGAAAACTACTACCAAGGAAGAATATCACAACTAGTTATATGAATCAACTAGTACGAGATCCTTCAAATAAGGAATAACAAAAATATTTTTCATGAAGACACATGTAAACCACATGGCACTAAAACACTCAAAATCCATATAGCTCAAATTGTACTCATGAAAACTAAGTCATGAGAAAACATTAAATAAGGTGAGTGTACAAGTGTTGTGAGAAACATATCAACATGAAAATGGACAATCAAGCTCAATATTGAAAACATGAAATTCATCTAGGATGTGAAATCACCAATTGAAATCATCCAAAAAAACATGAACTTCATCATAAATGTAAAATCACCTAGCAAACATGAAATTCATCCAAACGATTTAAAGTTCAAGGCATATGTATGTCATGTACAAACTAAAGTATACATACATATCCTAAACACAATGAGTCCACAAAAGTATATGCATGAAGGCACGTGGCTCAAGGATGTACATGTATAATTAATAGTTTGGACAAGATAGACATATACATGAAGTTAAAACACATGATCATAGAAATATATCCAAAATGAGGAATACAAGTCAAATGCAAGAATCATCAAAACTAGACTATACTAGCACATCTAATAGGTATAAATAGGCATTTAAGCACAAACATAAAAAGATTTACTTGTTGCCCATTCTATGTACAAGTATAAATCCTAGTTTTCATGAAAACTAACATCTAAACATATATTCAAATCATGAAGTATAAAACGACACACAGATCAACATGAAAATCATAAAAATGATCATAATAAAAAAACATGAATTATTAAAACAAAAAGTCATAGTCAACCATATGATTAGCATGACAAAGACATGTGCATTAGATCTATGATTAACATGATAGCTAAAACATAAAGAGAACACAAAATATGGGTCCATACTAAACATGGGTGATCTCAAAAGCTATACATGCATGTCAAGGGTCTAATAAACATGGCATTTAACATACTAAACAAAACATGAGTCATCAAAACAAAATATCATAAACATTCATATGATCATTATGTATATGCATGTACATTAGATCTAGGGCATACATGATAGTACTAAACAAGGTGAGAACACAAAGATAAGATCCATAAAAACATGGGTGTCTCAAGTAACTAAACATGTATAACACTAATCTAATCAACATGACATAAACATAATGAACAATAAACCATGGCGTGCTATAAGATGATGAACATGAAAAGCATGCAATTAAAAACGAGAGTTAGAGAATGATACCAAAACCGATGAAGGTGCATCTCTAGTTCTCCATACCACGGTGGTCCTCCCACCAAAACTCTTTGAGAGTGAAGCATCCAAATGGTTCTCTTTAAGCTTAGAATGCATCTACCTCAAGGCACCAATACCCTCACGTGATGCGAGAGCTCCCACCTACATCAAAAGTCAAGGAGGTGGTTTTTGGTACCCATTTTCTTTTGGGTCCATAGGGGTTAGTTTCTTTTCTAACCCAAACAAGATTACATGCTAAATTTTCATTATGTAAACGATCATAGCAAAATCTAGCAAGATGGCCTTTTCGACCACAATGTGTACAAGTGTACACATGAGCATACATGTTATGGTTGTGACCGTTGAAAGCATGTGTATGCCGTGTAGGGTGTGCATGCAAAGATGGACCTTGTTTCTTGCGAACCAAGGTTTCCAAACGTCTATGATTCAATGTGCATTGGCTCAAGGTGGAGCCCAAACAATCTACACTTTTCTTCAAAACATTTATGTCATTTCAATAGTAGAAGATAAAGTGGAGCATGCAGTATGTGTGCAAGAAGAAGAAGCTATACTAGCATGGCACACATGAGAATCAATATCAATTTTCAAAGATTCATTTTTCTTTAAAACTAAATCCAATTCTTTTTTAATTGAATCAATTTTATTTTTCAAAGCAGGTTATCTTTTAAAACAAAATCCAATTTAGAAGATAAAACCTCATTGTTTTTCACAACATTATCACAATCATTTTTGCTTTTCAAAAATTCATTTTCCTTTAAAGCAAGTTCAAGTTGAGATTTAAGTGAGTCACGTTCTCTTGCAATCTCTTCCTTTTCTTGCAAAATCAATTCAAAATTAGAACACAAATCCTTTAATTCATTTTTCAAAATAAGGTTGTCCTCTTTCAAAAGATTGTGTTTTTCCAAGAAATTTTCAAGCTTTTGAGTAAGTTTCAAATTTAAAGATTGAACTTCTAAACATCCATAGCAATAGAAACTAGAGTTATCATCTAATTGAGTGTCCGATTGTACCTCAAGGGAGTTATTCCCTTGGACCATGAAGCTATGCTCTTCGGACTTTTCTCTCATAGATCTCCTCATCTTGTTGATAATCCTTGGAAGCTCGGGAGACGTCAATAAGCTCCAAACTGCAGAAGCCGAGTCATAACGATCAAACACTGGTAAAATATGTTCATTAAGAGATGCTCTAAGTGATAATGCATTAGCCTTTTTGTGTTTACTACTATTAGGGAATGATTCTTGAGTGGAGGCTTGATAAACTAGATGTCCTAGGCTTTTTAAATGTCTACTCATATTGGCCTTCCAAGCATCAAGTCTAATATGGTCAAACATAGGAGGGCTATCCATGAGTGCAAACTAAATGAGTGCAAATGAAAATACAAATGAAGATTAGCAAACCAAGATCTCACCCCTAGGTGGTTAAACCTAAATATCAGGAGCGTAGGCTCTGATACCAATTGAAAATCACCTAGAGGGGGGTGAATAGGTGATATAGCTAATCTATGAACTCAATGCGGAATTTAAAAACTTAATGCAATACACTCAAGTGCAATCAACAAGTGATGCACACACAACCAAGCCAAGCAATTATGAATGCACAATATGAATAGTTGCAAGGCACAAAGTAAAGAGAGAGATAGAGAGAGTCAATAGATCAAGCGCAAACAACAAGATATGTTTCGAGGTTCGAGCACCCAGCTCTACGTCCCCGCCTTCGACACACGAAGGATTTCTAATCCACTAGCAAGTCCACAAAGAACTCTCACAAGGAGTACCCAACTCCTCTCTTTACAACCACAACCTCCTCCTTAAGGCAAGCTCATCCAACAAAACAATCACCTCACAACTTGAGGGATTAGCACAAAACAAACAAGGATCACCTCACTACTTGAGGGATACAACCCAAGGCACAAAGCCAAGCAAAGATTGGGTTTTTAACTTGGTGGTCTAACAAACAACCACAAACAATCTCTTTCTCCCACACAAAGATCCTATAGAAGAGATAGTAGATTTTAGCTCAAGTGTGGAGAAAACCAATGGAATGGAAATCAAAATCACAAAGAAAATCCTTGGGAAAAAAACTGAAACCAAGATATAGAAGTTCAATCAAAATCTTTTCCCAAAAACCCTTTTCTTTGATTTTCCAAACCCTAGCAAAAACTCCAAATAGATTGTTCAATATGAGTTCAAAAACTTCTTTTGATTGCTGTGAAAACACCAGAGAGTAGGGAAAAATTCGCACCAAAATTCTTGGAGAAAAACTCTTTCCAATGGGGTATTTATAGACCCCAGAAAAATATAGCCGTTGGCAGCAGAAAATGCCAAAAATGAACTGCCGGTCGACCGTCCAACGGTCAAATTCTGCCCGTTGCCAGCTACCGGTCGACCGCCCGGTCGACCCAAACAAACAGAGAGCTCTGCTCTCAGACCCGGTCGACCCTGACGGTCGACCGTCCCCGTGTCTGCCAAATGTGCACTGATCTGTGCACGTCGGTCGACCGACCCGTCGGTCGACTTCATGCCAAGTCGACTTGGTCAGAAGACTAGTCGACTGGTTGAAGCCTGGAACAGAAAACTGGATCAGAAAAACAGTTTAAAGATATTTTGAAAAATCTTTTAACACTCCTAAAAATCACCAAAAATAGTTTTATCATTTTGCATTGATATATAAACATGTGGTAAAAAGTTTAGCTCAAATATCAATCAATATGAACTATTTTTGTGTCTTATCATTTTTACCAAAAACCAAAAACTGTATTTTCTAAAACTAGGATTTTGAATAGAAAATACGTTTTATCCAAAACTCTTCCAAATATAAAAACATGATATTTAAACACTTTGAAGCATGATGCATATGGATAGAAATCCAATATACATGAAACATATATATATCATAGTTTTGTTCTTAATTACAAAAATAAGTTTTGTTAAAACACAAAACCTAAAACATATGAATAGGTATATCAAAGTAAGTTTGTCTGTGTAGTTGAAGCATGCATGTATATAGAACAAATTTAATATACATTAAATCATGTAAACTGTTTTGATATAATATCTATTCATGCAAACCAAGATCGATTAAACTAAAAACCGAAAATCAAAACATGAAACGTGTGTGTTATGAACTTGAGCTTATCATACTATTCTAATCTTTACAATTTGGATCTAAACACAAAACTAAAACTATGGTACCGATGTCTTCTTGTAGAGCGCCGTCTCCAAGCCGACTCGATCCAAAACTAGATTCACCGAGCTTGACTCCAAAGAGTGCTATATGTGATCTTGTCGCTCGGGCTCTTGAATCACCATGAGGGTAGCTTCCAAATCATCTGTTGAAGCTAATCACTTACTAATATCTTGACTAATGATCTGAAACTAAAATCACAAGATTATTAGTACACATAACTACATGAGTTAATCATCATCAAAACTAGAGTGGAAGGCCTTTGGGCCAACAGATTTTGTTTTCATGAGTACAATTTATGCTATATAGATTTTGAGTGTTTAGTGATCATGCGATTTACATAGTTTTCATGGAATATATTTTTGTTTTATTCCTTACTTGAAGGATTTCGTACTAGTTTACTAAATTTCATATAACTAGTTCGTATTCTTCATTTTGGAAGAGTTTTCAAACATATTCTATTTTCAAACCTATTTTTGAAAACCCTTTCCATTTACGGGCGGTTGGTTGGGCGCCATGCCTTGTATGCTTAATATTGAAATTCTTTTAAACATGTGCATGAAATGGGAGGTTGGTAATATGAGTTATACAATTGATCTTATTTTGTTTTCAATTGGTATCATTGGATCTTTTCAATTGGTATCACTATTGACATTCTTTTTGTATACTCATATGTTTTTATATATGTATGCTTTCACTTCAAATAGTATCAATTTCGATTGGTATTAAATTTTTCATACATATATATATGCTTTATTTGTGCTTACTATATCTCTATATCTTTGAGCACAAATTTTAGTTATGCTAAGCTTGATTTCTTTAATGTCTATTATATTTCAATTGATTATGTTCAATTGGCATCATATACAAGCTTATGCATTATTTTGTTTGATATTTCATAAAGGGAGAGAAAATTCATATTTCACCTTTCAATTGGTTTTGTTATTTTACTCCCACACTTTATGTTAAAAATGATTGAAAAAGAATATTGATTATTTTTGGTATCATATACTTTTAATGAAAAATTACTTTCAATTGGTACTAATATTTACAAATTGGTATCAAGATTACCTATAAGTTTTACTTTCAATTGGTATGTTTATTGATATCAAAATTTTTAGTTGAATTGTTTAAAATGATTTATTTACTTACAATTGGTATTTAATTGGTATTTACTTACAATTGGTATCAATTGGTATTTAAATAAATATTAAAAATATTTGTTTTATGTGCCACATTATGTACTTTCAATTGGTATATTTCATTGATATCATGATTGATATATTTATTTCTTACAATTGGTATCAAGAAAGTTTTATTTTGATTTCACCCCTCATTGATTTTTTGTTTAAGACAAAAAGGGGAGAATATTGTTTTCTTTAACCCCTTTGTTAATGAATGACAAAAAGGGGGAGAAAGATTTTGAGTTTATATATGCATATTTGTGTTTTTACATATATTGAGTTTATGAGAAAATGATTTTGAGAGTTTAAAAAAAAAGGGGGAGAAGGTTTTTTGAAACATATGTTTGTATTATGCATGTTTCTCTCTCCTAGTTGTTGCATACAATTGTTTATGCATATTCATGTTTAATATTCATTGAATATCTTATGTTTATTGCTATGCATGAGTTAAGGGGGAGCTTCTTTGAAGCTTAACTTTAATCCATGCATATATAACTCCATGAGTTTTGTCATCATCAAAAAGGGGGAGATTGTTGGCCCAGAGGCCTTCCACTCTAGTTTTGATGATGATTAACTCATGTAGTTATAGTTTACTAATAATCTTGTAATGTTTAGTTTCAGATACTTAATCAAGATATTAGTAGGTGATTAGCTTCAACAAAGGAGTTTTAGAGCTTTCACATGGTGATTCAAAAGCCCGAGCATCAAAGTCTTATCTAGCACTAGTTGGAGTCAAGCTCGGTGGATCACGTTTTGATCGAGTCGACTTGGAGACGGCGCTCTACAAGAAGACCTCGGTACATAGTTTAGTTTATGTTTTAGATCCATTTGTTAAAGACTAGATAGTGTGATATGCTCAAGTTCAGAACACACACTTGTTTAAGTTTCATGTTTTGGTTTTCAGTTTTGGTTTAACCGATCTTGGTTTTCATGAATAGATAGAATCAACAAGTTTACATGGTTTAATGTATATTAGATTTGTTCTATATACATCTATGCTTCAACTATTTATACAAACTTAGTTTGATAACCTATTCATGTATTTAGGTTTTGTATTTTAACAAAACTTGTTTTTGGAATTATTGTCAAAAACATTGATATATAAAAAACATTGATATATATATATATATATATATATAATATATATATATATATATATATATATATATATATATATATATATATATATCTTTCATGTATATTGGATTATATCCATATACAACATGCTTCAAGTGGTTTCAATATCATGTTTTTGTATTTGGATGAGTTCTGGACAAAATGAATTTTCAATTCAAAAAATTCAAGTTTTAGAAAATACAGATTTTGGTTTTCGGCAAAATTTGTAAGTCACAAAAAGAGTTCAAAATGTTTGTAACTTGGTTTAATTTTTACTCAAACAAGTTTGTATATCAATGTATTATACTGAACTTATTTTTGTGGATTTTTAGAGAATTTATGAGATTTAATTGAGAATTAAAAACCCAATTTTTCAGTCCCTAAATCCTGTCTGCCAGGCCCTGGCGGTCGACCGACCGGTCGACCGGACCAGGAGCCGGTCGACCGGAGCGGTCGACCGTATGTGCACAAAACGTGCACAAGGCCATTTGGTTGGGCCGGTCGACCGTGCGGTCGACCGACTGTAGTGTCCTTACTCTTGGGTAAGGACGGTCGACCGGGCGGTCGACCGTAGGTTGGCAACGGTCAAATTTTGACCGTTGGCCAGTCGACCGGCCGGTCGACCGATGGTCAATTCTGACCATAATTGCTGCCAACGGCTAGTTTTTAAAAGGTGTTATAAAAACCCCATTTGAGGAGCTGTTTTCTCAAGAATTTTAAGAGA
Source organism: Agave tequilana (assembly GCA_038442645.1). Classification (NCBI taxonomy): domain Eukaryota; kingdom Viridiplantae; phylum Streptophyta; class Magnoliopsida; order Asparagales; family Asparagaceae; genus Agave; species Agave tequilana. The sequence goes on from JAVJIF010005675.1 coordinate 138,999, forward strand.
GAAAATTTTCATAGTTCAAAGTGTTTTTACAAGTTTTTGAAAAGAGTTTTTAGTGCTAAAAGATCAATCTTCATTGTTTTAAAAGTGTTTTGTTATTTCAAAGAAAATAGTCTTTTGGGAATTGTTTTTGATCTAAAAATTCTATATCTTTTTGGAGTGTTCCCAAGTGATTTTCTTTGTTAAAAACACTTTGTTTTCCACACTTGAGCTTATCATTCTATCCTCTCTATAGGATCCTTGTTTTTGTGAAAAAGATTTGGTTTGTGGTCTTTTGATCACTAAGTTGTAAACCCTCCTACTTTGTGTTATCCCTCTTGTGTAGAGGTTGATTTGTGGAGTGGTGGCTTTGTGCCCTATCCCTCTAGTGAGAGGTTGATTGGTGTTGGCTTTGTGCCCATCCCTCATTTGTGAGGTTGATTGAGTTTTGTGGTGGCTTTGTGCCTAGCCTCTAAGTGTAGAGGTTGTGTTTGTAAAGAGAGGAGTTGTGTACTCCCGGTTATTATATTGCCCCAAATCCTCGGTGGAGGTTCCCTGTGTGGGAGTCCTTTGTGGACAGAGTTAGTGAAAATCCTTCTGTGTGAAGGCGGGGACGTAGAGCTGGGTGCTCGAACCTCGAAACAAATCTTGGTGTTTGAGTTTGATCCATTGACTCTTATGAAAAACACCTAGAGGGGGGGTGAATAGGTGTGAGTGCTAATCCAAAAACTAAGTGCGCTAAATGCAGAAGCTTAAAACAAATATTGCAACACACTTAATACAACACACAAGTGTAGCCGAATTCCCCGTGAAGGGCTCTGGACTAACTCCTCTTGATTCCTCTAAATATGGGTTGAGGTGCTATATGAAGCTCTTGTGGTTAAGTACAAGTGGGGCACACACAAAACAACCAAGCATATAAAGGATATAGACAATATGAAATATGCAAGGCACAAATGCAAGCAATAAGATATGAATGAATGATGCTTTGCACAAAGTAAAGAGAGAGAGAGAGAGTTAGAGAGACAATGGATCAAACGCAAAGGCCAAGATATGTTTCGAGGTTCGAGCACCTTGCTCTACATCCCCGCCTTCACCACCGTGAAGGAATTCCAATCCACTATCTCCTACCGAGGGAACCTCTACCGAAGAGGATTTGTTACAACAAAGGGAGTACCAAACTCCTCTCTCAATACAAACACCACCTCACACAAGAGGGGTAGGCCCTTAGCCAAACAACAACCAATCCACCTCACACTTGAGGGATACAAACAACAACCAACTCCACCTCACCAAGAGGGAGTAAACACCAATCTCCACCTCTACCAAAGAGGGAGCAAACCAATCACCTCAAATCCACAACCTCAACCTCTACCAAAGAGGGAGCAACCAAATAATGAGGGTTTACAATAGGTGATCTCTTTCAACTACAAACAATCTCTCCTTTTCCACAAACAAAAAGATCCTAAATAGATTAGGATAGAAGATAGGCTCAAGTGTGGAAAACAAGTGTTTTGATCAAAGAAAATCTCTTAGAAAAATACCAAATGAATATAGAATTTTAGATCAAGAAACAATTCCCAAAAACCTATTTTCTTTGAAAATAACAAAACACTTAAAAACAAATAGAATGAGTCTTTTGGCACTTAAACTCTTTTGAAAACTTCTTTTAAACACCAAGAATAGAGAGAAATTTTAGCTCATAAAAACTTGGCCAAAATCCCAAAGAAATGGGGTTTACATAGGCCAAAACAGAAACTGGCCGTTAGGCTGATCTGGCAGCCTGACAGGCTAGCGGTCGGCCGGCGGCCGGCCGACCGCCAACGGTCAGAAATATGACCGTTGGGCCATCTCGGTCGACCGCCCGGCCGACCGAAATAAACAGAGAGCACTGCTCTTAGGTCCGGTCGGCCGCCCGGCCGACCATCCCTGTGTCTGCCAAACGTGCACAAGCTTGTGCACGTCGGTCGACCGCAAGGGTCGACCGGCCCTTGGTACAGTCGACCCGTGCGGTCGGCCGTCCTGGCCTGTCAGCCACTGTTCTGGGATAGAAACACAGTTAAAACATTTTTTCTAAAATTCTTTTAAGTCTTGTAAAAATCTTCAAAAATAGTTTTATCATTTTGCATTGATATATAAACATGTGATAAAAAGTTTAGCTCAAATATCAATCAATATGAACTATTTTTGTGTTTTAACATTTTTACCAAAAATCAAAACATGTATTTTTATCAAACTTGAATTTTTCAATACATGAATAGGAAAGTCAAAATAAGTTTGTTTAAAAATTAAGCATGCATGTATAGAATGAAACAACTATACATATATCAATTAAACTTGTTTTGATCAACTATTCATGAAAATCAAAAACCAAACATAAAACGTGTGTGTTATGAGCACTTGAGCATATCAACTATACTAAGCTTTACAAATGGATCTAAACACACTATCTAAACTATGGATACCTAAGTCTTCTTGACGATCTCCATCTTCAAGTAGATCCGATCCAAAACTCCATCTATGGGCTAGGCAATGTGTGATTTGAAGCTTGAGCCCTGGAATCACTTGTGAAGCTTCTAAACACCTCTTGTTGAAGTTATCACCAAACTAACATCTTGTTATAAGATCTGAGACTAAAAACACAAGAATATTAGTAACATAACTACATGAGTTAATCATCATCAAAACTAGGGTGGAAGGCCTTTGGGCCAACAATCTCCCCCTTTTTGATGATGACAAAAACTCATGGAGTTATATATGCATGGATTAAAGTTAAGCTTCAAAGAAGCTCCCCCTTAACTCATGCATAAACAAATAAATATAATATGAAATGAATATTAAACATGAATGCATAGATATGCATAAATAATAAAAGGTTCTAGATACCAAATGAAATGTTCAAAAACACAACATGCTCTAGATACCAATTAAATTAAACTAAATTAAACTTAATATATGCAAAAACATAACTATGCATATATAAATCTTATAAACTCAAATCTTTCTCCCCCTTTTTGTCAATCATCAACAAAGGGGTAAACAATCAAAACCAAAACAAAATTTTCTCACCCTTTTTTTTAATACAAGAATCAATCATCAATAAAGGGTAAAAGCAAAACTAAATCAAAGAATTTTCTCCCCTTTTTGTTCGAAACAATGAATCACACAAAAGGGTTAATAAAAACAATATTTGCCCCTTTTTGTCTAAAACAAAAACAAAAGCCAAATATGGGTGACAATCAATTAAGATATCAATTGAAAATACGTCAATGAATCATCTTGATACCAATTGAAAGTAAACATAGGTCAATCAACAAATGGTATATGCTATATACATTCATGAAGAGGAAGACGCTAAGTTAACTTCCCTACACATATGCATTTCATGAAGAAGGGATGACAAGCCCCAATTCACATAACACATATTATGTAATGCATAAGAGGAGATGTGAAGCTCCCCTACATAGATACATTACATGAAGGAGGGATGACAAGCCCTAATTCACATAACGTACACTATGTAATGCATAAGAGGAGATGTGAAGCTCCCCCTACACACGTGTATCACATAAAGAAGAGATGTCAAGCTCCTCAATACAAGATACACTCAACATGAATCTATATGTAGAAGAGATGTTAAGCTCTCCTTGCATATAGGCAAAATAAATCAAAACTTTTGTATTTATTTTCTTCAAAATAAAATTTTGAGATACCAATTTTAAAACATATTCAAATGAACATCTTGATATCAAAAGATAGTATTTTTCTTTTTAAGCCATATAAAATTTTGATTGTGATATCATATGCTTAAAATAAACATCAAATTTCCAATCATAAAGTGTGGGAGTGGAAATCAAATACTAATTGAAATATGAAAGTCAAATTTTCTCCCCCTTTATAAAATACAAAACTAAAACAATGCGTAGGCTTGATACCAATTAAAAGTAATCAATTGAAATAGGATAATCATTTAGGTTTTCAAGCTTAGCATAAACAAATATTTGTGCTCTAAGATATAGGAATATAGTAGGCACAAATAAAACATATATGTATGAAAAAAATAGATACCAATAGACATTGATACCATTGAAATGAAAGCATACATACATAAACACATATGAGTATACAAAAGAATCAAATTGATACCAATTGAAAGAGTTCAATGATACCAATTGACATAACAATAAAAGCATGGTATAACTCATATCAAAATGAAGAATACGAACTAGTTAAAATGAAAATTTTTGTTAACTAGTACGAAATCCTTCAAGTAAGGAATAAACTAAAAATAATTTTCATAAAACACATGTAAATCACATAGCACTTAAAAACACTCAATATTCAATAAAGTCCATACATGCTCATGAAAACATACTCATGAGAAAATATTTTAAAAAAATGGTGAGTGTACAAGTAATGTGTGACATGGCATTATGAAATTTCCAATTAAGCTCAAATTTCTTGAAACAATGAAAATCATCAAAATTATTTAATCTTCAAGGTATATGTATGTCTTATACAAACTAAAGCATACATACATATCCAAAATACAACGAGTCCACAAAATATATGCATTAAGGCACGTGGCTCAAAAAGGATGTATATGTATAATAATATTTGGATAAAATAGACATATACATGAAGTTAAACAAATAAACACGAAATCAAGAAAAACTAAATTTTCACCAAAACAAATTTCATTTCAAGGTATATGTATGAATTGTCAACACAATAAGTATACATACATATCCCTAAACACAATTGAGTCCATATATATAGATTTGCATGAAAAGCAAATGACTCAAAGGGTATACATGTATAACTTAAGGTTTGGTAAATGCACATATACATGAAATGTAAAACACATGATCTACAAAACAAATCCAAAATGGGAATATAAGTTTAAAATGTATGAATCATCAAAACTAGACTATACTAGCACATCTAATGGGTTCAAATAAGCATTCAAGCTCAAACATATATAGATTTATTTGTGGCCCACTATATGCACAAGTATACACCTAGTTTAATGAAAACTAACATCTAAACAAGTAATCTTAACATGAGGCATCAAAACACGATAAAAATCAACATGATAAACATAAACATGATTATTATGAATATCCACATGTTATTAGATTTATGATGTACATGATAGCTAATCAAATACGAGAACACAAAATAATAACCATATTAAACATGGGTGTCTCAAATACTATACATGTATGTCAAGAATCTAATTAACATAGCATTTTCATACTAATCACTAAACAATGAAACATGCTATAAACAATGAATATTAAAAGCATGAAAACAATAAATAAGAGTTATGAATCGTTACCAAAACCTAGAAGGCAACTCTCCTTGTCTCCAAAACATGGTGGTCCTCTCCACCAAACATCCCTTGAAAGTGATGCATCCAATTGATTTCCTTGAAGCTCGGAACGCATCCACTCCAAGGTACGGCAACTCTCACGTCATGTGAGAGCCCACACCTACATCAAAAACTCTAGGGGTGGTCTTTGGTACCCATATCTTATTGGGTCCATGAGGGTTAGTACCTTCTGTAACCCAAACAAATTTAGTTGCTAAATTTGAAGTATGTAATCTATCAAAGCAAAATTTAGCAAGGTGGCCCTTTCGTCCACAATGTGTACAAGTGTACACATGAGCATACATAGTGTGATGGTGTCCGTGAGGAGCATGTGTATGCCGTGGAGGGTGTGCATGAATAGATGTAACTTGTTTCTTTTGAAACAAAGTTTCCAATCGTGTGTGGCCCACAACACATTGGCTCAAAGTGGAGCCCAAACAATCTACACTCTTCTTAAGTATGGATATATCATTATCAATCAAAGAAGTGTGGCATGCAATAGGTGAACTGTGTGATACTACCCTAGCATGGCAAACGTGTGCATCAATCTTATTTTGCAAATAATCATTTTTCTTTAAACAAACATTTAAGTCATTAGAAATAGAAATTATTTTATTTTTCAAAGCAACATTCTCTTTTAAAACAAAATCAACCTTTGAAGTTAAAACTTTATTATTCTTCAAAACATCATTACAATCATTTTTAGATTTCAAAAATTCATTTTCTTTAAGTGCAAGTTCAAGTTGAGATTTTAATGAATCCCTTTCATTATAGACCTTAACCTTCTCTTGCAAAACACAATCAAGTCTAGAATGTAAACTTTTATTTTCTTTTTCAATTTCTAGACTTTTCTTTTTCAAAATCTTATATTTTTCTATTAACTTTCACAAACAATTGATAGTTCTTCATTTAAAGCATGAGCATCAAAATTATCAGAAGAAGAACTAGCACAATCATTATCACTATTTAGTTGAGATTCCGATTGTACCTCAAGGGAGTCATTCCCTTGGACCATCAAGCATTGTGAGTCGGATTCTCCACTAGACTCCTCCGGTTGAATTGGCAATTGAAGCTTGGAGGTGGTGGTGGTTGTCAACATATTCCACACTGCAAATGCGGAATCAAGGTTAGAAGCAAGCATAAGATATTCTTTATTTAATGTGCTTCTAATGGCCTCAAGGGCTTGTGCATTGGCCCCTATATGCTTGCGGTCACCAAGATAACATCTCTTGGTAGCGGCAAGGAAAACATGCAAACCTAGGGTCTTTAGGTACATGGACATCCTATACTTCCAAACAACAATGTTGGAAGGGTCAAAACTAGGTGGGGTCATGAAGTCCATGATAAACTATATGAGTGTGCAAACAAGCAAATGCAAATAATAGATTAGCAAACAAATGGATCTCACTCCTAGGATGTTAAGCCTAATATCAGGAGCGTAGGCTCTGATACCAATTGAAAAACACCTAGATGGGGGGTGAATAGGTGTAAGTGCTAATCCAGAAACTAAGTGCGCTAAATGCGGAAGCTTAAAACAAATATTGCAACACACTTAATACAACACACAAGTGTAGCCGAATTCTCCGTGAAGGGCTCTGGACTAACTCCTCTTGATTCCCCTAAATATCGGTTGAGGTGCTATATGAAGCTCTTGTGGTTAAGTACAAGTGGGGCACACACAAACAACCAAGCATATAAAGGATATAGACAATATGAAATATGCAAGGCACAAATGCAAGCAATAAAATATGAATGAATGATGCTTTGCACAAAGTAAAGAGAGAGAGTTAGAGAGACAATGGATCAAACGCAAAGGCCAAGATATGTTTGAGGTTCGAGCACCTTGCTCTACATCCCCGCCTTCACCACCGTGAAGGATTTCCAATCCACTATCTCCCACCGAGGGAACCTGTACCGAAGAGGATTTGTTACAACAAAGGGAGTACCGAACTCCTCTCTCAATACAAACACCACCTCACACAAGAGGGGTAGGCCCTTAGCCAAACAACAACCAATCCACCTCACACTTGAGGGATACAAACCAACAACCAACTCCACCTCATCAAGAGGGAGTAAACACCAATCTCCACCTCTACCAAAGAGGGACCAAACCAATCACCTCAAATCCACAACCTCAACCTCTACCAAAGAGGGAGCAACCAAATAATGAGGGTTTACAATAGGTGGTCTCTTTCAACCACAAACAATCTCTCCTTTTCCACAAACAAAAAGATCCTAAATAGATTAGGATAGAAGATAGGCTCAAGTGTGGAAAATAAGTGTTTTGATCAAAGAAAATCTCTTGGGAAAAATACCAAATGAATATAGAATTTTAGATTAAGAAACAATTCCCAAAAACCTATTTTCTTTGAAAACAACAAAACACTTAAAAACAAATAGAATGAGTCTTTTTGGCACTTAAACTCTTTTGAAAACTTCTTTTAAACACCAAGAATAGAGAGAAATTTTAGCTCATAAAAACTTGGCCAAAATCCCAAAGAAATGGGGTTTATATAGGCCAAAATAGAAACTAGCCAGCCTGACAGGCTAGCGGTCGGCCGGCCGACCGCCAACGGTCAGAAATATGACCGTTGGGCCATTTCAATCGACCGCCCGGCCGACCGAAATAAACAGAGAGCACTGCTCTTAGGTCCGGTCGGCTGCCCGGCCGACCGTCCCTGTGTCTGCCAAACGTGCACAAGCTTGTGCACGTCGGTCGACCGCAAGGGTCGACCGGCCCTTGGTACGTTGACCTGTGCGGTCGGCCGTCCTGGCCTGTCAGCCACTGTTCTGGGACAGAAACACAGTTAAAACATTTTTTCTAAAAATTCTTTTAAGTCTTGTAAAAATCTTCAAAATAGTTTTATCATTTTACATTGATATATAAACATGTGATAAAAAGTTTAGCTCAAATATCAATCAATATGAACTATTTTTGTGTTTTATCATTTTTACCAAAAACCAAAACATGTATTTTTATCAAACTTAGATTTTTCAATACATGAATAGGAAAGTCAAAATAAGTTTGTTTAAAAATTAAGCATGCATGTATAGAATGAAACAACTATACATATATCAATTAAACTTGTTTGATCAACTATTCATGAAAACCAAAAACCAAACATAAAACGTGTGTGTTATGAGCACTTGAGCATATCAACTATACTAAGCTTTACAAATGGATCTAAACACACTATCTAAACTATGGATACTTAAGTCTTCTTGACAATCTCCATCTTCAAGTAGACCCGATCCAAAACTCCATCCATGGGCTAGGCAATGTGTGATCTTGAAGCTTGAGCCCTGGAATCACTTGTGAAGCTTCCAAACACCTCTTGTTGAAGCTATCACCAAACTAACATCTTGTTATAAGATCTGAGACTAAAACACAAGAATATTAGTAAACATAACTACATGAGTTAATCATCATCAAAACTAGGGTGGAAGGCCTTTGGGCCAACATCTTACTCTCTCTCTCTCTCTCTTACTTTGTGCATTGCTTTACTTTGCCTTATCATACATGCTTGTGTGTTTGTGTGCCTCACTTATGCTTAACCACGAGAGCTTCATATAGCGCCTCAACTCTTATTCAGAGGAATCAAGAGGAGTTAGTCCAGAGCCCTTCACCGGGAATTCGGCTACACTCGTTGGTTGCATTAAGTGTGTTGCAATATTAGTTTTAATTTTCGCATTTAGTTCCTTAGATTAGCCGTACACCTATCACCCCCTCTAGGTGTACATTCAGGGCTCTGAAACAACTCCTCACGATTCCTCTGAATTATGAGTTGAGGCACTTTAAAAACTCTCTTGATTCAACAAAAGAGTGGGCACACAAACAATATCAAGTATGTATATGAATATGAGCAAGTAATAGCAATGCAAGATATAAAAGAGAGAGATCCAAACGCAAATACAAGAATATGCTTCGAGGTTCGAGCCACTGCTCTACATCCTCTCCTTCACACTGAAAGATTTCAACTATCCACTATTGGATCTTCCACCAAGGGACCTCCACTGAGGAATTATAAATTACAACTTTGGAGTAAACAACTCCAACTCTCACACCTCTACACAAGAGGGAGCACAATCACCTCTACACAAGAGGGAGCACAAAGCAAAGATGAAAACACAACTTGGTGATCATAAAGATCACAAACAATCTCTGGTGATCTCAAAGGATCATAAACAATAGCCTCTCACAAATAAGATCCTAGAGGATAGATAAGCAATGAAGAGCTCAAGTATGTGACTGCACAAAACTTTTGGAAAAGAAAACACAAAGAAAACACTTGAGAAAACTCTTGAATTGATGAGAAATGAAGAACAAAACTAGAATTCCCAAAAACTTGATTTTCTTTGATTTTTTCAAAACTTTAAAACAAATAAAGATAAGAATTTCTGGCACAAAAACTTCTTTTAAAACTTGCTTAAAACTCTAGAGAAATGGAGAAATTTAGCTCTTGAAAATCTTAATGAAAACAGCCTACAAAACCCCTTTATATAGGGCTTGGGAAAAACTAACCGTTGGGGTCAAATTCTGCCAGAATGGGCTGTCGGTTGACCACCCGATCGACCAGCCAATGGTCAAAAAATTGACCGTTTGGACACTGTCCGTCGACCGCCCAGTCGACCGGCCCCAAGGCAAATCTGCCACGGTCGACTGGGCCTACCCGAGAGCTGGGTAGTGCCAGTTAGTCGACCGCACGGTCGACTAGCCACATAGGCTAGAGGCACGTTTTGTGCACCAAGCTCTGGTCCAGTCGACCAAGCTCTAGTCCAATCGACCGACCGCCAGAAGGCTCAAAAACAGATTTTAGGGTTGAAAATTTTGTCTTTTAACTACCTATAAAATCTAATAAAATTTCATAAAATCCACAAAAATAGGTTCATGTATATATTTGAAGTACAAATATGTGTAACAAAAAATCAACACATATTATAAACTATTTGAACTATTTTTGAGGCATGGAAATTAAGCTTGGAACCAAAACCTGTATTTTTCAAAAATTAACTTTTAAAAGGAAAATTGATTTTCTCTAAACTTGTATATATACAAAAACAAGATATAGAAACACTTTTGAAGCATAGTCAGTATGGATAGATTCAATACACATATAAAAGATATATCTATGTTTTTGACATTAAATCTCAAAATAAGCTTTGTTAAAAACAAAACTTGAAACCATGAGCTAGATATTTCAAAATAAGTTTTTCTAAACAAATGAAGCATAGATGTGTATAAATGAAATCCAATATACACATAAACCATGAAAAATTGTTTTAATTCTATCTATTCATGAAAACCAATATTTTTTTGAAAATCTAAAACAGTTAAATCGAAATCAAAACTTTTGAACTTGTGTGTGTGTGTGTGTACTTGAACATATCAAAACTAACTATCCTTACACAAGATTTAAACAAAACTAAACAAACCTAATTGAAGTCTTCTTGTCGATCATCATCTCCAAGACGACTCGATCCAAACACGATCCATAGAGTTTGACTCCATCCGAGTACTAGATGCGATCTTGACGCGTGAGCTCTTGAATCATGACGTGTTAGCTTCCAAAACTTGATTTTGAATCCTTTATTGAAGCTAAACACAATTAAGATCTTGACCAATAACTGAAACTTAATAAACACAAGATCATTAGTAACTTAACTTTATAATTTAGTCATCATCAAAACTAAGGTGAAGGGCCTTTGGGCCAACAAGTCTAATCTTGGTTGTTGATGAAAACCCTTGGCCACCAGGCGGGCCTTATACGTGTTAACAGAACCATCAAGTTTATGTTTTAACTTGAAAACCCTTTTGTAGCCAATCAGATTCTTGGTAGGGTGGTATGGCACAAGAAACCAGGTTTTGTTCTTAAGCAAGGCATTCATCTCAGTGTCCATTGCCTGGCACCACTTAGGATCTTTAGAAGCTTGCGTGAAACATATGGGTTCGACAGAAGCGGTGGCCAAGTCAGCCATAAGACAGGTAGGCATGAGATACCGGGTGGCTAGCCAGACCTTTAGTGTTTTGGTGACCATATGGTGGGTCCTAGTAGGAGGGGAGCCCGAGGATGAGGACGATGAGAAAGACTCATGGCGGGTACTGGTGGAGGTTGGTGGAGAAGGAGTATATAATAGTGGTGGTGGTGGATGAGGAGGAGAAAAGTCAACGGTGGGGCCCGCATGAGAAGAGAGGACTGGAACAATGGAAGGTAACAGAGACGTGGAGATGGGGATCGGTGGTGACGGCGTGGTGGAGAGAGAGGATATAGAAGACTAGAAAGGAAGGAAGATTTGTCGAACACAACATCCCGGGAGATGTAAATACGACCAAAGGGAACATGCAAACATCGATAACCTTTATGCGAAGCCGAGTAACCTAAGAAGACACATTGACTAGACCGAAAATCAACTTATGAGTTTGGTATGGACGCAGATGAGGGTAGCAAGCACAACCAAAGATACACAAGGAAAGGTAGTCAGGTGCTTTATGAAATAATTCCTGGTAGGGAGATAGATTATGGAGGTCGGGGGTGGACATTCTATTGATGAGAAATGAGGTGGTTTGGAAAGCACAAGGCCAATAATGGAATGAAACATTTGACCGGGCCAGAAGAGTGAGGCAGGTCTCGACAAGGTGGTGGTGCTTTCTTTTTGCAGTGCCAATTTGAGCAATAGTATGTGGACAGGATAAGTTATGAGCAATACCCTAAGAAGACAAGTAAGGTTTAAATTTGATGAACTCGCCACCACCATCAGTTTGGAGTGCTTTAATGGAATGCCTAAGAAATTTTTTCACATGAATTTTGAACTAAAGAAAAATGGAGAAAGCCTCACTTTTATTAATAAAGGATAATGCCAAACATACTTACTGTAGTGATCTACAAAGCTAATATAATAGCGATGCTAATATAATAGCGATGACCACTTACAGCGGACACAGGAGACGGACCCCATAAATCGTAGTGAATAAGCTCTAAAGGGGCAGTAGCAATCGTGGATGATGGAGAAAAAGGAAGACAGTGACATTTTCTTACTGACAGGGGATGCAGAGAGGGGTACCAGCACGGTCAGTGAAGAAAAAGCCGATGCTGAGATAAAATACTAGAGACAACTCTGGTAGAGGGATGATCTAGGCGCTCATGCTAGACGAACGAAGATGCACGCTCACCGAGAAGAGCCTAGGGAGAGGCGGTGAAGTTATGGCTCCCCAAGGAGAAGACATACATGTCATCCTTAAGTTTCCCCGTAATAGAGTTTTCCGGGTGGAGAGATCCTTAACAAAACAAGAGTCATGGTGGAATTCAAGAAGGACTTTATTATCAGCCGTTAATTGACTAACAGACAAAAGATTTTTGATGATATCAGGAACATGTAAAAGGTTTTTCAAGACAAAAGAAGAAACATGAGAATACAATAAAGAAGCACCAATAGATCGGATAGGCAAACCTATCCTTCACCCATGCGAACACTGTCAGGTCCTTGATATTCTGGGTGAACCGCCAGATTCACCATGTCAGCTATTAGGTGATGAGTGGCTCAAGAGTCAACATACCAATTGGGATCGACTGGACTATTCCCATAAGCGTGGGGAAGAGCAATTGGGTTAGCTGAATCATCATGACGATTGTAAAACTGGTTAGCATAATGGCCAAAATGATTGTAGTCTGCATTGAGGTTGGCCACCGGCGGACTGATGTGGTGGTGAGAGAAGGAACGTCCATGACCATGATCGCGCTCTCTGCCTCGGCCACGTCCACGACCACGGAAAGAAGATGGAGCTAAATGGTAGCTTGGAGTGTGGGAGGTAGTATAAACCGCAGGAGAAGGGGAGATGAGGGTTGTGGAGTCTGATAAAGTGATAACACGCCCACGATAAATCTCCTAGCTAAGCATGAGGCCGATGAGTTCTTCTGACAGTATAAGGTCGACTCGTGTGTTGACGGAGGTGACAAACGAGTCATATTCGGGAGACAGACCACTGAGTAAGGTAGAAACGAGGTTGGAGTCGACAACTGGGTTAGCCATTGCCGCCAGGTTGTCCACGATGGATTTGACAGACTGGATATACTCTGACATAGAAGAGGTGACCATTTTGATAGTATGCAATGGTATTTGAGTTGCTGCACTTTAACTCTGGAGGGTGATGCAAAGATTCGCTCTAGAGGGCATCACACATCACGAGATATAGTGAGGCCGACGACATGAGTAAGAACAGCCTCAGTGAGCGAGAAGATAAGCCAGCATAAGAGCATCTGATCAAGTTTGACCCAGTGAGTGTATTCCGGATCCTTATCGGTAGAAGGAAGGAACCGGACCAGACACGAAGAGGTTCCATCGACGAGGCTTTCGAGATCGTGGAGTTTGAGAAGAGGAAGAAAGAAAACGCCACAGTAGATAGTTTCCCTTATTGAGTTTGACTTTAGAAAGTGAGTGATGTTGGGATTGGGAGTAACCATAGATGCAGGTGTTTAGATGGAGGTGAGGGAAGATGAAGAGGAAATACTCGACATGGTACAGGAGTTGCTCTGATACCAAGATAAAGAAGAAGGAGAAGAACACTTATTTGTGTAATGACAAGATATCACTAGCTATGATTCTTGCTTGTATATATATATACACATATTGGTTACATGTTTACACTGATTTAGAAGAAATAATAGAAAACATTGATTGAGAGAGAGAATGAGAAACACACAGTGCATGAGTCCATGAGTCCTATGTGTCCCTATAATCATGGAGAGATTTTAAGATTTAGTTCATTTCATGAGGGGTTTCTTTCACATGAATCACATGTTTCACATCACATGTAGTCATTGATATCTCTAACATTTCTTAGTCACGTTGTTGCATGTAGCATTTAGGTCCTAAATCATTCAGTAAATTCATATTTTCTGATTTAATATATACATACAGGAATACATATACAAATCAAAAGCAAACGAGAGTATACGCTGAACGATGCAATGGCTAAATGCTACATGCTACAATGTGAAATATATACAAGTTAATCACTTACTGTTCAGTTTCCTGAAAGAATCCTGTCGTTCGGGATGTAACTTCATTCATCTGGTAATATCATAGGTACCGTTGCCATCCCACCAGGGGTTTGCCCTCTTCCATACATCATAGGCTGCTAGAAGAACGTGAGCATCATACTGAGCAATGAGCGCTGAACGCTCTGCAAAGTGCACAAAACCTAAACTCTTCTCCTGTCCAGACTTGGCAGGAGGAAGCACCACTTCAGTTATTTGACCATGGCGCTCAAATAGCTTCCTCAGCTGATCTTGAGTCACATCGTTGGGCAATTTTTTTTACATACACTGCCTTTATCTGCAGAAAGGATAAGTTCCAGGTAATGATTTTTACGTGTGTAATGGAAAGCAATATGGGTAAACAAAACACAAGATGGATGAAAGGCCAAATTAAGACCTCAGAATTGGATGAAGAATCCCACTTTTAGGATCAGCCCAGATAACAGTGGGAGCATTACTGTCTAGTTTGAAGTTTGGGGTGGACATCTTCTTTCTCGAATATTCAGCACATGCATGGTTGTTATACTTAATGAATGCAAAGACACGATTACGGCTTGAATTCTGTGGATCCTGCCTTTTTCAGATCATCCTTCACCCAGTTTCTAGGAATATTACCTATGAATAGCCGATGCTTCGTTTGAGATGTAGAGCACTTGATTTCTTTTCCCTGAGGTAGATCCACGCATTCTTTTAATAAACCCTTCATATTTGAAAATACTACACAGATAACTCATGGTGTCACCAATGGTGATTATTTTATGGAAATGCAAACACATATTAGGAAGGCACTAGGCAGCAATATCTAGTTTTATTTAGTGAATTTTTTTGGGGGTAAAACTATAGAAATGACAAAAAAAAAAAAAACACTAATAAATCTACCTTGAGTTCAGTATTATTCAGATCTTTAATAGCTTTTGCGGCCAATTCCTTTGTTCAACAAAGGCATAACATTTGTTCTCTGATGAATCCTTGCCTTCCATCATCCTAGCCATTCATCATTAAAACCTGATATAAATACCACAAGCATAAACCGAAGAAACAATCTAGCATCCAACAGGAGCACAAAACATACCTCAGTGACTTCACCAGTTGACTCGCAAAAGCTCTTCAACTCTTTCGTGGCCACCGAAATAAACCTCAGACCCATGGGGAGGAAGAGCGAGGAGTTCATTATGTTGTTTAATTTCATCCTCATCCCTCTCATCCTCCTCGTCGACATTCATGCTATCATTACCACCAGTAGCTGAACCAGCTCCATTAGCAGTGGTCTCTTCCTCCACTTCTTCTGCATCGTCTTCCTCCTCTACCACCTCCTCCTCTTCCTCTTCTTCTACTCCTCCTCAACTTCTTCATATTCGACCTCATCTTCCATCGGTTTCCTCAGGTTCATCAAGGCTGACCTGCTCTCAGGCTCAACTGGCCCTACAGGTTCAGCTGCCTTGGCAGCTGCAGCATTTCTTCTCGTCCTCAGCATATTATGTATATAAAAAGAAGCTTTGCAAGGCAACTGTGAAGAAGCACAGCAGCCAGAAGCATTTGCGAGGGGAAGCATACAAATCCAGAGAGGAGGGGGAAAAATAGAAAGACCAACAGGAGCTGCAAAGTGAGAATCTCAATTCAATCCAAGCCATGGAACAGCTCCAAGGAGTTTCAATGTGAGAATTTCTCTATCAGATGATAACAATAGTAGTAAAAATATAGACAAGCATGAGAAATCATTTCAAAATGATAAACAAAGTGGATGATACCAACGGGTGAAAAATGATAAGATTTTCTTGTAAATTAGATACAAGTCTGAAGCAATATATGTTGGATGTGTTTGAGCCGGAGGGAAACTTGAGTTTTCTTCTTATTTGACTTTGGTTTTAATCTCACATTAGATAGGAGATGGGAGGTTTGATAGTATATATATCAACTCCTCTCATACTTATTATTATGAGTGTGGGCCATCGGTCACATCCTCACACGCGCGTGCACACGCCGAACCGATCCGGGCTGCGTTCAGGTGGTGCGCGCCCACGACCTGCAGACACGAATGCAGTTCGATTCAGGGACTTGTTGGACTTGCTACATTTTTTTTGGTTTTTTATTTTTTATTTTTATTTAAAATTCTGTTAAGATTTTCAGGTAGAGTTGGACCCGTTCAAGAGAATCGGATCTGTACGTTGCAACCATTCGCACATGATCACAGATTCTCCCGGGCTGCTATAAACTGAAAGATCTGCAGAGACTTATAAATACCCTATCTTTGCACATATTGTTTACATGACACAGAAATTGAAAACTACCCTCTTTCTCCCAAAAATTTCGTACATTCTGCTGGGGAAAAAACTGTGTTCTTGCGATCGGGTTTTGGTGCTTTCTCAAAACTGTTTATCCAATTACGGGCAACAAACCTCCGTCTGAGCAGAGGCCTGACTCATCGTCCTGAGTTGGGAGCTGGTGTATTACCGAGGGAGTTTTTACCGCTAGGAGAGGAGGTCGCTTTCAAGGTCTGGACGAGAGACGGCCATCTTTATTCTAGGGCAGTGCGTCTGCACGACTACGTCATCCAAGACCAGCCTTTTATTTTATTTTAATTCTGTATTTTAGTTGCATGCTTAGGACAATTAGTTTATTAATTTTAAAGATCTATATTTGTTGCATGTTTTAATCCAGTTAAATATCCTACAGTCTACAAGAAAGATTTTTGATAATTCATGCAATTAAATTTAGAGAATTATTTCATGCAATATAATTATTTGTCTGTTTCATGCAATTGATAACTTTCATGCAAGTAAAAAAAAATTTGTCCCTGCAAGTAAAGATAATTATTTAAAACAATTATTTAAAAATTCTTAAAAGGAAAATTTTGCATTCTTATAGTTTATATTTTACAAGTTCTTACCAAATTATTTAAAAAATCGTGTTTCAAATTTTCATTTATCCATAAAAGATTTGCATTAAAAATTTCATTACAAAATTGTTGTAATAAATCTTTCTAAACTATTTTGATCTTATAACATACTGTTGTAAGATTTCTTAAAATCTGATCTGATTTTAATCTCTTTTAATTTCTTGCAAAGCAAAATCTATTTATTCTAATTAGACAAGGCCAAATCTTTCAATATAAGATTCTAGAAAATCTGAATAACTTTATATTTTTTTCATTACAACATCTTATTAATTTTCATTACAAAAGAAAATCTTTTACAATATAATTTAAATTATTTAATCTTGTCTTATTTAAATATATACATATATATTATAAACTCTTATTGCAAGATTTTACATGCATGCATCAATTAATTAACTGCTTCTTTCAATAAAATTTGGCTAATTAAAATTATTTAATTTTGTGATATTTGCTATAAAGATTATTTATTCTTGCAAGTCAATTATTATTTAATTCATGTTAGTTTATTTCAAAATTTAATTGGAATAACCTTCTAGAAATTATTGTTGTTATAATTTCGAATTAAGAAAATTCAAAGGACAAGTATATATCTTATCATATCTTGCTTGAATTATTTGGCACATAATTAAAGAAAGATCATACATTATTTTATGCTGCAAATCCTAATCTAAAAGCTACCAATATAAATTAAATTCTGACATTATCAAAATAATTTTGAAATACAGAATTCAGGTAGCACATCACGTCTCTATGGCCAACCCTGATCATTCCAAGGGTGTCAAATCGGAGAAATTCTCTGGCACACACTTTAAGAGATGGGCAAACCAGATGAAGTACTAGTTAACTACTTTAGGTCTCATATCAGCCATAGATGACACAATTCCTACACCTTCTCCTAAAGCTTCATCTGTTGGATCTTCTCCTATTGAAACTCTTCCTACAACTCTTTCCTTCTACAACTATTTGAAATCTGAGAAAATTGACTATCATTGTCTTCATAGGATTCTTAGTGCACTCTCTGATAGTCTTTATGATATTATTATGAATATAAGAGTGCTAAAGAACTATGGATAGCTCTCGAGGATGAATATGGCCTCGATGATACTGGAATCGAAAGATTCACCTCCTCCTCCTTCAATAAATTCATGATGACTGATATTAACCTATCAATGATCAACTTCATGAATTTCAAGATTATATCCGATACCTTCAATCGAAAGGAAATCAATTCTCCGACGATTATAAGGTCTCTTGTCTTATTGACAAACTCCCTCCTTCCTGCTTAATCTTTGCTAGAAACCTCTGTCACAAGCAAAGTGACCTAACCTGTGTTCAAGCCCTCAAAGTGATTCGTATAGAAGATCAACATAGGCAAAACTCTAAAACCAACTCAGAAATGAAAGCTAAAAGAACTTGGTGGAGGGTAAGCCTAAGCGCAAGTTTATGAATCCCAAGGGCAAGAAGTTCAAAAAACTCAATCATCTTCATTCTTCTCCCCATGCAACTCTTCTTTTTTCAAACCTTCTCAATTCCTCCTTCAAACCGAAAACCTTTGGCCGGAAGACTAACGGAAGATTCTGCTACGTCTATGGAAGAACAAATAACATGGCGCCTCAATGTTTCAACCAGAAGAAAGAACCTGTCAAAGCCCAATCAAGAGGAAATGGAGGAAATGGCAGGCACAAGGTCAACATGGTGGAATTGAACTCCAACTCCTTTAGGTTAGATTCTTCTCTTCCTATTGTTAACTCTATCACGTTCTCCTTGAACTGGTGGTTAGACTCAAGAGCCAATATTAACGTCTGTACCGATCGCTCCTGGTTTAAATCCTATCAGGAACAACGTGGAGGAAGCGTGAGCCTGGCAGATGACTCCACTAGCGAGATAAAGGGAACTGGATGTATTGATCTCAGAATGACCTCAGAAAAAATTCTGACTCTTCAAGGCGTCCTGCATGTACCCACACTTAAAAAAATCTTATTAGCGAATCTTCACTTCTTAGAGCTGGCTATAGGATTGTCAAGGAATCTAATAAGTTTGTAATCTCCAAGTCTAATATCTTCATTGAAAAAGGCTTTATTTGTGATGGCCTTTTTCATCTCAATGTAATAAATTTCTAATAATAAAATTTCTATTCATGTTGCTTTGAACATTGAGTCTTGTGATATCTGGTATGGAAACTGGGACATGTCAACTTCAATTCTATCAAGAAAATGATTAACTTAAACCTCATTCCTAAATCTTCTTTTGACACATCCTCCAGATGTGAAATCTCTGTTCAAGGTAAGAATACCCGAAAATTATTTTCTTCTATCACAAGGACATCTAAGCGCCTCGAACTTATTCATAGTGATGTGTGTGAATCGAACAGAGTTCTTATTCGAGGCGATAGAAGATACTTTGTGACATTCATTGATGACTACTTTAAATTTTGTCCACCTATCTTCTCAAATTTAAGGATGAAGGCATCGATTGGTTTAAGATGTATAAAGTTGAAGCTGAGAACCAAACAAAAAGAAGATCAAAATTCTAAGATCTGATCGAGGGGGAGTATACCTCAAATGATATGACAGAATTCTGCCAAGAATCACGACATTATTCATGAGGTAACTACTCCATACACACCTCAATCCAATGGTATAGCTAAAAGAAAGAACATAACACTGATGGACATGATGAATTACGTATTACTCAGCTCAGGTGCACCTGAAAACCTTTGGGGTAAAGCTCTCCTTTCTGCCTATTTTATACTCAATAGGGTTCCCCAAGGAGACTCTGACGTTACTCCATATGAACATTGAAAAAGGAGAACTCCTAACATTTAATTCTTCAAAGTTTGGGATTGCCGGCTAAAGTTTCAATACCAGAAACGAAGAAAAGGAAAATCGGCCTCAAGACTATTGATGCTATCTTCATTGGGTATGCACTAGATAGAAATGTTAACCGATTTCTAGTGGTTAACTCTGAGATCAGTGAAATATTCAACAATACCATCATTGAAGTTAGGAATGTTGTTTATTTTGAAAACATCTTTCATTTCAAGTCTAGAATCCCTAGCGATCCTTCTTGCACTTCTTATAACTCTGATATCCCTTCTTCTAGTTCTGCTCCTATAACTGATTCTGAACCTAGAAGGGGCAAAATAATAAGAAATCTTATATCTTTTGGTGAAGATTTCTTTACCTATCAATAAGGTGATCCTAGCTCCTTCAAGGAGGCAATGAACTCTTCCGAGCCTCCTTTCTGGGAAGAAGCCATTGACAGTGAGATCAAGTCCATAATGGAGAATAACACTTGGATTCTCACTAATCTTCCTTCAGGATGCAAACCTATAGGTTGTAAATGGATCTTCAAGAAGAAACTCTGACCTGATGGCACTGTTTATAAATACAAAGCCAGATTAGTTGTCAAGAGTTTCACCCAACAAAAGGCATTGACTTCTTTGACACCTATTCCCCTGTAGCCAGGATCTCCTCTAGCAGAATCCTTCTAGCACTTACATCTATTCATAACATATTCATTCACCAAATGGATGTCAAAACTGCTTTCTTGAATAACGATCTTAAAGAAGAGATCTATATGGACCAACCAGAAGTATTCATTGCCAAGAGACAAGAAAACAAAGTGTGCAAACTTGTGAAATCATTGTATGGACTTAAACAAGCACCCACAATGACATCAAAGGATTAATAAAGTTTTTGCACAATTTGGATTCACTGTCCATGAACATGACAATTGAATATATTCTAAGAACTTTGGCAATGTGTATATTATCCCTTGTCTATATGTAGATGATATTCTTATCCATAGAACTTCTCTTGATGCAATCCAAAACATAAAAGATTATCTTTCTCAGAACTTTGATATAAAGGATCTAGATCTTGCTGATATGATATTATGAATAAAATATCCAAAACCTCTAATGGAATTTCTTTGAGTCTAACTTATAGCATTGAAGGAATGCTTTATAAGTTTGATTCTATAACTCTAAACCTATTTCTACACCCAATGATTCTTCAATTGCTTTGAAGAAGAATATGGGTGAGCTTATGTCTCAACTGAAATACTCTCAATTAATAGGTTCACTGCTCTACATTTCCAATAGGACTAGAACTGACATCTCTTATGCAGTAGGTAGAATGAGTAGATATACTAGTAACCCTAATAGAGAATACTGTACTGCACTAGAGAGAGTTTTCAGATATCTTAGAGGCACAATTGACTATTGTCTGACTTACACTAGATATCCTGATGTTATGGAAGGCTATAGTGATGCCAACTGGGTCACTGATTCTAGCAGTATTAAGTCTATTACCGGATATGTATTCATGTTCGGTGGTGCTGCTTTGTCCTGAAAATCCAGCAAACAACAGTGATTGCCAGAAGCACCATGGAATCTGAGCTCATTGCTCTAAACACAACTTGCTCTGAAGCTGAACAGTTAAAGGATCTTTTATCTGAATTCTCTATCGTCCTAGACCAATACTTTCAATCTCAGTTCATATTCATTCAAGATCCACCATTGAGATTCTAAAGCAAGATAATGCAAATAAGAAGATGAACAGATATATTCAAATCAAACTTAAGTCTATTCAGCGCCTATTGGGCAAAGTTGTGCTTCTGGACTTTGTAAAGTCCGAGAAGAATATTGCTGACCCATTGATTAAGGTTCTTTCTAGGAATGTGATCCTAGAATCATCGAGGGAGATGAGATTAAGCCCATAGTAGAGTTCACTGATGGTCATAAATTGAAAGTGATAAGAATTATCGTGTAGCTTTGGGCTAACGGCTCGTGCCCACGAGGAGGGATGCGATAGAAACTTTTCGGTGGTTTTTGTTAAGTAACAAAGAATAGAGTTGGTGTTTTTTTTCTTCTTTTTTTTATATATTCAAAAAGAGAATGGAGAGAAGGAAAATGATTAAAAGAAAAATTGCAAACTTAGAGAAGGCTTTAGAAAAGGTGATTTTTAAAAGAAAAAAACTTGAAGAGTGATTTGTGTTTTTATATAAGAAGAAAATCTGTGCTCGCTAATTTTCTACTCAACTACGTACTTATCTCAAAACATTTGGGTGCATCACGTTTATCATAGGCAAAAAATTTAGTTTCTTTTAATGTCCAAGTAAAACAAATAAGATGGTATTGGTTTAATTCTTAAACCCTTTCTTAACACATCATTTACAAAGAGAATATTAAACCATCAAGCCCGAAGAAGCAAGTATGGAATAAAAACTGTTTAAAAAGATTTGTGCTTTGAAAGTCCAAGTTTAAAATAAAGACATCTTCATGTGCTTTTAAGAATAAAGTTTAACTCAGGTATTTTCTGATTTAAAAGAGTTGCCTTCATAAAAATCAATCAAGAGAGAGTAGGTAAAAGAGATTAATTAGTGAGCCCAGAAGATGATTTAGCTACTCATGATGAAAGGAAAACAAACAAGAGAAATAAAAATCGAACATAAACATACCGAATATGAGTCAAGTTGAATAAGCGAGTTGAAGCTCCTTTGATTGTCATTTCAAAGATGAATTACACATTCAAATCCACTCTTCTCTATTGCTGGTCTAAACTGAAAAAGAAAGAGGAGATACAACTTCTCTAAACTATCTAACAATGCTCCTAAAATCCTAAAAAATGAACAACAATTCTAATCCTAGTCTTCGCTCACTTCTTCTCTGTCGAAAATGGTATTTATAGGGAAACCAGAAGGGAGAGGCGTAGGAAGATTGAGGGAGCAAACGCTCCCCCAACAACCTCAATAATGCCATGGAAACGAGGCTATGGCCGCGTTTTCGCGGCCCTGGTGTGGCCAGGTGGTCACACCCAAATGGTGGAGGTCCCCGGTTTGGTGATTCCCCATATCTTCTGCTGATTTTCTCATTTCAGCTCCTGGGTTGTCAAAATGGTCTTTGATTTTTGGCTTTAACTGATTGATTTATAAAGATCCATATTAACCGATGTTCAACTGATTTTATCCTCTCTGATATGCCTTGATCTATCTACCTGATCTTCTAATTTTGAATTAATTCTGAATTAAATCAGAATTTTGATGGACTTTTGGGCTCGTTTCTCTTCCCTTTCTTTTAGCAATGAGCCTACATTTAACAAAAAGAATAAGACTTATTAATAGGATTTGTTAGATAAAAAACATGATAATGTGACAATATATATGCAATATATGTGACCGATCACACCCATACTTATCTTTTGCTCGCCCTTGAGCAAAACATCAAACTATTCTTAATCAGTTATTAGACCACTTTCGCAGGTCACTCGATTGCACTGAGCATGTGCAATAAGCCGTTAAACATCTAGGTTACCCCTAGAGGACGAGTTTTGTCTCATGAGGATTTTCAGTGGATTGCACCCACAAAATTCATAAAGAAAGAGAAAAAATGTTAGTATTTTCGAAAAGTATTTTGAAAAGAAAAAAATTTGAAGCATATTTGTAAGAGTTCAAGTATTCTATAAGTTATAAGAATATCAAACTTTTCATTCCTAAACTTAGTCTCTATTCAAAAACATGTCATCAATCAAAGTAAGGAGTCAAATTGTATTTCTCATCTAGCCTATTACTTTACCCTGAGTTATATGCACCATCGTGACCGTGAAATTGACTAAGAGTTCTTTAACATTCCTATGCCTTATTATATTTATTTTTGGTGATATTTATTCCTCAATTCTATTAGGTTTTCTAATCTGCTCATGTAACGAGCCTTTAGTCGGTGACACCCAAACCGGACAGTCTTAGGGCACCAGGTGAGAAAACACCCCTAAAGACTTGAACACTTGAGCAGACAAGACAAAAGTAAGAGTTTTTTTATATAAAATGTACCCCTTTTTGGCGTGAATATTTATACTTCATGAGGCACAAATACCCAGCTTAATCAGAGGATATATATATATTTAAACTTATCTAATTTCTTTACAAATACTTAGGCTTGCTTAGGCCAAAACACCTAGCTAATCAATAATTAGATTTGCATATATATATATATATCTTATATATATATATATATATATAGAATATATATATATATATTTATATATATATATATATATATATATATAAATATATATATATATATATATATATAATATATTCTTTTTTTTATAAGGCATAAGAATTTTTGCCTTTGAACCCTAAGTGTGTAAGTGTGATAAAGTGTGCATATTTCTTCAAGGTAAAAATCAAGACTAAATATTTTATCATTTTCTTCCTAACCCTGAAAATCAAACAAGTTATCTTATTTTGACCAAGTATAATAAATCCTAATTATGATTTTTCTAGACTTAATTTTTTACAAAAAATATATAAATATTGTTCTTACCTTTCAAAAAGTTATAATATATTTTTTTTGTTTTCTTCTTCTTGTTTAGTTATATTAGTCATGTTAGAGCCTTCCCCCATGCTTATCTCATGCATGTCCCAATGTACGAAAGAAATGTATAGATGCATGAAATAAAATGTAAAAGAGGAAAGTTACCGATACACTGGGTCAAAAAGATCCATAGCCGTTTCATTTTCCTGCACTAATTCCAAGAAAGGTTTAAGGCAATGACAATTTACCTTAAAGTCATTTCCATTCTTAGTGTCACTGATCTCTACAGCACAGTGTGAAAACACGGCTTTGACAACGAATGGCCCAGTCCATCTTGATTTTAGTTTTCCTGAAAAAGATGAAGCCTAGAATATAGAGTAAGACTTTTTGTCTAGGGACAAAAGTTTTTCTTATGATGTGTTTATCATGAAAAATCTTAACTCTATCTTAGTGATCTTAGCATTTCATAAGCCTTATTTCTCAACTCCTCTAATTCGGAAATTTATAATTTCTGAAGGTCACCGGCCTTAGTCAAGTCGAAATTCAACTGCTTGATTGCCCATAAGCCGGTGCTCTAACTCAATGGGTAGGTGGCAAGCCTTCTCAAAGACTAACCTATAAGGAGACATTCCTAGAATCGTCTTGAAAGCGGCCCTATAGGCCCATAGGGCGTCTGCAAGTTTGGTGGACCAATCTTTCCAATTTTTGTTCACAGTCTTCTCCAAAATAAGCTTGATTTTCTATTGAAGACCTCAACCTGCCCACTGGTTGAGGATGATAAGGTATGGACAACTTGTGAGTTATGGTATTACTTTCGTATAAGAGCTTCAAAGGATCTATTGTAAAAGTGAGTACCATTATCACTGATGATAGCACGAGGGGTTCAGAAGCGTGAGAAAAGGTTCTCTCAAAAACTTTATGACAACTTTGTTTTCATTAGTTCTAATAGGAATGGCTTCTACCCACTTGGACACATAGTCTATAGCAACTAATATGTATTAGTTTCCAAATGAGTTAGGAAATGGACCTATAAAGTCGATGCCCAAAACATCAAAGAGTTCTATTTCTAGAATTGGGCTGAGGGGCATCATATCTCGTTTTGAGATCCTTCCCACCATCTAGCATTTAGGGCACATCTTGCAAAATTCATAAGCATCTTTAAACAAAGTGGACAATAGAACCCATTTGTAGCACTTTTTCAGCATTCTTTTAGGACCAAAGTGTCCACCGCATGCAAGTTCGTGACAAAAGAATAAAACACTCTTAACCTCTTCATAAGGAATGCATCTCCTAATAATATAGTCAGAACAATACTTAAAAAGATACGGTGCCTCCCAAAAGAAATACCGGACTTGAGTAAGAGCCGGTATATATCATTTTTGGACCAAGGACCAATGAGACAGAGTTTGGTTAGTGACTAAGTAACTCACTATATTAGAAAACCAAGGTTCCCTAAAGATAGCTAAGAGATTTCATCAGGAAAGTCCTCATTTATGGGAAATTCGTTGCATAGAGAATTTGTGATTCGTGAGAGATGGTCAGCAAGATATTTTCTACATCTTTCTTATCTCGAATCTCAAGATCAAATTCTTGAAGAATGAGGATTCAACGAATGAGTCAGGCCTTAGCACCCTTCTTCATCATGAGGTACCTAAGCACAGAATGATCGGTGAAAATGGTGGTTTTGGACCCTAGGAGGTAGGGACGAAATTTCTCTAAGGCAAACACTACTGCCAAGAATTTTCTCAGTAGTAGTGTAGTTTAATTGAGTATCGTTGAGAGTCCTACTAGAGTAGTAAATCATATGCTACTTGTTATCAATGCGTTGTCCTAGGACAGCGCCTATGACAAAATCAAAAGCATTGCACAAGATTTCGAACAGCTTAGACCAATCTGGTGCAGATATGATTGGTGCAGAAATAAGCTCTCTTAAGTTTCTACTAAGGATTCATACATTCAGCATCAAAAGTGAAGGACACGTCCTTAGCTAACAGATTAGTCAAGGGTCTAGCAATTTGCTAAAATTCTTGATAAATCTTTGGTAAAACTGGCGTTGTCCTAAGAAGAATCGAATACCTTCATGCATTTGGCATGGAAGCTTAGCAATAACCTCAATCTTGGCTCTATCCACTTCAATTCCTTTCTTGGAGTTTTATGATCGAAGACAATTCCAGGTCTTACCAAGAAGTGGCATTTCTCCCAATTCAGCGTCAGATTTTTCTCAGCACAATGTTGAAGGACAAGTTTAAATGGTGGAGACATTGAGTGAATGAATCTCCATAGATGGAGAAATTATCTATGAAGATTTCTAAGAATCGTTCTACCATATCAGAAAAAAGACACGTTGAAACATTACTGGGGCATTGCATAAGCCGAAAGGCATTCGACGATAAGCAAATGTCCCAAATGGACATGTGAACGTAGCCTTTTTGGTCTTCAGGAGCAATAGGAATCTGATTATACCCCGAGTAATCGTCAAAGAAACAGTAACACTCGTGGCCCGCCAAACGTTCAAGCATTTGATCAATGAAGGAAGTAGGAAATGGTCCTTACGAGTTGCAGCATTAAGCTTCCTATAGTCAATGCAAACTCGAATCTTCGTGGGAAGTCGAG